>CM035411.1:94095925-94623425 GCA_020310875.1 Ceratopteris richardii
CCGTGTCCATGACATGCACCACTTCTTGTTGAGATTGACTTGATAATCAATGTTTCCGTTGATATTCGGGATATCTGTTAGGCAATTGCCATTATGCCATCTGAGACCTAGTGAACATGGTGATTCGTGCCCCATGAGAAGACGGACTTTAGAACGGTCTCAGGCAAGACATCTGCTTTGTAAAATACTCCATTCTTCATAGGTAATGCTCACTCTAGGGTTGATATCCTCGAAGTTGATCCATTGCTTGGTTTCTTGATTTCAGAGATGTTTCCATTCTCTAAAGCCCTTGTTCTAGAGCCTCTTGGCGCTTTGAATGTTCCAAGATTCCACATTCCTAATGCCATGGATCGGAAACCAAATAGAGTCATTCTGTCTGATATCGGCCGCCCACTTCCAATCTTTACTGATTCTTATAAAGCTTTCAACTTTATTCCAACTCTTCCATAGGGAGCACACAAGGTTCGAGCCTTTTGGGAAAACCAAGATCGGGGAAAACAAAAGGATAAAGATGTCAAGATTCTTCCAATTTGGGAATCCCACCAAAGTCAACATGTTCTTGTTTCTGAAGATCAGTTTGGCCCAGGAAGTCTCCCCGTTGCATCATGCCTTACTCATCCATTTTGCTGCTAGTTTGGTAGCCATGAAACCGATGTCCAGAATATGAAGGCCCCCACTATCCCTTTGGCTAGTGAAGATAGACCATTTGATTTTAGAAACCCCCTCCTATTGTGGTCTCTTGTCCAAAGGAAATTTTTGCAAATACTTTCCAATTTGGATAGCTCTTGCTCTTTCGGTCTCCAAGAAGAGAGGAAGTAAATGGGTGATGAAATGAGGAACATGTTAATAACCATTGCGTGACCCACCAAATTGATTTCATACCTCTCTAATAGTTTAGCTTGCTTTTGAGTCTCGCCAAGACCCAGCTCCATCGCTGCCCCATCGAGATACCAAAGCCCAAGGGAATCCCAAGAAGCCGGAAGACTTGACCTGGGGGAATGTTTTGGCAGCCATGTTCAAAGAGAAGGTCAGGTTGGATCCCAACAATAGCTCTAAAAGCGGTCTTTGAGTGGTTGATTTTGGACTGAATGGCTTCACAAAAGTGTCCAAGCACCTCCAAAACATCTCCAAACTGGAATAATCATTGTGGACAAATGCATTCATATCGTCGGCAAAAAGTCTCATGGTGATCTGGCCCTGGTTATGGGGCAACAAGAGGCCTTTGATATTACCAACTTCCACCTACTGTTCCACCACCCAGCTAAGCCCGTCCGTGGCAATGGCAAAGAGAAGGGGAGCCAATGGGAACCCTTGTCTGATGGATCATTTTAATTTGATCACCTTTGAAAGTTGGCCGTTAGTGTTAATTTGAGTCGATGTGTTTCCCAAAAGTCTCGAGATCATCTTGGTGAATTTTTGGTTGCAGCCGAGATCTTTAAGTGATTGCAATATATAGTCCCATTCCAGTCTGTCATAAGCTTTGTCAAAGTCGATCTTGAGGAAAACCATATCTGCTCTTGACTCATCCACGAAGTTGAGACCTTCCCAAATATCAATTATGGATTCCAAAATAGACCTGCCTTTAATGAAACCCTTTTGGTCCTCGCTTAACCAAGCTCTCAGATGGCCGGAAATTCTGTTGGCTATGACTTTAGCAATGATCTTATAACCCATTTGAAGCATCGCAGCCGCCAATTCTAAATTCTTTTCTTTTCCCTTTTTTGTGGATTAATTTGATGATGCCATTGTTGAGACAAGTCAAAAGCACGCTGAACTCAAGTGCCTCTTGCCAGACCAAGCGAAGAGGGGTGGCCAAAACAAACTTAAAGGACTTAAAGAACTCATTAATGATCCCATCCAGCCCTAGGCTTTTCCCACTGGGAAGGGCATCAATGACTGCAATGATTTCTTCTTCCGAGATAGGGACGTCAAGCACGGATCAAAGATTGTGTGGGATCCTATGGGAGGATACCCTAGAGATGGCGGCCATGCAGTCACATCTATGAGGGGAGAGGGGAGTAGAAATCCCCAGGAGTCTCGTAAAATTTTCTTCAATGATTCTGATATTTTCTTCTTCCATATTGCAAGCGATGCCATTTGAGCCTAGCAATAGGGGGATTGATTCCCTATTTGGTTTCCTTTTAAGGTTGTTGCACATCTCTTTGGTGGGCTTGTCGACTTTGCCAGACCACCACTCCTCAAAGAATATTTGCAAATTTTTCCTTTGTATTTCTTCCTCGTATCCTAGTAGTGCTCTGATTCTTCGTAGACCCTTCTGGGATTGAGCTTTTCCTTTGTTCACTTCCTCAAGTCTCCAGAGTCTATGATATAGGGCTTCTATGTGCCCATGTCGAATAGTCTAGAGCATCATCCTGATTCTAATCATGATCTTTCGCGACTTATCAATCGTGCATCTCCAGCTCTTGGCTGGGGATGAGCAGGAAGTGAAAGCCTCCTTTTACACTTTGACAATTTATTGATGGGCGGGAGGGAGAGAGAAGGAAGTCGGGTAGGCATGAAACCAAGGAGCCTTACGGGTTTTGGAGAGAGGTTGGAATGAGATGATGATCGGGTAGTGATCAAAGATGGCAAGGTCAGTGCGTTGTGAGAGGGAAGGAAGGCCTCGCTAATTGATAATGCTCTGAGAAATGTAGCATCTATTGAGTCTAGTTTTCCTTAGGTCCTCACCCAATTGGAGATTGGACCATGAAAAGCCATTTGAGTCTTTGACTTCGACCAGATCCAAGTGCAGTTTGGTTTTGTCCTGAGTTTCTTTCTCTCAACTATCGATGATCTGGCCCTTTCCGTTCCATCTGTTTGCAGGGTCCTCCACCATATTGAAGTCCCCACAAACTAGCACATTGTAGGGGAGCGAGTCCAAGGAGGCCCAGGTGTTCAGTCTCTCCAACTCCCCGTTAGGGGCATACATAGAAACTAAAGTAAATAAAAAAGGGGCAAAAAAGGAAATGGCAATCCATCTATGGCTCTCGTCTTCAATGTAGTTCTCAAGCTTTTCAAACCAGAATTGATTTATAGCAATTTTTGTCCCACCGGACCCCCAGGGGTGTGACATCGAGATCCAAACATGGGTCGGGGAGACATGTCTAAGATGTTTCTGGAGGTCTACTCCATCAATTTTAGTTTCTTGAGTACAGATAAATTCAGGTTTTAGGCTAATGTCGCGAAGCCATTGACCAATGATGATCGCTCTTGAGGGGTCGATCAGCCCCCTTGCATTTAACTAGATGATGATCATTCTCGTAAGCTACCCTCTTTGCGGGAGGGGGGCCTTATCCTTTCTCGTCTTGGATTTGTCTTTCTTTTTCACAAGGAGGGGATCCCAACCTAGCAATTTGTTGTTGTGGGGGCTTGTCACTCTAGCACAATGGCAAGTACCAACGTGAGGAGATCCACCTCATAATTGTCAATCTGTGGAGACGTGAGGACTAGTATGAATACTATGAGCAAGTGATGGCACAAGTGCATGAGTGAGAAGCACACAAGCATGCGCACACATACACACACATGTGCACACAAGGCAAGAACAAAGAGAGGAACAATGGATATTTCTCAAAAAGTCTCTTACACAAGCTCAAATCACTAACAAGCCAACCTAAAAAATGAGCTCTCTAGCTCTTTTTATAGTTTTCTACTAGCTTTTGGCCTTGTCCAGACCTAGTGTCTTGCCTAGTTAAAAATTAGGTTCCAAGACTTATTTGAGGGCTCAAACAAAGTCTAAAAATTATGAAAATTGGTATGCAAGTACTTCTAATACTCCTCAATCTTGAGGAGTCCTTGGCTTGGACAAAATGGAGTTTATTCTATCACAAATAGGATTTACAATGTATGTGTAGTGATGAAAATCACTTGTAATGGAAAAGAAGATATGAAAAAATTGATTGGGCCTTGTCTGTGCCGGATTGTACCTGACTACGCTATCTTTTCCTTGCTCATAGACCAAAACTCCCCCATGGAGATGAACTACAATTGATTTGTAGTCTAATTTTCCAATCGCCTCTTTGAAAACTAGGTTGCTATGTTAAGTCAGGCTGCCCCGCAGGCAACCAGTGGAAGGTATGAAGGTCTAGATTTACAGCCTTCGATCTGGACCTTCCAAAGATCTAGAGGTTGAAGCACCTTCGTGGGGCTCGGGATCTGCTGGATGTCTTCTTGTACTTCTTCATGGATAATTGCTGGCCTTGATCCGTCCTTGCCTATTATGTACTTTTGGTGTCATTGCTACCATGTCCTTGAGTTTGTTGAAATCTTTATGCTTCATTCTTCTGGGAATCATTGTTTCTTTCTCTGTGGGGATATGCATACCTTTCATATCTGGGGCCTCCCTTACTAAGTTGACTGTAAGCTTGAATCTCTGTAGTTCATGACCAGGCATTAATGAGGGAAGCACAAAGGTGTTATCGCCTCCCTTGGCTCTGCTAGGGGTGATGGTATTGATCAAATAGGAGCAACACAGGAAGTCCGGCTTAGGTAGGAGTGTCTAGAAGTAGCTATCCAATCCCGCTTTGGTCCATACTGATCGCATTACTTCTGCATTCTAGTACTCGAATTCACGGGTGAAGAAATGGTATCTTCCCCATTTTCCATTTAACTCAATTTCTGCCTCCCAAAAGTAGGTGCCTTCTCCCAATGATCTTGCAACATCACTGAACCAATGTGCATGTTTCCCCACTTGAGAAGTGTGTCCTTGCGGAGGGTCCTGAATGGGAAGTACATGCACTGCTCTAAGTTCTTGAGGCCTCTCGGTGAGTTGTGGTTCGAGGAGGAGGGTTTCAATGTCCACTATCTGGGCGCTGGACCCGGCCTGGGAACTGGTACCTCTTGCTTCTGCCATGTTACTTCTTGTTTGCTTGTTTTGTGAGAATATAGAAGCATGTGTTAACATTGTAATGGACAAGATAGAACAATTTTTGTCCCCGTTACAACATTAACGTGAGGTTAATGATGGTTAGCGGTCAGTGAGTGCTCGGTGATTGTGTGTGTAGTTAGTGAATGAATAATCCTATGAGCTAAATGGAAAGATGCAGTGTGAAGATGATGCAGTTAGTAGATGGAGATAAATTCACAAATGGGGGTCGGGGGGTTTATTAAAAGTTTTGGGCTGCCAAACACAATGGATGACTTTTGGTTTTGATTTTGTGGAGACTCTGGAGGGCTTTATGAGAGTGTCTGCTTGGAAATGAGGCTTTTTAGGGACCCATTTACAAGTGATTCTTCTCATGCTCATGGGTGAATATGTGTTTGTGCATGTTGAATAAGAGTGGGTATCAGCTGTTCGAGTGAGTGAACCATGTTGTGCATGGTGTGGACTGTGTGTAGCTATTTGAGCCCGCAAGCAAGCCTTAGGCACCCAAATTTGTCTTGATTGTGGGTCAGCCTTCCTCGACTTCTTCGGTACCCATATAGACTTCACTTTAGTGGAGGACTTTTTGAAAGACTTCTTATTAGTGTCCTATCGTTGCTCACTAATATGAAGCTGAACCAGTGGTGGTGATTGGACCGCAACAGGTTGATCACCTTTCTGCACTCACACTTGTTTTGGTGGTTGAGACACCATGCTTTGTATTTTCTTTTGGCTTCGAGCATAGGTTATCTGCTTCTTTTGCAGTTGATCCACCTTTGGTTGCTGCCTCCCTGTGGCTTTTGGAAAAGAAGGGAGTTTCGTCATACCCTTGACTTCTTTGTTGACACAATCATCCCTCTGCATCACATAGTTTTGGACAAGAATAGCATTGTCATCTTCATGTGCACCCTTGGAAGGACCAGGAGTTTGTGCATTTCCTAGTTTCTTGAGTGCTTCATTCTCTAATTCAAGTGTAATGCGGTTCTAATTTACCTAGACCTAAAGAAGTCCACTTCTTAGGCTTAGGTTGACTGCATGATCATAGATCCACTCTTGACCCACGACAAGAGATTCAGTGAGATCCTCGTCTTTGCACACTAGTACCTTAACTGTCATCAAAACATCTTGAATTTAGAGGGGAAGTTCCACCTCGCCCATGCAAGGGGTTTCCACACCTCCCAATCCTATGAGATATGCTTCTATAGGATTGACTTTTAATTTCAATTCTTGACAGTAAGAGAGTTTAACAACACTAGTGGCTGCACCTGAGTCAATCAAGGCCCGTATAGTTCTTGCACCCCGTCCTTGTCCTATCTCTAAGGTTACAAAAGGATGTCGATCAATTATTCTATGAGAGCTAATACCTGAAACTTCACACATAGCCATATGATACCCTGGATCTGCATATGCCTCTGTCCTAGGCTGATCTCTACCTTGTCTTCTCAATTTCATTCTTCGAATGCGTTCCAAGGCTTCTGCCTGTGCTTCTTCTCGAATTCATTTTTCCTCTTCTTTACGTTTCTTGGAAGTGTTGAGTCGATTAAGCATTTCCTCAGTGAGGGGTTCCTGATATAACTTGACTCTGCACTGCTAATGTAGCTAGGAAGAACATCCCCCTCTAGTGTAGCTAATTGAATTGCTCCACTCGTTGAGATCCTATTTATGATCATAGGTCCATAACCTCTCTTCTCTAGTTTTCGTGCATGTTGCTTCAAAGTATAGACTAAAACCTGCTTTCAAGCCCTTATCCTTCACATGTGCATCAAAATATGCTTTTTATCTTTTCTTGGCTGCGTAAATTCCTGCTTCCACTCTTAATCTTGTTTCACCTAGTCATTCAAGATCAAAGATTCTAGAGGAGAGCTCATGGCCTGTCCACTCATGCTCCTGTGCTACTCTCAATGTGGGTATCAAAAAGTCCAATGGTAGCACTGCATTTTGGCCAAATACCATCTGAAAGGGTGTGGCTTGGAGTACCATTTTATAGGAAACTTTGTATGCCCAAACAACATGGTGTAGCTGCCTGTCCCAATCAGAGTGTTTATTATTCACTAGTTTGTTCAACACATTGCACAAAATCTTATTTGTGCTTTCGGCTTGCCCATTAGCTTCTGGATGATAAGGGGCAGACTTCTTGTGTATCACTAAGAACTCTTGAATAATATTTTCAATAACTTCATTCAAGAAGTGAGTGCCTCTGTCACTAACTAGCTCTATAAGTAGCCCGTATCTGGTGAATACATTCTCAAATAAGAACTTAGCTGTCGTTTGAGCATCGTTCTTTGTTGTGGCTTTTACTTATGTTCACTTGGTTAGATAGTATGTGGCCACAATATTGTACTCTGCATGGGAACCCTTAGCTGGGGGATTAATAGGACCGACAAAGTCTATTCCCCACTTAGAGAATGCACGTCCACCCACATAGGTTTCAATGGAATCTCATCCTTGCGTATAGGATACTGAGTTCACTTACAAACCTCACACCTCTTCACAGGTATGTGCATCCATGTGAAGCGTTGGCCACCAAAGACCTGCAAAGAGTATTGCCTTGATCACCTGATCTGGTCCAAAGTGTCCTCGTGCTACACCTTGGTGAGCAGTTTCCAAGATCTTCACATATTGAGCCTCATGGACACATAGTCTGAGGTAACCATCTTTACCACACTTGTATAGATTATCACCAATGAGAGCATATTCTAGTGCCTCTTGTTCTAAGCTCCTTTGTCTAGCCAAATTCATTCCTTGAGGGAATGTTTTTGTCCTCAAAAAGGCTACTAATGGTTCACTCCAATCTGGCACTAAAGACACTTGATAAAGAGTGGCATGTTCCACTGGTGGTTTAGTGCAGCAGATTGGGCATTCCTTGCACAACTTATGGATATCAGCTTCCATAGTCGGCCAATGCACTCCGAGTCTCCTTAGTTTCTATAGGGTTCGTTGCCTTGATTAATGTTGCTCTAATGCACCTACATGTGCCAATTGCAACCATTTAGCGTATTCATCCTCCTCCACACAACAAGCTAATATTCCTTGATATGTATGCTTGTACATAGTTCCTGCCATGATATGGTACTTTTCGACTTTCACTACCTCCCTATCTTGAGTGTTTATTACTGGGTGTTTGGGTCCGTATGTCAGTACTGGCACTAATGTTTTGGCCCATTGTGGCATGACGTTCCAAATTAGACAAGTATGCATCAGGAAGATCATCTGATACCCCTTGTGGGGCCTCTCCGGATGTGAGCCTAGAGAGGTGATCTGCTCTCAAATGAGTCTTGTCTTTCCTTACCACAACCTCAAAGTCGTATTCCATTAGCAAGAGAAACCATCTTACGAATCTACCTATATTGCATGGCTTGTTTACCAAGTACAACAATGCCTGATGATCAGTGAAAAATTTAAACTTATTTGCAAGCAAATAATGTCTAAACTTTTTAACCGCATATACCATGCCTAATCCTTCTCTCTCAGTAGTGGTATAATTTCGTTCAACTGTGTTTAATTGTCTACTAGCATAGGCAATTGGAAGATCCATATTACCTTCGCCCGTAGGTTGTGCGAGTACACATCTAGCATAATTGGATGCATCCATGTGAACATGAAAGGGCTTATTCCAATCTGGTGTGGTCAAGATTGGTGCTGAACATAATCGTCGTTTAAGCTCATTGAAGGAATTATGACATTCCTCACTCCACTCAAAATTGTTCAAAAGTCCATACAGAGGCTTTGCAATGATGGCATACATGTGTATAAAACGTCGGTAATAGCCAGAGTGCCCCATGAAAGCTTGCACTTCCTTGACATTCTTTTGCGTAGGTAATTATGCGATCGCTCTCAGTTTCTCTTCGTCAGTGGATATGCCATTCTTTAACACTATGTGTCCTAGAATCTTGCCTTGCCTGACCATGAAAATACACTTTTCTGGATTCAAGCAGACTTGATATTCTCTACATTTGTCAAAGATTTGTCTGAGTTCAGGTATATGTGTTTGTCTAATGTTGTCTGCTTAGAGGGTTTGGCATATGAGGTCATGGGGATGGTGTGTGAGCATATGTCAAGGTCTACTCCTTTCAAATCCTTATAGCTCCAAGCGAATACATCTCTGTATTCTCTTAGCAAGGCTATTAACTCATGCTCTTCTTCCTCCGTCAGGTCGTGGCCTATGTACGTGCATCTTTCTTCTCCTTCTTCTATGGATATAACTACTTTCCTGGTGGTTTCTTTGTTATCATAGGCCTCTCCTGATTGTGCCTCACGTTTAGGCATTCTTATCATGACTCTCCTATCATCTATCTCATATTTTTTAAAGTTTTCAGGGACCTCAAACAAAGATTCTTCTTCTTCTTGGGTGGCTTCTCTCTTCTTTCCTTTCTTTCCTTCATTCTTAGTGCTCACTTGTGTGGTTAACCTTACATCATTTGTAAGCTCTTCATGTCTCTGAGGGTGAACTTCTACTTCATAGAAGTATTCTTTATTTGATGCAAAGGGTGGGTCCATAATGATTGAATCTAGGTCGGAGTCACTTGCAACCTCAAATGCATCAGTGCAAAGTTCACATTCTTCCAGAACCAAATCTCCCATGATTGGCTCTATGGAGAAAACTGAAATGTCATAACCATCCTTGTCACAGTGGGGTGTCCATTGTCCTTCATGGATGGCTACATCCATTGTTGCTAGAATTTCTGCCCAACCATGAGGTTCAAACTCTTCATTAGGAAATACTACAAGTGCATAGGCTGGGTCTTGAATTGATCTATGAGTTTCCTTCGCACCTACCTCTCGGGCTTTTTCTCTCTTCTCTTCTTCTACTGCTACCTTGCACATCCATAAGTGGGTATCTTCATGCATCCATGAGGATCCTGATCCTATGGAATGTACTGACTCTGTATCATCCTTGGCTCTATGGATGGGATTCCATTGGATGGGAGGGACATCTCGATGAGAGTAATCCTTGAGATTAACTTTGGTCGTGACACCTAAGTGTTGCAAGTACAAGGAATTGGTGCCCCAATCCTGTACCACTTGCAACTGCCGCATAAATGGTCTTCCCAAGATCATCTCATAGGCATGATTTTTGCTAAAGTCACATATACAAAAAGTATGCTCAAACTCAACATCACATGTAGTGAGAGTGATTCCTTCTACCAATCCTAAGGGTCTTTATATGTGACCATCGGCCATCTGCAATTTCATTCTCATTGGCCTGAGTGCTGGCTTGCCCCAACGCTTCCATAAGGAAGTGGTAGCAATTGCAACTCCTGCGCCTGAGTCTGAAATTGCCTTGGTTGTGTACCCCTGATGGGTAATGGGAAGATAGGTATTTCCTTCTTCTCCTTCACTCATGTCTCCTATCTTGTCCAAAGGTATTTCTGGCACCGTTCTATGAGAAACTACCTGGGAACAAGGTTTTGCTACTTTTGGCACTTGATCGGCTACATGTTTCCATAGCTCTGGCCTAACTTTGAGTAGCTCTTCTAACGTGACGTTGCACTACACTTTGGTGCTCTTGACGACCTCCGTGTTCCTAGTATGACTGAGTCTTCGTTTCTTACCATGACTGTGGGAGCTCTCATGCAAGTAGACTTAGCTTCCCATTGGCCTGTGAAATGGGGTAGCTCCTGGAAGGAATTAGACTCAAAGTCTAATCTCTCTTGAGATTGGGTTCTCTCCTGCTCTCCATAAATGGAAATGAACGTCTTGTGGAAATTGATCATGTGTGTCATCCACAAGTTCAATGGGAGGAGGGACTTCACTTTCTTTAGCCCATTTCTCTTCTTGAATCTCTCGCAGGAACTCTGGTGAATACCTATTCATAGAAGAAGGGGTGTCTGATTCAGTGGAATTAGGCACATAAGCCTCTTGGGGGGGAATGCTTATTCTTTCACTTGCCTTGTCTTTTCCTTGGGAGGTGGCTTCCTTGCCAGATCTCGCAATTATGCTCTCTAACTTCTCTAATAATCCATCAAAATGCAATTGTGCCTTAGTTGAGCAAGAGTAGTTGAAAAGGCGACTAGCTTCAAACATGGTCTGAGCCAATGCTACCATTTTAGCACAAAGCTTAGTTCTCTCTATCTCTAGATCAGCTCTAGGGTAGCATCTGTCATGATCAGTAACATTTGGCTCTTCTTGGATTCTGGCCTGATATGCCTTAAGCATCATGTCTATGTCTTCAAGAGTGGGGTCAACTAGAACTGATCCTACTCTAGGGGGTGGTGGGATAGGATGAGGTGGGATGGAGGGTGATGGAGAAGGTGATAGAGAAGGTGATAGGGATGGAGGTGGTGGTGGCATGTGAGAGTTTGGTTGAGAGGTGAGTTCAACAATTTTGGCTTTTGTTTCTCTTATGCTTTCTTCTAAGTCACTCATCTTCTTCGACCATTGCCTTTTCATCCTTTCCTGACTATCTTTCCATGCTCTCGTTCGTTTCTTAGCTACACTCTCGGTTTCACTAACCTCGGCACTCCTTTCTTGGCCTAAACCTTGGTTCTGCTGCAAATCCTGAGCTCTAGTGACCACCTGTACTAGTGCAGTGGAAGTTACACTTCCTACAGAGTCTACGACTAACCCAATAACGTTAATAGGAGTGATTTTTGGCATATTATTGGGATTCTTTGGGCAATCTTGTAAGAGATGCTCCTTTCCACAATCTTGACAAAAGCCTGGATTGTTATTGACTGGGGTTGTGTGGGTGCAGGCATGGGGCAATCACGAATGAGGTGATCTCCCTGACATCTGTAGCATGGTCCTCTAGGAAATGGGGGTCTTAATTGCCTAGGTTGAGATCTAGGGTTGGGATTTGTGTACATGGCATTTGCATACTCAGGATCCCAACTAGGTTCACTCGGTTCTTCACTATAGTAGGACTCACCATGTTCGGGAGGCTGCATGTAGTAAGCATGGGGGCTATCAATATGTGTAGAATCAAAGCTATGGTCATTGGGGTCACTTTCTGAAAGCAATGGAGTTACTAGGACTATAGCTCTATTCAAATTTTCTTCTACAGCTACATACTTTATGGGAATCACATTGGATGGAGTAGGAGGTTGTTGGGCTAGCACTGTTGAGGTCTCTGCTGGGCCTGATATTGTGGTTGGTAGGTTTGTTGAGGCCTAGCATACTGTTGTGGTGGGTACTAGTTCTAGTATCTTCCTTGTTGAGGGTATGGTTGTGGGTACGTTTGCCTAACTGCTTGTTTATTGTAGGGGTAATCTTGCGCAGTGTAATTGGTGTACACAATAGTTTCACACAAGTTTAGGTTCACATGCACAAAATACAAAACACACATGTAGTAATATGTACATACATACATAACCCATGGAAGCACTCACACATATAGCACACACATTTCTCATACATAGTAATGCACACATAGGGATGTTCACAATTATGCATACATTGGTTTAGATTATTTTCCAATCTTTCTTTTCTTTTTTGCAAGTACACCTTGAATAAAGATCTTCATCAATTCTCACTGTTTCAAGACATGCAACATCATGAAGAGAAGAATTTCAAAACTCTTGAATGGTAAATTTTTATCATCTCTTACAAAGTAAGGGAGAGGTGATCTCTTTGACATTCACCCACACTAAACCTGCACATCTTTCTCGATGGACCAAACTTAAAACCATGAGAACAAAAACAATATCAAAACTCCTTGATTATTAAAAATTGAATGCAAATCTTTGGTCAATTCATGCTCATTGAATGCAAAACAATTTTTTAAATTTTTGCCTGCCATATGATAATTTCAAATTAAGTTAAAAGTATTAACCTTTTTTATCAACAAATACTTGGAATTAAGTTCAAAATACATTTATTAACATGGCAAGACTTTCAAGTGACAATTGCAAAGGATCTATAAGAATGCATAGACAGGAACTAGGATCTCAATGGGATATGTTCATCATGCACAAGCATAGACCTATTTATACAAAACAAATCAATCATCCTACTTAAGCTTAAAATTCAAATTGTCCTATCATTCTTTGACCTTATTTATAATGATTCTAAATAGAATTACAAGAAAATATATTTCCACTCAAGTCAAATAGATTTTACTTATTAATTTGATATCATCGTTAGTCATTTTTTTAATTTTAAAAAAAAATAAAATATGAATGCAAAGTATGCAACGCAATGAAAACAAACATGCACAAACAAAAAATAATAGATATCACATGATCATTTTGGTTCATATTCATTCATGTCTTTGTCAATTTTGTAATCAATTTCATTCCTTTTCTTGAAAAATTTTACTTTTTTTCTTGCAATCAAAGATTTTAGTGGAGTTTCATCTAAAAAAAAAATAAAGCATATGTCTTATTTTCATATACATTTATAAAAACATAAGATCCAAACCATCAATGTGTTAGCTTTCTTCTTACATTGTATTGGGAATCAAACATACTATCATAGATTGAAACCCAATTGTCTTCATGAATGTGTTTTGGCCTTAGTCTATGTGATTTATTAGAGTATTTTTTATTTTTCAATCACAATTCTTTGAATTTTATAAGTACATCATCAAGTTCTTTGCTCCCTTGCTCAAGTTTATTTATCCTTAAAGCCAATAGTTCATCAGCTGATAGATTATCGTTCCAAGGTAGAGTAGAACATGTAGTATGAATAGGAAAAATAGGGTTTTTGACAATTCATTAGTTCAATAGGCATGTATCATGTTGTCCCAATGCAAGTCATTATGTCAGTCCATAATGCAAAGTATAAATTTTTTGGCCATCATTTGATTTCTGCATTACAAGCTTTGGCGATTGCTTTCTCAATCGATGAATGACCTCTTTCTATTATACCATTATCCTCAGGCTTATAAGCAGTCATGAGAGACAAGAGAATTCCATGACATGCAAAGAAATCCCTAGCCTCATGTGTATCTAATTCTATTACCGTTAGTGTCCATGTGAAAGGCCAAATGGCCACCGAACACTTCTTTGTATATGTTCTTTACTAAAACATATAGTCATCTGGTCAGTCACAGACTAAGTTCGACCGCATTTTGTAACATCTAAGAAGTTTGTGTTCGTGCTCCCTGTGTATTGTGTTTTTCTACATATTCTCCAGTCTGTTTGCGGAGTACTATGTGCAGCCGTAGGAGCTCCATTTTCTACTCCGATAATATCACCTTGGAGCTCTCAAGAAGAAGAGCGCACTATGGTGCATCGCCCTCAAAACACTTCACTAGTATCATAGCAACAGTATCTCACTTAACTATCAAGATGAGTAATAAAATCCTCAGCATGATACTTACGATGCAAAAGATTTGTTCCTTTTGTGCGAGCGAATCGAGCACCCGCCAACCCACCCAAGGCTTTCTCCAAGGTTTATGACTAAGGTGGCGACCAAGGCATAGACCTTGGCATACCTTGTCATCCGAGTCACCGATGTGACATTGGCACCGTTGGCTACTGTTGGCATACAAGTCATAAGAAGAGCATACCGGCACAATGGAGCAGTCATGCACAATACGGCAACAAGGCCTAATCATTTTTTTCCATAAAGTATTTCCAATTCAAGTGATTTTCATCAGTACGTGCACATTGTAAATCCCGTTTTTGGTAGAATAGACTCCGTTTTGTTCAAGCCGAGGAGTCCTCGAGCTTGAGGAGTATTAGAATTAGCTACATACCAATTTTTATAATTTTTAGACTCCGTTTGAGCCCTCAGATAGGCTCTAGAACCTAATTTTTAACTAAGCCGGACACTAAGTCTGGACAAGGTCAAAGCTAGTCAAAAAACTATAAAAAGAACTAGAGAGCTCATTTTGAGGATTAGATTGTTTGTGAATTGAGCTTATGTAAGAGACTTTTTGACTAATGCAAAGAACTCCATTGTTCCTCTCCTTGTTCTTGACTTGTGTGCGCGTGTGTGTATGTGTGTGCATGTTTGTGTGCTTCTCACTCACGCACTTGTGCCATCACTTGCTCATAGTCTTCATACTAGTCCTCACGTCTCCACGGATTGACAATTATGAGGTGGATCTCCTCACGTTGGTACTCACCATTGTGCTAGAGTGACACCAAAATTGGTGTCGTTGCCGGGGAGAGAGCTTCGAGGACGAGCGTGTGATGGTAATACGTATAGTTGAGACATTGGAGTCATAGGTAATATCCTTCCTTTTCCTTATTTTTCTTCATTTTTTGCTTCTTTTTGCATCACCATCATCACCATCATCATCCTCACCATCTTCCACCTCCATCTCCATCTTCACAAAAATTTCAGTTTTTGGTCATATTCCACTCCCCACCTCATTTCCCTCATTTCACTTGTGAGAGAGAGCTTGCATGCTATCAGTTTTTGTGTGTTTTTTGAACTTTTATTGCAGGATCTAGCTGTACCACCATCTCCAGCAGCTTGTGCAGGTACGACAAACTTTGCAGGGGTCCCGGGACGACGACCTCTGTCTATCGCGAGAGACAAAAAAACTTAATATTTTTTGAATGCATGTTTGGCACGATAACCTACACCATTAGAGCACTCCAAATCACTATAAAATTCTAAAAAATTTGTGTTTTTTCAATCTATCGCGACAGACAGCGTCTATCACGACAGACACTGTCTATCGTGAGAGACAGCACCCCACTACAGAGGCCGTCTATCGTGATAGACACCGTCTATTATGACAGATAGGCCCACGACAGACGATAGACCCCGTCTATCGCGATAGACAGAGACCCATGATAGACCCAGTCTATCGCAACAGACACTGTCTATCGTGACAGACCAAAAGGTATGACAGATGACAGCCTCCATCTATCGTGACAGACATCGTGTATCGCAACAGACAGGCCCATGACAGATGATAGACCCCATCTATCATGATAGACAAAGACCCACGACGGACGACAGACACCGTCTATCACGACAGACAGAGACCCACGACAGACGAAAGACACCGTCTATCGCGGCAGACACCGTCTATCACGACAGACACCGTCTATCGCGACAGACAGGACTCAGTCTATCGTGACAGACACCGTCTATCGTGACAGACACCGTCTATCGCGACAGACCCCGTCTATCGTGACAGACACCATCTATCGTGACCGACCAAACCACGAAAGACGACAGACCCCATCTATCGCGAGAGAAAGCGTGACAAACAGGCCCATGCGACAGTCAGTGTCTATCATGACAGACACCGTCTATCGCGATAGACAGGCATTTTCGGCAAAAATAAAGGGGTACTTTTTTTGAAAATTTAAGCTAAATTTTGGGCATATTTGCATACTCAATTACTCATACACTTACAAAGGTCTTAGAAAAATGCACTAAACTCCTGAAAGGATCTGTTTGTCTGTTTAACCCCCCAAACCCTGAACTGTCATAACTTTTTCATATGAAATCCATTTTTTGAGCTCTAGGGCTTGTCAGAAAGCTCGTGGCATATACTACATGCCCTCAACTATTTTTTATAAGAATAATGCATTGATTTTTAGATAGGGTATTTTGAATTTAACCCTCTGTGGCGTAAGTACACCAAGGGAGCTCTAGAGAAAAATTTTTGGCAATACAAAAGGGGGAAAAAAGGGTCATTAAAAGTGTCTGAACTAAATTGTCTGTCAAGTGAGGGTGAAAAGTGGAGCTAAACTTGGAATTTTTACAGGATCATTAAGAGCTTTTGGAGATAGCAAAGCAAGTGCCATTGTGTGCAAGCTTGGGAACGCGCTTCCTGGGCAGACGAGCATAGCAAGAAGGAGCGACTTGAGTTTGGAACATCTCTTAACCCCCTCAGTCCATTTTTAGCATAGGCTAAGTGCGAGTAGCGGTCCAAATTGACTAGGGATACGATAGGAATACTCAAGTTTGAAGAGCCTTTAATTTCTCAATTCTAAGAATAGGTTAAGTTGCAGTCAAGGGACAACTTAAAGGAAAAGAACTTAAACTAAGGGGACGAAGAACATCAAGTACGATACACTTAAGTACTCCTGAGGACGCTAAATTAAAGACAAGAACACACATACAAAGGAACTCAGAAGGAACAAGTGATTGGTATCAAAGAATGAGTAACGTGGTTGTACAAGGATCATTGGGATTAATTGGAAAGGCATATGAACATTAGATCGGGTAGACACCTAGGGAGAGACCGTCAAAGTATTAGATCATCCGAGGCTAGCATCAACCATACAGCCAGATCTTGGGCTCAGCAATTGAGTGATTACCCCTACGCTCTAGACTCAGAAACTAGTGTCTCGGAGATGTCTTACAGCATGGAGAGACTTGTAGGTAGCT
Organism: Ceratopteris richardii; assembly: GCA_020310875.1. NCBI lineage: Eukaryota > Viridiplantae > Streptophyta > Polypodiopsida > Polypodiales > Pteridaceae > Ceratopteris > Ceratopteris richardii. Next base: position 94,113,030 of record CM035411.1, read on the forward strand.
CAAGAGTGGCATACCTAGAAAGACCAGAGGGTCCCTACAAAACTCAATTGGAATACATCAGGACCAACCGCTTAGGTGCACACATCTATGAGGACGGCCTGAGAAGATCTGTTGTCCTAATTAAAAACCCGGATCAGCCCATTGGACTAGAATACCCTGTAGTCAAGTTTGAAAATGGTTCCTATATAAATAAAGAAGGAACAATGTATGTGGTCACCAACCAACCTGAAAGGACAGATGAATTTGGCAACATAATCCCAGAGGTCGAAATAGGAGACATAGAGCAAGGGAACTTAGGAAAGGAGCCAAAAACCCCTCATGGCAAGTCAGTTCTGACGAGAATAATCACTCTCGAGTTGGTTTCCCAGGACAAGAGGAGCATAGATCTGCTTGTGAATCGAGAGACGGATGAGGCTTTTTGGAGGTATAAGCCTGAGAAGCCTAACAAAGTGGGAGCACTTACCATCTATGAATTCAAAGATCCCGATATCCCAGGCAAAGTGACGTACTTAGATGATGCTTCTGAGAGGATCTTTGTCGTCTCAGAGCATGGAAGACACGCATACACTTGGAAGGGAGAATTTGTTTTTCCCCAACCTCGATCCACTGTGTCTTATGGTCACCAAGGAGCTGGAACATCTCAGGCTCATGGAAGTCAGAGAGAGAGGAGTAGAGATAGACCCGAGGTGAGCTTTGGCAATCCACTTGGAAGAGAAAGAACGAGGACAGAGATTGATAGGATGGACAGGGAGAGACATAGGGATCCAAGGAATACAAGAAATACAGACAAATTCCCTCTCCCAAGGCCTAGAGAACATGCTAGAACCTTAAGACCCACACAATTGGTTAAGTCCATGAAGAATTGCTTCGATGGCACAAGAGACCCATATGACCATGTAGCAGAGTTTAGGCAAGTTTTGAGAGCTGAACAAGTGGAAGACTTGTTCACGCAATACAATGCTTTTGGCCTAACACTCAAGAACACTGCATTGACTTCGTTTCAACCACTTCACCAAGACTAGTACAGAAGAATAGACCAACTTCTTGAAGCATTCATCACTGAGTTTTTCAAAAGTGGCATTATGCATAACACATCCTCCCTGATATACAGCTTTAAGCAAACACCTCAAGAGACAGTGAGGCTCGCAGGAAGAAGGTTTAGGCAATACCTAGAAAGATGCCCCACTCTAGAGTTACCCACTCCGGCCAAACAAGTTGCCTTATTTGTAGATGGATTGTTAAGTACCAAACTCAGATCATATGTGTACTTGAAGGACCCTATATCCATAGAAGAATGTGTGCGCATGTGCATAGACATTGAGGATAATCTAGGGGATGAATTAGAGCTCTGAAAGATCTATAAAGATTCAGATAGTTCTAGTAGCCTCACTTCCTCACAATCCACGTCGATTGACGATTTAGCAAAAAAGGTAGCTCAAAAATTAGGTGTTTCTAGCAAGCAAATTCCTAGATTTGCCCCAGGAAAATGATGCTACACTTGTGGAGGAGACCATATGGCTAATGTGTGCCCTATCATGGCTCAACCCCAAGTTAACCCCAACAACCAGTAGTGTACCATAGAAAGGAGGTACACCAATCACACAGCACAAGACTGCCCATATAACAAACAAGCTGTTAGACAAAATTATCCTCAGCCATATCCACAACAAGGAAAGTACCCTAATCAGTACCCACAACAACAGTATGCTAGGCCCCAACAAACCTATCAACCACCCTATCAAGGGCAACAAAGACCGCAACCAGTCCTAGCGCAACAACCCCCTGCCCCCACCAATATGATTCCAGTGAAGTATGCAGCCGCAGAAGAAAATCTGAATAGAGCTTTAGTGCTAGTGACATCATCGCTTTCAGAAAGTGATCCAAGTGATCATAGTTTTGACTCTACCCATATTGATAGCCCACAGGCTTACTACATGCAATCATCCGAGCATAATGAGTCATACTATTATCAAGAACCGAGTGAGTCTAGTTGGGAGCCAGAATATGCAAATGTCATGTACACAAACCCCAACTCTAGACCTCAACCTAAGCAGTTAAGACTTCCATTTCCTAGAGGGCCATGCTATCGCTGTCAAGGAGATCACCTCATTCGTGATTGCCCTCTTCCTGCACCCACACAAACCCAATCTGTGACAATTCAAGGCTTTTTTTCCAGATTGTGGGAAGCAGCATTTGTTACGAGAGTGCCCCAAGAACCCCGCCAATATGCCAAAAATCACTCCTATAAATGTTATTGGGTTGGTGGTAGGCTCCACAGGAAGTGTGAATTCCACAACTCCAGTGCAAGTCATCACGAGAGCTCAGGCACTTAAGCAAAACCAAGACTTAGGCCAAGAAAAGAATGCGGAGGTTAGCGAGACTGAGAGCCGGAATAAGAAGAGAACAAGAGCTTGGAGAGATAGCCGTGAACGTATGAAAAGGCAATGGGCAAGAAAGATGAGCGAACTCGAGGAAAGTCTGCGAGAGACCAAAGCCAAGATCATAGAAATCACATCTCAAACGCACTCTCACACATCACCTCCACTACCATCCCCATCACCTTCCATTCCTCCACCCTCTAATCCACCACACGTAACCCACCCACCACCCCGAGTAGGATCAATCTTCGCAGATCCCACTCCCGAGGACATAGATATGATGCTTAGAGCATATCAGGCCAGGATCCAGGAAGGGCCAAATGTAATGGATCATGAAAGATGTTACCCTAGAGCTGACTTAGAGCTTGAACAAACCACGTTGTGTGCCAAGATGGTGGAATTGGCTCAAGCCATGTTTGAGGCTAGTCGCCTCTTCAATTGCTCTAGCTCCACTAGAACACCATTGCATTTTGATGGTATATTAGATAGATTGGAGATGATAATTGCAAAGTCTGGAAAAGGAGCCAACTCCCAGGCTAAGGAGAAGGCAAGTGATAGAATAAGCATTCCTTTCAAGGAAGCTTATGTGCCTAACTCCACAGAACCAGACACCTCTTCTTCTATGAATCGGTATTCACCAAAATTCTTGCGAGAGATTCAGGAAGAGAAATGGGCTAAAGAGAGTGAAGTTACTCCTCCCATCGAACTTGTGGATGACACACATGATCAATTCCCACAAGATCTTCCTTCCATTTATGGAGAGCAGGAGAGTGCCCAATCTCAAGAGAGATTAGACTTCGAGTCTAATTCTTTACAGGAACTACCCCATTTCACAAGCCCATGGGAAGCAAAGTCCACTTGTATGAGAGCACCTACGGTCATGATAAGAAACAAAGACTCAATCATACCTAGGAACACAGAGGTAGTAAAGAATACTAAAGTGCAGTGCAATCTCACTTTAGAAGAGCTACTCAAGGTCAAGCCTGAATTGTGGAAACATGTAGCCAAGCAAGTGCCAGACATGTCAAAACCTCGTTCCCAGGTAGGATCTGATAGAACAGTACTGGAAATACCTTTGGACAAGATAGGAGACATGAGCGAAGGAGAAGAAGGAAACACCTATCTCCCTATCACTCATCAGGGTTACACAACCAAGACCATTTTGGACTCAGGTGAAGGAGTTGCAATTGCTACCACTTCCTTATGGAAACATTGGGGCAAGCCAGCACTCAGACCAACAAGAATGAAATTGCAGATGGCCGATGGTCACATTGAGAAACCCTTAGGACTACTAGAAGGAATAACTCTCACCACTTGTGGTGTAGAGTTTGAACATACTTTTGCTATATGTGACTTTAGCAAAAATCAAGCCTATGAGATTATTCTAGGAAGACCCTTCTTGAGGCAATTGCAAGTAGTGCAGGATTGGGGGACAAATTCTTTGTATCTGCAACACTTGGGTGTCACAACCAAAGTGAATCTCAAAGATTTCTCTCATAGAGACGTGCCCCCTATTCAATGGAATCCCGTCCATAGAGCTAAGGATGACACTGAGTCAGTGCATTCCATAGGATTAGGATCCTCATGGATGCATGAAGACACTCACATGTGGATGTGTAAAGTAGTAGTGGAAGAAGAGAAAAGGGAAAAGGCTAGAGAGGTAGGTGTGAAGGAATTGCATAGACCAGTACAAGACCCAGCCTACGCACCTGTAGTATTTCCTAATGAAGAGTTTGAACCTCATGGTTGGGCGGAGATCTTAGCAACTATGGATGTAGCCATCAATGAAGAGCAGTGGACACCCCACTCTGATGAGGATGGCTATGAAATTTCAGTCTTCTCAATAGAGCCAATCATGGGAGATGCAGTTTTAGAAGAATGCGAACCTAGCACTGATGCATTCGAGGATGCAAGTGACTCCGATTTAGAATCAATCATCATGGACCCCCCATTTGCATCAGAGGAAGAATACTTCTATGAGGTAGAAGTTTACCCTCATAGACATGAAGAGCTCGCTAATGATGTGAGATTAACCACCCAAGTGACCACCAAGAGTGAAGGAAAGAAAAGGAAGAAGAAAAAAGCCACACCAGAAGAGGAAGAATCCTTGTTCGAGGTCCCAAAAAACTTTAAGAAGTATGAAGTAGAAGATAAGAGAGTCATGATAAGAATGCCAAAACGCGATGCACAAGCAGGAGAGGCCTATGATAACAAAGAAACCACCAAGAAAATAGTGGTAGTCATAGAAGAAGGAGAGGAGAGATGCACATACATAGGACATGGCTTAAGTGAAGATGAGGAGCAGGAATTGATAGCCTTACTACGAGAATATAGAGACGTGTTTGCATGGAGCTACAAGAACCTGAAAGGTGTAGACCCGGACATATGCTCACATACGATCCCCATGACCTCATAGGCTAGACCCTCTAAACAAAAGCCATACACATACAATGACAACTATGCTGCCAAGATCAAAGAAGAGATAGACCGCTTGGTTGAAGTTGGATTTATCTATGAAATTGAGCACACTGAATGGGTATCCCCCATTGTAGTGGTGCCCAAAAAGAATGGAAAATTGCGTGTATGCATTAACTTGAAGAAGGTTAACGCAGCCACTATCAGATATAGTTATCCGCTTCCTATCACTGAGCATCTATTAGAAAGGGTAGCAAGCAAGGAAGTGTACAGCTTCCTGGATGGGTTCTCTAGTTACAATCAAGTAGCCATAGCACCAGAAGATCAGCATAAGACGGCTTTTGCCACGGAGTGGGGTATAGTTTCTTTTCGGGTAATGCCATTTGGGCTTACCAATGCTCCTACAACCTTTCAAAGACTAATTGCCATGTATTTAAAGAGTTTTTGAGGAAGAATTTGGAAGTCTATGTTGATGATCTCTGTGCTCATTCCAACATTAGAAAAACACATATACCTGAACTCAGGCAAATCTTTGATAAATGTAGAGAATATCAAGTCTGCTTGAACCTAGAAAAGTGTGTTTTCATGGTCAGGCAAGGCAAGATTCTAGGACACATAGTGTCAAAGAACGGCATATCCACTGACGAACAGAAAGTGAGAGCTATCGCAGAACTACCTAGGCCAAGGAATGTCAAGGAAGTGCAAGCTTTCATGGGGCATTGTGGTTATTACCGACATTTTATACACATGTATTCCATCATTGCAAAGCCTTTGTACGGACTTTTGACCAATTTTGAGTGTACTGATGAGTGTGAAAAATCCTTCAATGAGCTTAAGCGACGATTGTGTTCAGCACCAATCTTGACTACACCAGATTGGAACAAGCCATTCCATGTCCATGTGGATGCATCCAATTATGCTATTGGGTGTGTGCTTGCACAACCTACGGGTGAAGGCAATATGGATCTTCCAATTGCCTATGCTAGTAGACAGCTAAATGCAACTGAACGGAATTATACCACTACTGAGAGAGAAGGATTAGGCATGGTATAGGCGGTTAAAAAGTTTAGACACTATTTGCTTGCAAATACGTTTAAATTTTTTACCGATCATCAAGCTCTACTATACTTGGTGAACAAGCCATGCAATACAGGCAGATTAGTAAGATGGTTCCTCTTACTAATGGAATACGACTTTGAGGTAGTGTTGAGGAAAGGAAAGACTCACTTGAGAGCAGATCATCTCTCAAGGCTCACATCCGGAGAGGCCCCACAAGGAGTATCAGATGACCTTCCTGATGCTTACCTGTTTAATCTGGAAGTTATACCATAGTGGGCCAAGAACTTAGTGCCAATATTGACATATGGGCCTAAACACCCAATAGTCAACACTCAAGATAGGGAGGTAGTAAAGGCACAAAAGTACCATATCATGGCTGGGAGTATGTACAAGCATATGGATCAGGGAATATTAGCTTGTTGTGTGGAAGAGGATGAGTACGCGAAGTGGTTGCAATTAGCACATGTGGGTGCATTAGAGCAACACCACTCGAGGCAAAGAACTCTACAGACACTGAGAAGACTCGGAGTGCATTGGCCAACTATGGAAGCAGATGTCCATAGGATGTGCAAGGAATGGCCAATCTGTTGCACTAAACCACCAGTGGAACATGCCACTCTGTATCGGATGTCTTTAGTGCCAGATTGGAGCGAACCATTAGTAGACTTCCTGAGAACGAAAACATTCCCTCAAGAGATGACAGTGACTAGACAAAGGAGCTTAGCACAAGATGCTTTAGATTATACTCTCATTGGCGATAATCTATATAGACGAGGGAAAGATGGGTATCTCAGATTATGTGTCCGTGAGAGTGAATATCTTAAGATCTTGGAAACTACTCACCAAGGTGTAGCAGGAGGACACTTTGGACCAGATCGGGTGATCAAGGCTATACTATTTGCAGGTCTTTGGTGGCCGACCCTTCACATGGATGCACATACCTATGTGAAGAGGTGTGATGTCTGTCAGCGAACTCAGTATCTTATACGTAAAGATGAGATGCCTTTGAAACCTATGATGGGTGGACGTGCATTCTCTAAGTGGGGAATAGACTTTGTTGGTCCTATTAATCCCCCAGCTAAGGGTTCACATGCTGAGTATATCGTTGTGGCCACAGACTATCTAACCAAGTGGGTAGAAGTGAAAGCCACAACTAAGAATGACGCTCAAACAACAGCAAAGTTCTTATTTGAGAATGTGTTCACAAGATACGGATTGCCAATAGAGTTAGTGAGTGATAGAGGCACGCACTTCTTGAATGAATTCATAGAAAACCTTCTACAAGAATTCTTGGTAATACATAAGAAGTCGGCTCCCTATCATCCACAAGCTAATGGAAAGGCCGAGAGCACAAATAAGATTCTATGCAATGTCTTGACCAAATTGGTGAATAATAAACGCTCTGACTGGGACAAACAGCTACATCATGTTGTTTGGGCATATAGAGTTGCCTATAAAATGGTACTCCAAGCCACGCCCTTTCAGATGGTTTTCGGCCAAAATGCAATGCTACACCATTAGACTTTTTGATACCTACGTTGAAAGTAGCACAAGAGCATGACCGGACAGGCCATGAGCTATCCTCTAGAATCTTCGATCTTGAACAACTGGGTGAAACACGATTGAGGGCTGCAGCAAGAATATACGCAGCCAAGAAAAGACAAAAAGCATATTTTGATACACACGTGAAAGATAAGGGTTTGAAAGCGGGAGACCCAGTTTTAGTCTACACTTTGAAGCAACATGCGAGAAAAATAGAGAAGCGTGGCTATGGACCTATGATCATAAATAGGATTTCAACTAGTGGGGCTGTACAACTTGCCACTTTAGAAGGCGATATTCTCCCTAGCTACATAAGCGGATGTAGAGTCAAGTTATATCAAGAAACCCTGACCGAAGAGATGCTAAATCGGCTCAACACTGCTAAGAAACGTAAAGAAGAGGAAAAATGAATCCGAGAAGAAGCACAGGCAGAAGCTTTAGAACGCATCCGACGAATGAAATTGAGGAGACAAGGTAGAGATCAGCCTATGCCTGACACTCAAGGATCTCTAGGCTATCACATGGCCATGTGCGAGGCTTCAGGTGAACGTTCCCATAGGATAATCGATCGACGACCTTTTGTGACCCTAGAAGTAGGAGACGGAGAGAGTGCAAGGACCGTGAGAGCTTTAATTGACTCAGGAGTAGCCACTAGTGCAGTTCGACTTTCTTACTGCCAAGAACTACAATTGAAGGTCAATCCTATAGAGGCATATCTCATAGGATTGGGAGGTGTGGAAACCCCTTGCACGGGCGAGGTGGAACTTCCCCTCTACGTTCAAGAGGTCCTAATGGCAGTAAAAGTGCTAGTATGTGAAGACGAGGATCTTACCGAGCCTCTTGTCTTGGGCCAAGACTGGATCTATGATCATGCAGTCAACCTCAACCTAAGAAGCGGACTTCTTCAGGCGTGGGTAGGCCAAAACCGCATCACGATTGAACTACAAAATCAAGCACTCAGGCCACTAGAAAAGGGACCAAATCTTGGTCCCTCCAGGAACCCACATGAAGATAACGATGATATGCTTGTCCAAAGTTCTATGGTGCAGAAGATTGTCACTCTTGAGAAAAGTGAAGCAGTCAAAGAGGAGTTCCCTTCTTTTCCAAAGAGGATTCAAAGAAAGCAAGCCGGGCAACACACGACACAGGGGAGGCCAATGATCAAGAGGCGTGAGCACCAACCTGTACAATCTAGAGTACCTCATGGCATGAAGCAGATCTGGGTACGCAAGGGTGAACAACCCTCAGCATTGGAGATAGGATCCCAAAGATGCACCAAACGCGCTACACTGTCTAGGATCCCAACGGAGTATCCGAGGAATCAATCTAGACAAACCATTTCTATTTGGGTTCCAATGCGGTCAATGAAGGCAATCCCAAATGCTAGACAGATATGGGTGCCCAAGACCTGCTTTCGAGCTCAAATAGCATCACCTCCATTCACAAGATTGAATCAACACTCACAAGCACCCCTGGCACATACCCCAGTGCAAACATCTACACTCCACACCTCTAACTCTTCGATCACACCCAAGAACGTCACGAAATGGGTACCCAAAAGGTCTCAAATCCAACACAATCCTGTCCACAAACCTTCACATGTCATCATCACTAAAAGCTACACTATCACAATCAAAATTTGGAGACTTAAACATCATATCAACCCGCCTGACCCAAATCAATCTCCTCTAATGTAGGTGCATTCTGAGTACATTGCATATCCAAAGTATGCATCTAGGATGAACATTAACCACTAACCAACATTCTCACACATCACCAAACACTCCGCCCACTAACCCCTAACCACTTGAAATGTCATGTTAGTATAATGGAGGGAACACCATAACATCCTGTTTCCTATGCAATGCTAATGTGCCTCTCTTCTTCTAGCAGATAAGCAAGAATAGATACAAGCAGTCTCATGGCAGAAGCAGCAGGTCCGAGCTCACAGGCATGAGTAAGTACTACAGGGACTGATGTGGACAGCCTACCTATTGATGCGCCACCAACTGAACGACCTGTGGAGATGCAACACCTCTAGCAAATACCTGTACCAGATCCTCCCACAGGAATCATAGATAAAGTCCATGCCAATTCTCATTGGTTCAGTGGCATGCCCAGATCCTTAGGAGAGGCCAAGTATATTTGGGAGTCCAAGTGTGAGCATGATAAGCAATGGGTCAGATTCTAGTTCTTTTCCAAGGAGTTTGAGACTCTCCAAAACACACAAGATCTGCAGACCATATGGGAGCATGCAGGGCTGGCTGAATACTTTGCAGCACCTTTACCCAAACCAGATCTTCTACGATGTTACTACTTGGTCTCAATATTACAGGTGCATGAAGAAAAAGATAAACCAGGATCATTTGTCATTCCTTCTTTATTGGGCAACAATGAGTTGAAAAGGTTTGAACTCACATTAGAATTGGTGAGTGATGCTTTGAATATGCACAGCACGCATGTACCCTCTGAGAAGGATGCTCTCATTCCCCCTAACATGAAGAATCGGAAGCTACAAAAGTTGAAAGATATGGTAGCACTCACACCGAATGTGTCCACTCCTCTTCGTATGTGCATGCAACATTTTGCGTTTCCGGGTCAAGATCGATTCACTCAGTCCCACAAATGGATCTGGTTTGCTCTCTACTTAGCAGAGACAGGAGCATTTCCGATTAAGCTTCCTGTGTGGATTATAGAGCAGCTGTATGAAGCAAATAAAAGATCACATAGAAAGCTAGCGGTAAATGGCTATTGTGCAATCACACACATTATCTATAGGTGCTTAGCATACGATGTACCAATTGAGTGTGCCTTAACATGGGCACAACTACAAATGTTCAAGAGAATCAAAACTGCCACACATCAATCCAAGCGCCTGAGAGGTTCGATCCCTTGTGTTCAAACACGTAAAGTTTTGATGACTCCAAAAGTGTCGCCACGAGGGGATGCCACTATGCCTCCCTTTACCATTCGCATACCAAGATCTGGATCTAAAGGCACATGACAAGTTGCCCCCTCAGCTCCTCCTGTCCCTCCCGAATTCGAATTTTCTGCGACTGGAGACGCGGAAGGGATGAGTACCTCCGACTTTGAAACATTCTTGTAGAATACACAACTTTCTGATGTAGAGTTCTATTCAAATACAGAAGAACAGGGAACATCTTCCCAAAGAAGGAGGAAATCCACAAAAAGCCGCCATGTACATTGGGATGATGAGCAGGAGAGAACTTTGTCGCAACAACTAGAACACTCAGAGGCAGAAGAAGAAGCAAAAGCAGAAGAAACAATTGAAGCCCCAGCTTATACAACAGAACTCCAAAGGCTATATCAAATTATAGAACGAGTGCGATCGCAACAACTACTCACCGAACAGAGCAGCAGGGTGCTCATGGCTCAACTATTGGAAGAAGCTGGAGTGGACTCTGAATACAGCGAAGGCCTACTCCTGGTGGCAGAAACGTATGGGGTAGTGGAAGCAGTTTGATCATCGATTGAGAGGCCTCCTGTTCAATATGATCCGCGAAGATTCCAAACACGACCATGGTCAGGCAAAAACATCCAGATTCCCATTACGACGGCGGAAGGGCCTATTATTACATCTGAACCCATTGAGAGAACCTCCCAAGCAGCAGTAACTATTGGCCAAGAACATACGATCATCCATGAAGAGTCCACTGAACCACTACCACCAACACCCCCACCATCACCCCCTCGAACAGAAACTGTAGATATCATATTGACCACCCAACCCACAGAGCAAACCTTCAGTTTCCATAGTCCCGCCTCCAGCTCCACTTTGTTTTCCTCCTTTGAAAAACCCCTATATAATACGGCCACTGTCATGACTGAATCCTTCATAGAGCCTGCCCTCAGACAACCATCCCCCATGCCCTCAGCCATAGGTCATCCTGACTCTAGATCCATATTCTTTGGGATTCCCGGCTACCACGCCAGCCTTCATAGCCTCCTTGCCTTCAGAATCTCAACTCCCAAACCCCGTCCCTCCAATTCTCCAACCCCTCCACGCCTTTCTTTCTAGAACATTTCAACCCAGGTCTCAACCATTTCCTTTATTTTCAGTTCCCACACCCACTTCTCATTTATTCACCACTCTCACACACACCACCTACCATTCCAATGTACATGGTAGACACCACATGAGCATCCACTCCTGAACATATGGACATCTCGCCACCCACAGCACCTTCCCCTCACCCCACACTTCCACCTTCTCCCATTCCCCCTCCACCAATGCTATGCAGGTACACATGTGAGTACTTCCAGTTTTATGATATTTTGACACTGGTCATATGCTCATTTTGCAGAGGATACTCTGGCAATTTTTTCTAGAGTTTTGGCTTTGTCAACTATACAGTGGTCAATTTAATCCTTGATACACTTATTCGTTGGTGTTTGGACTCTTCTAGCTCCATTATCATTCTATTGAGTTATCTACCATCATGGCATCAGAGGTCTTAGGAAAATCTGGTGGATCAGAGTCTAGTGCTAGTGTTCCAGGGAGGAGCTATAACTTGCAGGGCAAAGACCATTTTGAGAAACTTTGCTCTATGGAAGAATCAGATTGAAGATGTGGTGATTCAAAGGAGGCAATGGAAACCAATAAGTGGAATTTCAGAGAAGCCTGTTGACATGGATGAAGATGATTAGGATGATTTAGATGAAATGGCTAGGTCTACCATTAACTTGAACCTGGAAGATAATGTTTACTTTAGAGTATTATACTCTGAAAGTGCAGAGGAACTTTGGAAGAAGTTATGCAATACATATGAAAAAGAGACGACATCAAATAAAGTGTATCTGATGAGAGAATTATATGACCTTCACATGGGCAGAATAGTGTTGTTGCTCATATAAATGAGCTTGATGCTATATTCTCCCAGTTACAGGCTCAAAAAATGGATATGGATAATGAAATGAAAGTAGTATTCTTGTTATGCACCTTGCCCTCATCATGGGATACGTTTTGCATAGCTATTAGCAATAGTGCACCTAGAGGTAAACTCGTCTATGATGACATATGTGGAGCACTCATGGGTGAGGAGATTTGTAGAAAATATATGGTTGGCACTCAGAGTGGAGATGCATATAATGTTCGTGATTCTTACCAAGGAAAAAGTCAGCAGCGTGGTAGGAGCAAGAACAAGGAAAAGAATGGTCAATGGAATAAGATTAGAAGTAAATCAAGGAAGAGGGATATCGAATGCCATTATTTTCATAAGAAAGGACACATGAACAAAGACTATTATGCATTAAATAATGCTAAAGGTAAAGGACAGAATGTTGATGGGAATGTTAAACAGTTACCTGCACCATCTACTTTGACTATGAAGATTGAAGAAATTAATGCTATTTCTGATGATGCTAATGTGTTGACAATTGATAGTACTTTCCAACTGAGGCTCTTATGGCTGATTCTCTTTCCCACACATGGCTGCTAGATTCCGGTGCTTCTTTCCATGTAACACCACACAGAGAATGGTTCCCTAATTATGCAGCAAAGTCTCTTGGTACCATGAGACTTGGTGACTATTATTAGTGTGATGTTGTGGGTATAGGAGATGTGGTTGTGCAATTCATTGATGGTTCAAAACTTACTATGCATAATGTACGCCATGTACCTCATTTATCATGTAGTTTGATCTCAGTTGGTCGTATATCAAAGAGCAATATGGTTATTGCAAAAGGAAGCAAAGTTGGCTCACTTTATCCTTTATTTGTATCATAGAAAGAACACTCGTTAGTTGTTACTGAAAAGCCTATGTCTTGTATTTGGCATGGTCATTTGGGCCATATATCTCATAGTGGAATGGAAAATCCTTCTCATTCTGGCTAATTACCTGTGTTATATTTCTCTGATTTTTCATTTTGTGAGCATTGTCAATATGGAAAGCAAACCAGAAATGTGCATAGAATGCACATTGACTCTTCAATTCAACCTTTAGATCTCATTCATACAAATGTGTGTGGTCCTATGCCCACTAGTTCCTTAGGTGGTTCTCTTTACTTTGTCACTTTCATAAATGATGCTACTAGAAAAGATTGGGTATATCCTATCAAATTAAAGGATGAGGCATTCCCTACTTTCAGAAAATGGCTTGCATTAGTTGAGAGTGAAAAAGGAACGAAGCTTAAGGCTTTATGTTTAGATAAGGGGGGTGAGTATACCTCACATGAATATAGCCTTTTCTGTCAGTCTAGAGGGATTCGTACAGAGTTTACAAATTGATTGTAGTTCATATGATTAACCTTTCACCTAGTACTGCCAAAGGTATGAAAGTGGCACAAGACTTATGGATAGGGAAGCCACCATATTATGATCATCTTCGAGTTTTTGGGTGTGAAGCATGTGTTCATATACCCAAGAATCTTACACAAAAGTTGGACCATAAGTCAAAGAAATGCATTTTTGATATCGCTTATGGGATCCTAGAACAGTCACTAATCAGTACTGATGTCATTTTCCATGAGTCGAACATGCATAAACAGCCCATTAAGGAGGTTGAAGTGAGAAGAGTGGTGTTTGACGATACTAATCCTCGAGTTAGCATGCATAAAAATGTTGCACATAGGAACGTCCAAGAGAATGTCTAATCAAATCAGTCTGCACATGTTCCTGTTCAACAACCATTGAGACACTCTATGCGTGTCTCACATCTAGCTAATAGATATGTTCTAGGTTTAGATTTTGTTATGCTAATAGATGCCGGCGAGCCTTTTGGCTACAAAGATGGTATGCAGACAAAGGATAATGTCAACTGGGAGCATGCCATTAAGAGTGAGTTGGATTCTATTCGCAAGAATGGTACTTGGGATTTAGCACCTTTGCCAAAGGGTAGGAAAGCTTTACCATGTAAATGGGTATATAAGCTGAAGGTCACATGACATAGTGCTTCTCCAAAGTATAAAGCACGACTTGTTGCAAAGGGTTTTAAGCAAAAACATGGTGGTGATTTCGAGGAAATCTTCTCTCCAGTGGTCAAGATGACTACCCTATCCATGTTGCTTGGATTCGTTGCAATGGAGGACTTAGAGCTAGCCCAAATGGATGTGAAAACTGCTTTCTTGCATGGAGATCTTATAGAGATGAGGTCTATATGGAACAACCAGAGGGTTATGTAGTTCCTGGCAAGGAAAGTCTAGTTTGTAATTTCAAGAAGAGCTTGTATGGACTTAAACAGTCCCCTAGACAATGGTACCAAAAGTTTGGTGCTTTTATGAAGTCTCAAGGCTATTCTCAAAGCAATGATGGTCATTTTCTCTACACAAAGAGACGCTCACATGGTAGCTTGATATGCTTGATACTTTATGTTGATGATATGTTGATTGTTCGAAAATCCTCTTATGACTTGTCAATTCTCAGAAAGAATTTGAGTCAGGCATTTGATATGAAGGATTTGGGGGATGCCAAACATATTCTTCGCATGTGCATTACTCGTGATAGGATTAAAAGATGCATATATTTGTCTCAAAGTGAGTACATATCCAAAGTAATTCACACATTCAATATGCAGGGTTGAAAGGCATTGAGTACACCTTTACCCACAGTGTCTATGTTTAGGTAGAGGGAAAGCATCCATTATTGGTTACACAAGTTCTGACTATGTTGGTTGTGTAGACAATCATAAGTCTACATCAGGGTACATTTTTCATTTTGTTGGAGGTGCTATCTCTTGGAGATCTCATCTTCAAGAATGTACAACTATTTCCACCACAGATGCAAAGTATGTTGTATCAACTGAGGCATGTAAGGAAGCATTGTGGCTTTCTCATCTTGCTTGTGATATGGGTTTACCGCAGCATGTACCTCATTTTCTCAATGATAATCAGAGTGCCATTGCTTTGGCTAAGAATCTGGTATATCATGCAAAAACCAAGCACATTGAGGTGCGGTATCACTTCATTAGAGATTGCTTAGCCACTGAGTGCATTATTCTTGAGAAGGTTCACACTCGAGATAATGCTATAGATGCTTTGACTAAAGCTCTATCACAAGATAGCTTTCGACATTGTTGTCACTAGATGGGGATTACTCGATTCATGATCTTACACAGTCACTTGTATACTGTGTAGCATGCCCATCATGTGGGAGGTATAGTTTGTATGCTTACACTCAGGTATTCTTTATCATTATTTATTTTTCTCCCATAGTTACTTTGACCATATTGGCATTTAGTGGTGATATTCTATAGATTCATGTTTGCATTGTGGTTTCTGTTGCACTTACTACATAGCAAATTTGTTAAGATGGTAGAGATGCTCAAGCACATGCATTGATAGCCTTGTCTATCAAACGTGCCATTATTCCTCACATTCGCTCATGTAGAACAGCTAGGGATGCTTGGGATACACTTACCACTCTATACCAGGTAAGGAATGAGGCTTGTGTTGCTTACCTCTAAAAACAATTGGAGAGTGAGCACATGAATGAAGGTGATTCCATGGATAATTTTTTGACAAAGATCAAAGATTTGAAGGAACAATTTATTTCTGCTGATGAGTCTTGCCTGATAGTTCACTTGTGCATATTGTTTTGAATGGTCTTCCCAATTCATACCAGAGTTTTGCTTCTACTCTTCATTTGATGATGAAATCAATCCAAATGCCTTAACATTTGAGGAGTTATTCTCTGTTCTATTGCAGGAAGATCACTCTAGGCAGAATAGGTCCATTATGTGTGTTGCAAATCAAGCTTTCCTGGCTATTAAGAATGGCAAAGGTAAATGGAGCTCTTCTACTAATAAGTAGAAATCTGGTAATTCTGCACAATCAAAGAAGGATGACAGAGATGACAAGAAAACAAAAAAGCCAAAATTTTTTTGCAATTACTGTAAAGCAAATGATCATGTCATAAAGAATTGTCCAAAGCTAGCTGCAAATTAGGCAAAGAAAAAAGAGGTTGGAATGGTTTTTGCAAAGGCCTCTACATCGAAAACAGAGTCTGCTAATCTAGTGCACAATGAAGAGTGATTGTTTACTATTGTTTGTAGTTTTGACTCATCTTCTTCGGAATAGTGTATGTTTGCGGTAGATTCTGATGTTCGGTACTTTGATAGTGGGGCAACCAAACATATTACCTTACACCATAATTTCTTCACTTCACTCGAGCCTACCCCTACAAGGAATACTATCACATGTGCCAACAACTCCTCTTATCCTTTCATGGGATTTGGTAAGATCATTCTAACTACTCATGATGGTAGTTCTTTTACATTCTCAGATGCTTTATTTGTGTTAGGGATCAAGAAGAATATGTTATCAGTTTCAGCTTTAGCCAATATTGGATTGGTTGTGAAATTTGTTGATGATAGATATACAATTCATGATCTGTCAAATGGTAACATGAGTATTGCTTCTGGCATTTTATGTTGTGGGCTATATAAGCTCATAGACTATGAAAAATCTATGAATGATTCAGCATGTGGAATACATGATTCTTAGGCTATGTCAAATGCAAAGTATTGGCATGCATTCTTTGGTCATCTAAATTTTTCTAGTTTGCTATACCTGTAGAAATCTGAAATGGTGTCCTCTTTGCCCAAACTTGAGACACCTAGTAAAATTGTTTGTGAAGGCTGTAGTTTTGGCAAAATGCAGCATTCCTCCTTTCCAAAGGATGGTTCAATTCAATCTACTCAAAAATTATAGCTTGTTCACAATGATGTCTATGGTCCTATGCAGACACCATCTTTTGGAAATTACCTTTACTTTGTCACTTTCATTGATGATTTTTCCAAGCATGCATGGGTATATCCACTGATGCAAAGTCCAAAGTGTTTATGTGCTTCAAAAAGTTTTTGGTTTTGGCTGAAAATTTGTCAACATGTAAAATGGGCACCCTCCATTCTAATCGAGGGGTATATGTCTTTTGATTTTGATGCATTTATGGTTGAACATGGGAAAAAAACATCAGTGTACAATGTCGTATACACCTCAATAGAATGGATTTGCTGAATGGAAGAACACATCACTCATGGAGATGGTGAGGTGTATGGTCAAGAGTCAGGCTTTACCACATAGTTTCTAGCTTGAGGTTGTCATGTGTGCAACATATGTACTTAACAGGTATCCCAGTAAAGCATTGAAGTCTATCACTCCATATGAGGCTTGGCATGGTCGTAAGCCACCAGTTGCTCACCTGTGTGTTTTTGGTTGTCTGGCATATGCATTAGTGCCTGAACAACATCGCACAAAATTGTATGATAAAGCAGTAACATGTATTTTTGTTGGGTACAGCTCTGAAAGGAAAGGCTATCATCTGTATCATCCACAAACTAACCATATTTTGGTTAGCCATGTGTTGTTTTTGTGGAAGATGCTATTCAGCCTTTACTTTCATGTATGAAGGAGTCATCTGTTATCTCCAAAGACATGTTTGATACTTTGTTGCCTCCTTTTATAGGTGGATAGTTTAGTGCTAGTCCTAATGAGGCAACTTCTCAACCTTTACATGTTTTGTGTGATGATGCAGATCATTCTATTTCTAATGCAGATTTAGATGATGCACTTGTTGATGAGAGAGATGATATTGAGGAGGAAAAAAACTATGCCAAAATGGATGGTGCAGGCTTTGCATGATAGCAAATTAGATGCATCTCTATCATATCGTACTTGTTCAGGCTCTCATAGTGCCTCTTTTGCATCAAATTGTGATGCTATGGCTTCCTCTAGTCTGTGTGATGAGAATGAGCCTATTTTGTTTAATGAAGCACAAAATTCAGAAAATTGGATGGCTGCTATGCAATCAAAATATGATGCTATCATGAAAAATGGTACTTGGTATTTATGTGACTTGCCTCCTAGCAAGAAGGCCATTTGCACCAAGTGTGTATACAAGTTGAAGCATAAGCTTGATGGAACAATTGAGAGGTATAAGGCTAGGCTAATCTCCTTCACAACCTCTACCCCAAATTTGCAGACCCCTTGAGGGTGTTCCCTCTATGCTAAGATC
This sequence comes from Ceratopteris richardii, assembly GCA_020310875.1. Lineage (NCBI taxonomy): Eukaryota > Viridiplantae > Streptophyta > Polypodiopsida > Polypodiales > Pteridaceae > Ceratopteris > Ceratopteris richardii. Next base: position 94,131,393 of record CM035411.1, read on the forward strand.
CTCATGATTTGCGAGATACTTCTTGAAGGAATTTGCAATATCCACATTATCTTAGTCAATAATAGAGACACATTTAGGGAGCGAGCCCACATCTATGCCAATAGAATCATAGGAGCATGGTGCCCTAAGTGCATGATTATCACTTACTATCTTATTGAGTAAAACAAGAGGATCTCCGAGAATCTGCTCCTTTCCCTTTTGGTAATACAATTTACATCCTTGTGATAAAAGCGTCCCAAATGGCTACACCCTCTAGCCCTGATAAATAATGAAAATGTATATTCCATTGATCTTTAGATAAATTTTGTCGTATAATGGTCATGAAGACCTTTTTCGCCATCTGTTTCTCTTTTCTCCTCCTGTTTCTATTAATTTGTTATTTTTGTTATATAATAGCATCGATATATATATCGTTTTATTATTCTTTTCATATTGTTTGTTGTTGGTCATATTATTGAAAACCAACGCAAAAAGTGGCAGTAAAATGGGTGGGTTTAGATTTTCCTTTTGATCCAAGCTCCCACTTGAGCCCCCTCCTATTATCGGGTATACGTACGTAGCGTAAAATTGCCTCATCCAAAAGATTTCACGTCACATCTCCCCCTACAAATAAAGAAAAAGGCAAGACAAGTGAATTCTCGAGGATATGCATCCTTTCCACCTCTTGGGGATCTTTGTTGTCAGGATGGTCAAACTGATCATAAAGGTCAACTACTCCTCGTATACAAAAAAACATTTTACTGCTCGCACAATCATGCAGAATAAGGTTGACTGTAAATAACTTTTGAGACGAAGGTGTTCCCTCATGGCGTCCATACTTACCCACTAAGGGGACCTAGTATGATTGCCCCATAAGACGTAGGGTTAACTTAAACCATTTGAATTCGACCGACTGCAAGGGAAGTAAAATGGTATCTAGCCATATTATTGCAAAAGAATAAGTAAACCCCCTTAGGTTGGCCAAAGTTGGCCATTTTTGAACTTCAAATTCTAACCAAAGGGGAGACTTAATGTTTTTGGGGGCTTCTTTGGGCCCATAATAGCAAGTGACCGTTATAACGTCCCCCCTCTGTGCCTTGTGCAACTTCATTAAATCGGTCGATGGGCATACTTTTGAATCTCCTTTAGTATGAGTTAATATTGTAGGGGAGGGTACTCATTAGGTAATATTCTATTTGATCGATGTTTCTGTATAGGGGGTCCAGATGGTTCAAACATCATTTGGCAAGATCCTTGAGGTACTTTTTTTGGATATCAGATGAACGACTTGATCGCCCTTAAGATGGTTCTTGCTTATTTTGATTATATCTTTTTGGGTCCTCCTCTTTTGTTCAAACCAGCAATAACCAATAAGGGACACGAATAAGAGGGCCAACATACCAAAAGCCACCTGAGCAGATGGGACAGCTCAGGTGAGATCTAATGAAGATTCATCCTCCAAATCATTCGTGGGATCAGGGTGATCTAGGGAGGACCAGTACTCACCAGAAGATCCTCTTTTCTTTGGAATCTATTCATTCCTTATCAGTGTATAGATGGCTATCTCTCGAGCACAAATTGATGAATATCATGCCTAACATGAGAAACGAAGCACCTGATGATGCATATTCATGAACTAGGAACTGCAGGATTACCCTCAATATTCATGCGAGGTATCGGAGGGATCAAACTAAATGCACCTCTCTTGTTTCTATTGGAGGTCCATAGAAGCAGCAATCAATAAAATTTCCCTATGCATATGTGTCTGGCCAAGGTTCGTTCTAGGGGTTAGAAATCTCCTAAGTTCAATTTTTTCTCTCCTGAGAAGAGGAATGTAAGACGGATCCAAGCATGAAAAAAAAATGCCAAAGAAAACAAAAATTCACAGCATTTGCCCCAGCCAGCCCCTACTTGGAATAGCCAAGTAGCCCTCAATTTCATGTGCCAATATGCCTTGGTTCTACGCCAATGTGGGGGGGGGGGGGGGGGGGGGGGGGCAAACAATATAAGGGGAACATGCTCAAAAAAAAAGATCCTAGAGTGTATGAGGTTAGGTTAAGCCAAACAGTTTTTTTGCCCCCTCCTTTTCTTTCCCTTCCATCGATGAAATGAAGATATTTTTGCAAAGGTATTGTCATTGCCCTCAACAAAGAGATGTAACAAGGGGACACTTGGAGAGTGCAGTACGATGGGGAGTTTTCATTCGAGATGGATGAGTCGCTATATCAGGTCTCTGGTTCAAACCCAGGAAGCACAGGGGATATAGCTCAGTTGGTAGAACGCCACCCTTGCAAGTGGGTCGTTGGGCCTACGGGTTGGATGCCTAATTGCTTAGGTGGTAATAAAAGGTAGTATCTTCCACCTAGACAGGTGGCTAACTTTTTCTCCAGGAGTGTGGGAGGAGGACCAAAACATGCCACTGAGAGACTCTACTAGATAGAACAAGAATGGGCTATCTTGTAGGGTGGGGTAAGATGGGTCATTGGTTAGATCTATTACAAATCGTACATCAGCAATAGTTGGAGTCGGCGGCTCCCATAGGGCTTTATGTGAATTGCCTCCTGGCAAGAAGGCCATTGGCACCAAGTGGGTATACAAGCCGAAGCATAAGCCTAATAGAACAATTGAGAGGTATAAGGCCAGGCGTGTTGCAAATGGTTATGCATAGGAAAGGGGCATTGATTTTGATGAGACCTTTGCACCTACATGCCAAATGACTACTATTCGTAGCATCTGTGCACTTGTCGCTCATCATGGTTGGAATTTACATCAATTGGACATTAACATTGCAATTCTGAATGGTGACTTGCATGAAGAAGTGAGTTTTTTTTAGTCATGTGGCTTTGTGCAAAAAGGGCATGAAAACCAAGTGTGCAGGTTAAAGAAGGTAATATATGGTTTAAAGCAAGCATCACGTGCTTGGTATGAAAAGATACATGCCTATCTGATTCAAATGGTTTTGAGAATAGTCCAATTGAGAGCACCTTATATGTTGAGCGTTCTTACGAGACATGTAGAAGGCCGAGAAATATGATCTAAAAGAAAATATCATATATGCAAGTTCTTACTTGAAGATGTAATTTCATGATTTGGATCTATTGAAAAAGTAGTGAATAATAGAGGAGAATTTGAAGTGTTTTGAGGGTGACGGACCATAGTGCGCTCTCCTTCTTGAGAGCTCCATGATGATATCCTCCAAGTAGAAAAGGGAGCTCGTAGGGCTGCACACGGTACTCTGCATAGAGGCTCGAGAATAGGCGGAAAAATATAGTACACGAGGAGCATGAACACAGACTTCTTAGATGTTACCAAATGTGGTCGAGCTTACAGTCTATGACTGACCAGGCCACTATATGTTTTATTAAAGAACATATAGAAAGAAGTGTCCAATGGCCATTCGGCCTTTCACATGGACACTAATGGTAACAATCTCGACACCATCTGCATCATCTTCAATACCTATATTTACAAGTGTAATAGGACATCTTTCAACACCTTGCACAATATTCCATAGTCCTTTTTGGACCAATACATAATGTATCATATAAGCCCACAATGGGTAATTTGTACCATCCAACTTATCCTCAACAACCAACATATGAAATATCATTACTTTTATCCATGGCCACTGACTAAAATACCCTGATGCAAAAAAAATTATTGTATATGAAAAAGTTGAATAGAACTACCCTTATGAGTTCTGCTAAACTTGTAGCAGACTTCAAGAGGCTTATACTGGCAAATCGAAACCTATATATATCTTTGGCACAAAAAGACAAAATAGCATGCACAAGCACTATGATAGTGCATTCAGAGGCTGAAACAAGCTCAGGTCGCAATTTCGACAACACAGAGTGAAGATGTTTTGATCTACTAATCACCTTGAGTATGCGCACCAAATTTCATGTGATTCTGAGAGTGTGACCAGAGGGGTGATGACGATGCCCTAGATGAAGCGGCAACCTGCTCTAATACCAATTGTTTGAGTTCAAGGTCTGCGGAAGCACGTGAATAGCACAAAGAAGAAGAAGAAGCTTGGAGCACAACACACAATACTGAATGTATTACTACAAGAATGTACAAATATAAGTGAATCATTAGGGCAATAGGCATATATACAAGCCAGGGGAAAAACCTCCTAAAGAGGGAAAAAAGTGCCCCGGTGATCCTAGTGTGTTCACACACATCACTACCTAAATATATCAACAATGTCGATATTCAAGTTTAGATTGAGTCTTGATATTCTTGATTGTATCTTCAATTTCAAATTACAATTTCTCCTTTTGATTTGCAATAGAATCACTTATGTTATGTTACAAGAGGAGATGAAAAGTTTGGAACAAAAATATTCTTGTGTTTCTATGTATATGAACATGAAAACAATTTGAAAGGAATAATTTTGATGTTTGTAAAATGAAAAAGTGCACACTTTCAAGTGAAAATATGCAAGATAATTGTGATATTTTTTTTCTATTTAAAATGCAAAGCACTTGAATGTGTATGCGAATGAATTCGAAAGAACTTGAAATCACAAATATCTCAACTTGGCTTGAATATGAGGCTAGGAAGTGAGTGCAAGTGAGTGAAAAAGTTTATACATTTTGTTCCAAATCCGAAACAATAAGAACTAGGTGAGTGATTGTGCTCGAATGATAGCTTCATTTGCAAGACAGGGTGAAGCAAAGTGGAAATGACTTTTGCATGTCTCCATGGAGGCTCTCAAATCATAAAGTCAAGCCCTCGATACCTAGGAAGACTTACAAAATCTTGTTCAAGCAACCATGTCACTAGAAGACAAGCTTCAGCTTCACACCTGCAAAACAAATGACAATAAAACAAACCTTCAAATGCACATCACCTGAGTTTGGTGAATTTCCATGGAACATTTCACATTGGGCTCACATGTCATAAAGGCACTTAGAAGCAAGGATCAATTCCAACTGCATGTTCCAAATGATGGCACATGTACTTGCTTCGAGCAAGATCAAGTGAGTTGTGTTTCAATAGCAACATATTGATGCATACTTGGGGAAGGAACAATTTGTAAATAAACATGGCATAAAAAATCTCCTCTCATCGAAAAAGCATAAACAAAATCAGATTGAATTTCATCGAAAGGAATATGATTACCTTGTATATCATTATGAACATCCATTCTTGCACTAAGATCAAACATGTGAATCAATTTCAATCAAATGTTAAAAGTTTTATGATACCCTCTTTAAGTTGAATTTTTATGCAAACTGGTTGAAGAAAAAGATTTTGGATTATTTAAAATGTTTTCTTTAGCATTGTCCAACTCATACAATTTCCGTACTCAAATTTGACATCAATGCCATTCAAGTTCCAGAATATCTCATCATCATGTCATTTGCAATTACACATCATAACAGTTCAACCTTGAATTCAGCATGGAGTGTTCTAATTGATCATTAAGAATTCAACTCGAGAAATAAGCAAAAATGATTGATAACTTGTGTACTATTTGATAATAAATAATACATTACTAACCTAAATCTTTCATCAAAAGAACATTATAGAATTTATACAGACAAATTAATGACCTCATCTCTCAATTTCATATAAGAATAGACAAATATCAAGCTACTATTGCATCATATCTATTGTGGACATGCTAAATAGAGAAGAAAATCTAGTAAAAAAGAAAGGTCTTTATGAGCTAAAGATGATGACACAATTCATCTTCAAGGATTGTTAAAAAATATATGCATAGTATATCAATGTCTAAACAAGACTGAAGCAATAACATGAAATATAATTTTGTGACATTACCATAAATTCGAATTCAATTGGAAAAACTCATCTTCTTCAACTCCTTGGAATTAGTCACCTTTTTTGTGATCAAGATCAAAGCATAACTCTCCTTCAGTGCACGTCCTCAAACATATCTTCCTCAATATCCTTTTTTCCAACTAACTTACAATTCACAACTCTAGCCATGAACAATTGGACGCTTCCTTGAGCACTTCATTTTTTTGCATCTCAACCCAACCACCCTGTAGTGATGCGCTTCAGCATATGTACTAGCACTACAAGGAATATGGGTGTGTAGCGATAGTTGACATGACGCAATGTCACCGTTACATGATTGCACATTTTGTCGCATTGAGCATCAAGCATGCACCTATTTAAACAATGCTTAGATTGATGCTATTTTCAAGGTTGTTAACGATGTTAATTGAAGTGTCACTAATGTGAAAGTCGCATATGTGATTGATTTAGAACGTCAGATATGCAATGGTAAAAAGCATTGCATATGCGATGGTAAAAAGCCTCGCATATGCGATAGTAAAAATCCTTGCATATGCCACTATAAAAAACATCACATATGCAACGGTAAAAAGCATTGCATACGCTATGCTTAAGAATATCGCATATGCAAGGATTTAGAGGATGGCATATATGACATTTGCACATCTTTTATGCGACAGTTGCTTTTGACCAAAAAAATGTTGGATCACTCTTTGGTCATCATTTTGTATGCATCTAATCGAAGAAAGATCCAACATTCATATTTGTGCTATGTATATGAACTCGAGCTCTCTCTTTCTCAATCTCTCTCTTTCTCTCTCTCTCTCTCTCCTTCTTTCTCTCTCTCTCTCTCTCTCTCTCTCTCTCTCTCTCTCTCTCTCTCTCTCTCTCTCTCTCTCTCTCTCTCTCTCTCTCTCTCTCTCTCTCTCTCTCTCTCTCTCTCTCTCTCTCTCTCTCTCTCTCTCTCTCTCTATCCTCGATCCTCGATCTATCTATCTATCTATCTATCTATCTATTGTGAATTATTCAAGAAGTTCATCGAGCATACTATATGGCTGATTATTGTAAGTACAATTTTCATTGTTTGTATACCATTTAAATTGTTTTTTTTCATTAATTAGTATACTCACACTTAGATATTCACATGCACATATACACATATACATGCACATGCACGCCCATGCATGCACATGCACGCCCATGCATGCACATACACATATACACACATATACATACAAATGCACATACACACATATACACACACATACACATACATGCACATACACACATACACATATACACATACACATACACATACACCTACACATACACATACACACATACATATACACATACACATACACATAATTACACACAGAGATACACATACATACATGCATGTACACAGGCTTACAAAAATATAGATATATAGCTACATGTGCATACATATATATACACACATACATACATATATACAGACAAACACACATATAATATGAATGAATTATACAATTAAAGTAATAAATAACATGTTAAATATAAATTGTAATAAAAATCATTAGTACATTTCTATCATTATTTAGTAGCATAGACACAATTAAAAAGATAAATGGAATAAGAATATATATATATATATATATATATATATGTGTGTGTGTGTGTGTGTGTGTGTATGTGTGTGTGTGTATGTGTGTGTGTATGTGTCTGTGTGTGTGTCAATGTAAATAATACATCCAATGTAGTAGGTCAATCATCTGAATCCCCTCCCTAATCATGATCATCCACATCATTATGATCATCCAAGGCACTTTTTACTCTCTTTAGGAGGTTTTTTCTCCCCGGGCTTGTATATATGCCTATAACCCTAGTGGGTCACTTATCTTTGTACATTCACTTAGTAATACATTCAGTATTATGTGTTGTGCTCCAAGCTTCTTCTTCTTCTTCTTCTTCTTCTTCTTTCTTGTGTTGTTTGCATGCTTTTGTAGAGCTCAAGCTTCAATTGGTATCAGAGCAGGTCCTCACTTCATCTAGGGTGTTTTTGAGAACCCCTCCCATCACACTCTCAAAATCACACAAAATTTAGTGAGCATACTCAAGGTGATTGGGATTTTAAAACGGCTTAGCTTTGTGGTGTTGAAATTTTGATATGATCTCGTTTCCACATCCAAATGCACTATCATAGCACATGTGAAAGAAACTTCATCCTTTTGTGCCAAACATATATACAAGTTCTGGTTTGCCAATACAAGCACCTCAAAGTCTGCTACACGTATAATAGAGCTCAACAGTGTACTTCTGTTCAACTTTCTGAGATACATTCATTTTTTTGCATCAGGGTATTTTACACATTAGCCATGGTTGAAAGCAATGATGTATTCCATATGTTGGCTATTGAGGATAAGTTGGATGGTACCAATTACCCGTTAGGGGCATATATGATGCATCACGTATCGATCATAAAAGGACTATGGAATATTGTGCAAAAAAATGAAAAATGACCTATTATACCTGCAAATACAATTATTGAAGACGATGCAGATGGCATTGAAGATGATGATCTTCAAACTAATGTTCATGATGCAATTCTTGTTATGCCTACTATAGAAAAACTTCATTGGGATGATAGAGATGCTCAAGCACATGCATTAATATATTTTTCTATCAAACATGCCAGTATCCTTCATATTATCTTGCGAAATAGCAAAGGATGCTTGGGATACACTTACCACTTTGTACCAGGCAAGAAAAAAGGTTCTTGTTGCTTACCTTCAAAAACAATTCAAGATTGAGCACATGAATGGAGATTCTATGGATAATTTTTTGACAAAAATCAAAGATTTGAAGGAGTAGTTGATTTTTGCAGATGAAGTCTTGTTAGATAGTTCACTTGTGCAAACCATTTTTAATGTTCTTCTAGCTTCATATCAAAGTTTTTCTTCTACTCTTCAAATAATGATGAAATGCAATCCAAATCCCTTAACATTTGAGTTAGTCTTTGTTTTGTTGCAAGAAGGCAAGTCCAGGAAGAATAGGTCCATTATGCATGTTGAGAATTAAGCTTTCTTAGCTAGTCAAAAGGGAAAAGTTAAATGGAGCTCATCTACTAAAAAGCATAAATTTGCTAATTCTGCAGAGTCGGCAGTTATGACCCATCTTCTCATGAATAGTGTATGTCTACAGTAGACTCAAATGTTTGCCAGTAGTTTGACAATGGGGCAACCAAACATATTACCTTGCAACACAGTTTCCTCAGTTCATTTGAGCATGTCCCTATAGGGAATACTATCACATGTGCTAACAACTCCTTTAATCTTGTTATGGGAATTGGTAAGATCATTTTGACTACTACTAATGGTAGTTCTTTTGCATTGTCAAATGCTTTGTTTGTGCCAAGGATCAAGAAAAATCTGTTTTTAGTTTTAGCATTAGCCAAGATTAGCTTGGTTGTGAAATTTATTGATGATAGATGTATAGTTCATGATCTATCAAATGGAAATGTTATTATGGCTTCTAGCACTTTATGTCATGGGATGCATAAGCTCATAGATTATGCAAAATCCGTGAATGATTCAGCATGTGCAATTCAAGATTCACAGGCTATCTCATATGCAAAGCTTTGGCAAGCACACTTTGGTCATCTAGATTTTGCTAGTTTGCTACACCTACAAAAATCTAAAATGGTGTTCTCTCTACCCAAAATTGAGGCACTTGGTAAACATTTTTGTGAAGGATCTAATGTGGGCAAAGTTTAGCGTTCGTCCTTCACAAAATATGGTTAATTACAAGCTACTCATTAATTGTAGCTTGTTCACAATGATGTATGTGTTCCTATGCAAACACCTTCTTTTGGGAACTACCTTTGCTTTGTGACTTTTATTAAATATTGTTTTAGGCATGTATCCATTGAAAGAAAAATCAGAAGTGTTTATGTGCTTCAAACAATTTCTATTTTTGGCTAAAAACCTTTTAGCATGTAAAATGGGCACCCTCCATTCTGATCGAGGGGAGGAATACATGTCTTCTGATTTTCATGCATTTCTGGTTGAATGTGGGATAAAACATTAATGTTGTATACACCTCAACAGAATAGAGTTTCAAAAAGAAATAATAGGTCTCTCATGGAGATGGCGAGGTGTATGGTCAAAATTCAGGCTTTACCACATAAATTCTTGCTTGAGGATGTTATGTGTCCAGCATATATACTCAACATGTGTCCAATCAAAACACTATAGTCTATCAATCCATATGAGGCTTGGCATGGTCACAAGACATCTGGTGCACACCGGTGTGTCTTTGGTTGTTTGACATATGCATTAGTATAGAAACAACAACACAAAAAATTGGATGATAAAGTAATGAACTGTATTTTTTTTTGTACAATTCTGAAAGCAATGGCCATCATCTCTATAGTCCACATTCTAAACACATTTTGGTTAGACGTGATGTTGTTTTTGTAGAAGATGTAATTCAACCATTAGTTTCATGTACCAACGAAACATATGTTAGCTCCAAAGATGTGTATGACACTTTGCGTCCTCTTTTTACAGGTGGATAGTCAAGTGCTAGTCCAAATGAGGCAATTTTTTGGCCTTTATAGGTTTTGCATAATGATGTAGATCATTCCATTTCTAATGCAAATTTGCATGATGCACTTGTTGATTAGAGGGCTAATATAGATGAGGAAAAAGTTATGCAAAATTAGATGCATCTATATCATATCCTACTCATTCGGGCTCTCATAGTGCTTCTTTTGCATCGGATCGCTATGCCATGGCTGGCACTAGTCTTTATGATGAGAATGAATCTATTTCTTTTGATGAAGCACAAAATTCAAAAAATTGGATGGCTATTATACAATCAGAATATGATGCTATTATGAAGAATGGTACTTGTTCTTTATGTGATTTGCCTCCAGGAAAAAAGGCCATTGGCACTAAATGGGTATACAAGCTAAAGTGTGAGCCTGACGGAGCAGTTGACATGTACGAGGGTAGGCTTGTTGCAAAAGGTTATGCTCAAGAAAGAAGCATTGATTTTAATAGGACCTTTGCACCCACATGTTGCATGACTACCATTTGTAGCAACTGTGCACTTGCATCCCATCATAGTTGGAATGTACATCAATTGGACATTAAAACTACATTTTTGAATAGTGACTTACATGAACAAGTGTATATTTTTCATCCCCATGTTTTTGTGCAGAAAGAGCATGAAAACAAAGTGTGCAAGTTGAAAAAGGAATTATATGGTTTGAAGCAAGCACCACGTGCTTGATAGGAAAAGATACATGCCTACTTGATTACACATGGTTTTGAGAACATTCTAATTCAGAGCACCTTATATGTTAAGCATGCAAATGATGTGGTTCTAATCATTGTTGTCTATGTTCATGACATGCTACTCACTGGTCCTAATGAGAAGCATATTTCTGATTTTAAGGCTGATTTGCATGCCGGATTTGAGATGTCAGATTTGGGGCATTTGTGTCATTATTTGGGCATTCATTTTATGCAAGTTGATGGTGGAATAGCTCTCCATCAGACAAAATGTAGACACATTATTGCAGTGTTTTGGCCTTGAAGATTGCAACCTATTGCCAGTCCTAAGGAAACGATCTTATGATTGAATCTTCATGATGTTGGAGATGCATTTGATGTTGTTCTCTATTAGTAGGCTATTGGATGTTTGATTTAGTTATGCATAACATGGCCTCATATTCAATTTGCTATCTCACAAATGAGCAGCTTTATGCATTGCCCAGGTGTCAAGCATTGGCAAGAGGTTAAGTGCATATTTTGCTACTTGAGTGGTACTCGACTACTTGGATTGTTTTATCGTGAGAGGGGATCACTACCACTAGATTTACATGCTTTTTTCTTATTTTGAGTGGGTTGGTTGCTATGACACTTGTGTGTCCACTAGTGGTTTTTGCTTCATGCTTGGTAGCTAATGGATATCTTGGTTGAGCAAGAAGCAGCCTATTGTGGCCACTTTTAGTTGTAATGTTGAGTATAGGGCAGCTTTCACAGTGACTCTTGAGTGTGTGTGGCTTAGACACCTTTTGGTTGATTTGGGTGTTTGTAAGTCTTCTTCCACCACCATCTTCACTAACAATCAGAGTGCATTGGTAGTTGTGAGGAACCCTATGTTCCATGCTCACACAAAGCACATTGAGGTGCATTATCATTATGTCAAGGAGAGGTTCTTAGCTTGAGAGATCAGTTTGGCATATGTGCCCACACAGGATAACATTGTAGATCTTTTCACAAAGGCTTTGCCTCGGGAGAAGTTTGAAGCTTTTCCCAAAGCTTGGGCTTACTTCCTTTTGTGGATTGATCTCTTTCCATATAGCTTGGCACTTCCTTATACATGAGTTCCTTATCCTTGTTCACTACATCACTCCTAGGGAAGATTTGTTGATATATTTCATTAGTGATATGTGAACACACTTAGGACCGTTGGGACACTTTTTTCCCTCTTTAGGAGGGTTTTTTTCCCGGCGTGTATATACACCTATAACCCTAATGGATCACTTACCTTTTTACATTCATTTGGTGATAGATTCAATATTGTGTGTTGTGCTTTAATCTTCTTCTTCTTCCTTCTATTTGTGTGCTTCCATGGACGTCAAACTCCAACACTCTACATGTGCTAGATATCTTTTGAAACAATCAAAAACTTCACTTTTGTTCTTGATAAAGTATAAGATTGTCCATCTACTGTGATCATCAAGAAAAGATACATAATACCTTGAGCCCACTAATGATGGTTCTTGTCCCCCACACATTTGTGTGTACTAATTCCAAGAGGTCATTGTGAATGTACATTTTGTTGTGGTAAGGTTGTCTTTGTGACTTCCCAATCGGACAAGCATCACATATGTTGATCATATGTTGTTTTGAGATGTTGGGCAGCCCTAGAACACTTTGATCCCTACATATATCCTTTAATGTTCTTTCATTAACATGAGCAATCCTCTTATGCCACACTTCTAGCTCACTTATGGTAGTTTTATAGAGCTACATTTTTTGTCTCTCCCACTTCAAATGTGAAGAGCATACCATGTTTCTCACCTCTGGCTATCTTTTTGAAGCCTTGGCATGGATCTTCCACGTATGATCCATGTTGGTTGAACCTAACATGCAAGCCTTTTTCTACAATTTGTCCTACACTTATTAGCTTTTTTGTAATATTGGGTACATGGATAACCCTACTTAGAGTGTTTGTTTTCCCATTGGATGCTTTGACATTTCCAATCCTTTCCACATTGTGTTTGGTATCATCTCCTATTTGTACCTCATGCTTATGCTTAGGTTTCTCCAAGTGTGATAGAAGAGAAACATTGCGTGCAACATGGTTTGAACAACCAAAATCTATATAGATCAAATGTTCATCCTCATTATCTTGTTTATGGCTCAAATTCATTAGAAGTAATGAGTCTTGATGTGATTGGTCCTCTGACTAGTTTTTGTAATCTCTTATGGTATTTTTTCTATTATTTTTGTTGTAATTTTTTTCACATCTGCCCTCTTATATTGTTAGATCCACTTCTACCTCCTCTTTTTGTGTTCTTCCATTGAACCAACAATTTTGAGTAGTGTGGTTAGACTTGTTACAAATGGCACAAGGTAACCTTCTTGTCCTTTAATTTTTTCTTGATTTGCTTCTTTCTTCTTTCCCTTCCATTTGCTTTTGCCTACATAATTGGCCTGGGAAAGTTCTTCATCATCATCCTCCTTTGTCTTCCCTTTATTCTTCATGTCCTTCTTATCTGTATAAAGAGAATTTGTAGAATTACCTTGGAGAGAGTTACCCTCCTTTGTGTTGTTGTTGGCCTCTTAGTTGAAGATTTTTCCAAGAAATATGTTGAGGTCAACTTTCTTCATATGCATGATGAAGTCATAGGTATTTGTGAATGATTGTCATTGCCTATTTGTCCTAATACATATAGCATTTGCCTCAAAATGGCTTCATCTACAATCAACTCTCCAATTGATGCTAATTGATCTCACACCTCCATGACTTTGGTAACAAAATCTATGATTGTCCGCTTGGGTGTCTTCTTCATTTGGTTGAATTCATTCTATAAGTGATTTTTCCTAGCTTTGGTGCTAGTAGAGAAGAATGTCTCAAGTGCATCCCATGTTGGAGCATCTGATGCACACCATACTATCAGTTTCTCAATCTCTTCTTGTGTAGGTCCTCCTTTGGATCTTGGTATAGGCACGATTTCATCACCCTTCACTACTCCATAGAGGTTTCTTCCTTGTAGATAGGCTTCCATTCATATTTTCCAAGTAACATAGTTGTTCCTATCGAGCTTATTGGTCATGGAAGGAAATCCATCACTCATCTTAAAGAAGATAGCTCTTATACCACTGAAAGTACTTGAAAGTAAGAGAATGGAAGTAATTTTTTGCCTTGAGTCATGAAGTAAGGTTCAATATTCTAGTATAGAACCTACCCTTTATCACTTGGAGACTTTGATTCAACTTGTGAGCTTTAATTTAGTGCAATAAAACACCTTGTGTCCTTTGTAAAATCACTATAAACAAGTTGATGCAAGACAGATTATTCACTCATGAAGAACCTATGAAGAATCTTCTAAATATGGATGGAACATGCAACTTGAAATACTCATTGCTCTCAGTCTAATTACAATTTTTCGAATTCTCCTTGTTTTATTATGGAGTAAAGATGATATTATACATTAGAGTATGATTTATAAGCAAGAAATATTCTAATTATGAGCTTAACATATGTATGTGGTCACCCCGACATTTCAGGGAGTAGCAATAATAAACCCCAAGCTAATGATTAGACTCTAACACATAGTAGAAGAATCCAAATGCTACAAGACTTTGCAAAATTAAAAAAGACACCAATAAATTCTCAATGAATCTTTAATCATGAGTGTTGGAATTCAGAGTAAAGAGAGCCAAGGTTTGTAAATCTGCCGAATTTGGAGAAGATAACACAGAGAATGGGGCCATGAGTGAAATGTTGATCAAACTTTATTGTATCCTCACATATCACTGAGTAAGTGTGTAGAGTGATTGTATAGAATCTTTCATGTCTCCTTTTGATAATCAACGACTTCTACCCAAAAAAATTAACTCATATGCCCCACAAGAATGAATTAGTTGTGATAATTTCCCATTTCCTATAATCTATGAAATGAAAAATCAATATCAAAAACTGAGCTAATGCTATGATACATGGATATTTATTAAGTATGTGAATACACAAAGGGTGTATGTCAAACCATATGATTTGCTAGATGAATGAGTTTCATTTAACAACAAATCTTAATTATCCTTGATGTGTCCATCTTCAAGCATGTTTGGAAGGTTGCTTGTTCTAAAATTCACATGGTTTAGCATCAAGTGCCATTGGTGTATGATGAGAACATATGTCAGGATTTACACCCTTTAGGTCTTTATAGGTCCAAAGGGAGCACATCTTCGTATTCTCTCAATAGTTGAATGAGCTCATCTTCTTGATCCTGAGTAAGATCATTAGCAATATTAGATTTTGGTTATTTGTGCTCTTCCAAGATAATCATATCTTTCTTACTATCCTCCTTATTATCATAGGACTTTCCCTTTATTGCTTCTCGCTTTGGCTTTGCCATGACTATCTTTCACTCCCCTACTTGATATTTCTTGAGGTGCTCTATAAATTCAGATTGAGATCAATGGATTATAATCAATCACTTTGCTAGAGCATTCCCACTTATAATGATAATCATTTACACATTTCTTGAAGATATCCATCTTTTAATTCAAAGGGGCTTTTGTTGACTAAAATCCATTCCACTTGTGCTTGCTTCCTCACTCACATAAAACTTCTAAATTGGTTTGAGCAATAAATCAAAATCATCTTTTCATGGGTCCATCAAGCAAACCATGGACATGTCATAACCTTCTTTGTTGCAACACTTGATGATTTATTGTTCATTGAATGCAACCTCCATGGCACCTATGTTATGATTCCAATTGAATGGATTAAATTCTTACCCTCTTCATTTTGATGCAAGAATTTATCTAAGGTCTTAAATTGGTCTCTCATAGGATCCTTTGAAACTCACATCCCCTAGTCAACATCCATAGGTGGGTTTCTTCATTCATCAAAGAGGGTCGACTTGAGTGTGCACTCTTTGTGGAGGCTTGATCAAAGTCTTTATGGATTGCATTCCATTGAAGATGGGGCACACACAAATAAAAATGACTTTTTAAGTCTATTCTAGTTGTTTTATGTTGATTTTGCAGATAAATTGCATTTCCTATCGAATCTTGTACAATTTTAGCTTCTTAAGGAAGGGGCTTTCTACGCCCATCTCATAATTTCTAGCTTTGTCAAACCTATAGATGGTTAATGTATGTTCAAATTCAATGCCATAGGTATTCATGATAACTTGTTTGTAGAGATCGATGTGGATGTGTTCATGGGTCTACGGCTTATTGTGCAAAGTTTTCAACAACTTATGTAAAGAATGCAACATTAAATTATCAAGATCAATTAATCTTGCATGTTTTCAATAAAAAACAATGTTAATGATGATGGAATTAGAAATTTTACCTTGAATAATTCAATTCATAACTCAGAATTCAATGGTTGCTTTTGTATAAATATTGTCGATGAATCCAACACGCATGTTGAAGAATCATCACACATCAATATGAAATCACCATCATCATCATAAACCCTCAAAAACAATGTCAACTATTCTCAAAGATGAAGGTTATATTACTAATCAAAATGTGTAAAGAGTACAAAATTTAATGAATCCAAAGATCCATAAGATATTTCTCACAAATGGTTGCTCAAGAGTTAACTCAAGGGTTTAGGTCACAAGTTCTCTATTTGCACTAAACACTCAAACTCAGAAACTAACAAATGAATGAATTTCACTGTTTATAGGAAAAAATGACCCTTTGATCCATGATTGATTTAAACGGACCGATGAAATTTCTTTAGTTTTCCTTTACAAAAAAACACGTGTGTATTCTATTTGATCTTAAACATAGAAGTTAGAGGGTAAAAAAGTGTCCAAATTTGCATCATTCTGTTGCTCCTTGCTCCTCTTCTTCACGTACAACATTTTTGTATGGTTGAACCCTTGGAATTACCTTCCTAACTTCATCTCCTTTCTTCATATTTCCTTTTCTTCACTTGATGTGGATCAATGTTGAGCATCTTCATGGTTGAGAACTCCATATAAAGCACTTCATCTTCATGTGTTGATGAGGGTGCATGGCCACAATCGCTACCACATCTTTCCCCAGAAAACTTGTGCTTTCTCTCAAAGTGCCAACAATGAAAAAATTCTTATAGCGTGGAAGATTATAAGTGATAATTTTTCCTCATGAAATCAAGATCAAATTGTGCATGGGTAAAACAAGTTATGTGCCTTCATACAAGGCCATGTAATGTAACCCTATCATTTGCATGCTCTTCAAATGCATGAGAGAAAATTATGGTGCATCATGAGGTACTTGAATGAATCTAAAGTGGTTCTTTGATGAAGAAGATAATCACTCATAATGTTCTTACAATGTATTAATACCCTTAAGTTTTTGTGTGCAAATAGATAAGTGCATGGGTTTTCATCTCAAAACATGTGTCTTTATCCAAGCCATTTTAATTTTTCCCTAGGCATGCATACTTGAAGTGCAAAGTTTTCCACACATGGTGCAAAACCAAAAGATACTTCGAAATCCCAAGTGGCACGTTAATGAAGCATAATCTTGTCACATTTTAGTACTTCAATAGATGGAAATCATTCAAACATAGTCTCACATTCAATCATGTTCATATGAGTTTGGCACTTCCTTATGCATAAGTGCCAGCTCCTTGTTCATCGCATCATTTTCAAGGGGAATTTGTTGATATATTTAGGTAGTGATATGTGTGAACACACTAGGAATGTCGAGGCACCTTTTTTGCTCTTTACGAGGTTCTTTTCCCTCTTAACGAGGTTTTTTTTTTCCTCTTTACGAGGTTTTTTTCCCCCAACTTGTATATACACCTATTACCCTAATGGGCTACTTATCTTTGTACATTCTCTTGGTCATACATTCAGTATTGTGTGTTGTGCTCCAAGCTTCTTCTTTTTCCTTGTGTTGTTTGCGTGCTTTTGTAGACCTCAAACTCCAACGTTGTGCACATAAAGAATCATCTGATCATATTCATCATTTGCATAAGTTAAAGAATAAATCATATTATAATTTGAATAGAGCAGAAATCCACAAAAATAGAATGAGGAAAGAGATCACATAATGATAGTATGAAGCATTGAATGTTTAAAGATAAATATCATACCATGTTTCTAACACATATACGAGACAAGGGGGAAAACATCCCAAATAGGAAAATATTATTGCTACCCCTTAGAAGTGATTTGCTCAACTATCAATTGGAATCATTTATCATGAAGTGCCTAGTTATGTGGAATATGAAGAATCCAAAAGAGGGAGTAAGCCTAAATCTTTGTGAAAAAATTTTAGCAACTCACATAGTTAATCATATGTCCTCCAATCTAACATTTCAAAAACGGCATATAAATCGATCTTATACTAAAAGCTTAGAAATATGGCTAATTAGGAACAAAGAGAATCATTCATCAACATAATACAATAATAAAAATTATATCATAAATACACTTCACATAAGGTGCTTTCAATTGGAACACTCTAAACCCCATATTCTAAAAAGGAAACTAATTTTTTCATATCAGCCACATGGTGCTTGTTTCAAATCATAAAATGCACAAATTATTTTCTTTCCCATTTCACAAGAAATCATATGCTAGAATATCAACATTTTTAAATGTAAATACCCATTTAAAAATGAGTTTCAATCTCCAATTGATATGCATTTCAACAATTATAACTTTCAACATGTAAATGCAACAAACTTTTTTTCATATAGCATGTAAGAGCAAAGGTCTCATCAAAGACAGTACCCTTCTGTTAAGCACAACCTTTTGCGAAAAGTCTAAATTACAGTAATGATCTATTCTACTTACCTTATGTTGTAACCTATATAACTATTTAGTTTCAATCGCCTTCTTAACAAAAAAAGAAAACCACAAAAATATCATAGCACTAAATTTTAATTGCATAACAACCATATAACTTTCAAGGTTTTGTGCTTCATTAAAAGATATAGCTTTATTCTTATCACAAAGAGTAGAGGGAACCATCACATAATTTTTTGATGCAAAAGAGCTACGATGAGATCATAAGCAAATATGTTAAGGAAAAGATTACATCCAATTTATTATCTCTAAGAATTTGCACCAGCCATTTTGGCTTTTTGTTTAACACTTCTTCAATATATTCTCTCTTGCCATAAGTCCATTATGTACATTTCCATCAAATTTGGATTTTAGTATATATATCCTCATTCAAAACCTCCATAAGTTGAAAATTTGACTTAGTGAGATCTTTATTTGAATGTGTAACATTGAAAAGTTCTATTAAAGTTTCATAAACATACTCTAAGTTTATTGATTTCTCCTCGGTACATGAAATTTTATATATAAAATTCTTTGATTTCAAATCCATATCCAAATTTTAAGAATGTATTTCACATTTTATCATTCAATATTATACATTATTACTTTGGTACTAATGCATGTGCTAGGCAGTCAAAACATGAAAATGAAAAATAATGCATGCCCCACAAGCATGCCAAGCCTCATGACTAATATATTACAATGCTTTTTAGCAAGATATCTAATTAAGTACATAGGCAACACATATAATAGCATCAATCTAAGAGCTATGAGGTAAAGGCTGACTATGGACCATGCATAGTTCCTCCCAATAATATCATTTAGTTGAAATCTATATGCCATTTTTCATCGGTGGATTATCCATCGTACAACCAAAAATGTAGCCTATTCAAAGTGAATGTAGTCCTTTCTCTCCTCAATCAAAATGAAGGGTTCCTATTTCACATGTCTTAAATTTTTGAAGCATGAAAAAAAAGAATCCGCTTGACCTAGAGAAGATAGAAAAATACATAGAAAAGAACAAGTAACCTACAAAATTCATGAAGTATAGGCCAATACCAAATGATGGTGTCCTCATAGGTCCATAGGTATTGTAACCAAGTTTCTATATGTTCTTGGTTCTCAATGTAACATCTTTGAAAAAGCAAGAACATCACACTTCATCCAAAATTTATCCATGTACATGTGTTTGGAATGTTCCTCAAGTTTACGCAAAGAGGAAACTATCATATGTTGGAAAGCATGACAAAGTGAAAAAAAATCAGTATTCAAAACATGTGTTGAAGTTTTCGATCTAAAATGGTATATGAATCTTGAATGGGACATGGCAAATCATCGATAGATGCCACATGATTTGTAACCTTGTATATGATAAGACAAAAGCAATTAAATCATCGCCATTAGAAAGATCATGTTTTATAGATCATTTATCAATCAAGTCCTAATTCTGGAAATTGAGGAGCAAGAGCACGCACAAATAATACGAGGAAGAAGAGTCTCAAGAGCATAACGCAATGCTATACTAAGTTTAGAACATGCAAAGATAAATAGCTTGTTAGAATTGTTGGCATACACACAAGTTAGAAAGGAAAATGACATCCTAAAAAGGGAACGAAGTACCCTCAAGAACCTACACACAAATCACTACCATAATCTACCAACGGATACCAACGTAGGTGGCCTCATCATCAACAAAATGAGTAATGATATCAATGCAAGCAACGATAATAGTGAAACAGCTAACGCAGATCACATTAACTAGGATAAATGGCAATACTCTGTTGCATGGGAAGTTCCTTGATTTATTCCTCAATTAACGATTAACTCTGCACATACGCATGAATGTTAGTTAAAATAAATACCGATGACTAGTTGACTGCAATAAATGGTGATTGATAATTTCATATTCAATCCCCTTGGTTGATTGGGTGTGTCGCACTGGAGTATTGTTGTGAACAAGAACTATTGTATTAACATTATTTCTATTTATAAGCTAATAATCACTTCAAAAATAAATACGATGTTTTCAGAAAAATGTTCAAGTGGACATACACTTACAGATTCATTGTTTATGTTAAACTTGCATGCTAGTTTGATTGAGGAACCCCAAAGATGTCTTGTATACGTACAAGTGAAAAATAGGATAAGAAAGTTAAGCATCAACCGCAAGTATCTTTGGCTGGACATCCAATGATTAAGGTGCTATTCAATGAAAAGCGTGCATGAGGACTGTAAAAATACAAAAAATGAGTAGATCGTAATGTTTGAATCTTCTCAAGTCATGAAAGAAAAAAGTCTCCTTGGAAGCCATGTTTTTTTCGTTAAATTCCAATTTAAGGAGTTTCTGAAATCATATGGATACTCCGATAATAAGCTTTCCCAAAGCCCATGACACCAGGACATTATGCATGATTACCTTCGGGTTATGGCTCCCTTGGACTGATTGATGATAAGGCCACTGGGCAGATTGACAATGCGACAATGCGATCTTTCAACAGAGTCCCAACAACCCTTCAAGTTATACACGCCAGCAGGCCTTTCTTCCACCAACCCTTCAAACTAGTATGTCCTTTGCTTCGCAGGATATGATGGGTCCTGCAGGTGTGCAGCCCATTTTGGCTTGTGAATTCTGTTCTATAATTCCTGTTTCTAAAAGAGGAAGTCCAAAAGGCTGTTCTAAAACAGGAAAATAAAACATCACAATATGGTTGATAGAGCACTCTGCCATACATTGCTCATGGCCTAGAGGATTGGACTTTATCATGATGCCATCAACTTACAGATTTATATAAAGTGTGCTTCTACATATGAACCATCTAATCCCTCATGAGATATCATCACAACTCAGCGAATGAAACTTTCAGTTGCCAACATTGAATGACTTGCAATATGAATCAGCTACACTTCAATCGAAGTAGCACTTATTATTTGAGAAGGTAAAAAGTTTTCTTCATTCAATTCAAACGGAATATCTTCTTATTGATTTTTGTTGTCCTTTCCCATTGAAACGCTAGTGAATTATTCAACGGAAAATGTACTGGCCAGTGCAAAAGAAAACCAATCAAGTGGATTGAATGAATTATAGGAGACTAATGAATCACATAGTACTCTAATAAAGATAAATACATAGTATCAAGAAAACCTGGTGCAGTGGCATGACATACTGACCTTGTTAAAAATCCGTAAATGCATAGCAACTCATTTCTTCATTCACATTCCAAGATCATGTACAAAGCATCAGGTGTTTTATGTAGAAGTTTATTTTTGTATGCAAAGGAATGACAATGGTTGTATGCTTCGAAGATCCATTCTCTATATAGGCTTACAGAGATTGAAGATCTTGCAAAAAATGGCCAATCGAAAATACTAAAATCAATAATTGTCTACCTTCCTTATTCTAAGACTTTTTTGAGAAAATCAGGACAAACAATCATCATAAACCTTTATTAGACTTCCTTGCTAATATCACAAATATTCTCAGAAGAAACCCGGCCATAATGGAAGAATGCCTTCAATCCCTGGAAAATCAATCTCAAATACCATTCCAAACCTCCAAAAAAAATAATAATCACATAATGTTAGAAAGGGCTGAATAACACACTACCGTGGAATTTTCCATCAAGTAACCTTGCTGAACCCAGAGCATACAATCACACATTCTGCATAGGATTACAAAACCATATAGTAATAACATGCAATATGACCCATCTAAACGTTGCAACAAATCAGGCATACTTGTGATTTGATTGTCATTTGAAAGCATGGACCTGCAAACCAGAAATTCAAATATTATTTCAAGACACACGACTGTACACAGGCATGATATCCACTGGGGATAACCAGATGCCCTAATCACATAAAGCAAAGGCAAGATACACATCTACCACCAGCGGGATAGATGCTGAATTCAAAACGTTTGCTTTTACTATCCAAGAGATTGAGCTCAAAAGACCCACTTTCAATATGTTACCATGTCAACACCACCATGTGAAAACCTCTGCACCTCTCCTCCATGTACTTTAAAAATGAAACATTGGAAAGCAGAACAGACTTACCTCAGAAGAACCATAGACACATTATTTCACTTCAGATGCAACAAAGACAAGTGTTTGCTTGCATCGGTCTTATTCAGTTTAGTCAATATAGAGACACACAATTATTATATTACAACTGTCTAAAAATCTTGAAGGATTATCTACAAATTGGGTTGGTACATATCAAATAAGCAAACGTAGGCTAGTTGCTAAAACCTGATATCACAACTCGTTTAGAGCAAAAACCCATTATGATACACTGGCTGAATTGGCTTGTGGATTCTTTTGTTGAAAGTAAAATAATATATGATGCACAGAGTTCAGAAGCATCAAACGAAAAGTCTAGACAATGGTAGGGAAAAACATAATCAGAGGAGAATAATTCTAAATAGCCATGATGCAATCAAAATCAGTAGCACACAGAACAGCACTGTGTTACAGAATGGTTGATTCTGCCAGAATCTCTCTGCATGTGAGGGGCTGTAATTATTCACTTGTGCACCTGATGATCCTCCAGTATTGAAACCTTCATTCCAAACTACGTTTTGAGCTGTGGAGCCACAAATTTCACAAACCCTGCAGATATCTCTCTCTCTCTCTCTCTCTCTCTCTCTCTCTCTCTCTCTCTCTCTCTCTCTCTCTCTCTCTCTCTCTCTCTCTCTCTCTCTCTCTCTCTCTCTCTCTCTCTCTCTCTCTCTCTCTCTACCCCTTCATAGTGTATACATGTGTATAGGCCTATTTATAAAGGCTAAGTCACTTATTCTTTATTTTTTGGGCCAAGTTTAATGTGAACTTGGCCAACCCTAAACGGGTCGTATATAACATAATAACACTTTTAGGGCTCTCTCATTCTTAGTGGCCTCTCCAAAAGCTGATCGAAACTCTCTCTCTCTCCCTCTCAGCTGCGCCTCTATTTCTGCCCAGAGCCTCCACTTCTGAGGCACAGACACGCATCCTCTACCCCTTCAGCACCACATCTCAACCCTTTCAACGGGTATCAGTGCAGAATTAGGGTTTCAGAGTTGTTGCACAAGTGTTGTAAAGCAAAGAAAACCCCATTTTTCGCGATAATCTTTGATTTTATCGCGAAGAACGTTGCTCTAGGGCCAAGAGGAACAGTTTGAGCGTCTCAACAGCTCATAACTGGCTGTTTTCAGGTGTTTTACAGGTATAAACAGGTGATTCACAGGTCATAACAGCAATACACAGGTCTAGTACCTTATGTATTGATTTGTTGCCAAAGAAATTGCTTATGTACAACAAATTGTGGTATTTTTCTGAGAATTTCAAAAATTTTTGAAGCAAAATTTGCTCTATTTGGTTGTAAAGCTGTGTTATAGCCATATGTACGCACATTGAGGTCAAAAAGAATCAGAATTGTTGATTTTTGGCACAAATTAGCTTACTGGAATTTTCTGCAAAAAAAATTCAAAAAATTTCAGATTCTGATTTTGTACTCCAATCGGCTCGATTTTGCTCCATTTTGCTCTTACACATGTCTCAAGCTGGTGTGCACTATTTTTAGAGGTGGTACGCTGATTTTGGTGCATTTTGTCCAAAATTTCAGCACATTAACCTCTTATTTGTGCAACCATGGCATCGTCGTCCTCAGATATGAAGAATCTTTTTTGAGATTCGACTCAAACTCCTCAGATATGAAGAATCTTTTTTGAGATTCGACGCTTTGAGTGCATAGGATTTGATCTTTGGAAGCAGCGAATTCAAAGAATTCTCTTCCTCAAAGATTGTGACAGAGCATTGGAAGCAAGAAAGCCAGAATACATGTTAGATGATGTGTAGCATAATCTGAATAGAAAGGCCGTCACTTACATAAAAGTGGCCATATCTGATGACATTCTTGTAGACCTCAAGGGCATTACTACAGCTTCAGAGTTGTGGGCCAAGCTTAAGGCCACCTATGAGAACACCACACCTATTAATCAGGTACATTTGATGAGGAAATTAATTGGCATGCAGTTGGATGAGTCCAAGAGTGTTGCAGAACGCTTGTCTCATTTTATAGGTACTCTATCACAGTTGCAGGACTCAGGGATGCCTCCCTTCGATGATAAGTTGAAAGCTATTTTTCTGCTTATGACACTTCCTGATTCTTTGGACATCTTGGTGGTCTCATTATCAAATAACCCCAATCTTACTTTTGATGGTGTGAGGGGTTCTATATTGAATGAAGAAATCAGGAGAAAAGCAAGTGGTGAAGGAGGCACTTCTACAAACATGGTCAGAGGCATATCAGAGAAGAAGGGCTCTTATTCACAGAGGAGTAAAAGCAAAGAAAGGGGCAGCTCCAGCAAGAAGCAAGGTACGAAGAATGTTGGAGATAAAAAAAAGGACAAGAAGCAAGACAAGACGGATGGACAGTACAGCCAGAAAGAAAAGGCGGCAGTCAATGTGGCCTCTAGTGTTGTTATTGAGGAGCTTTCAAATATGGAAGATATTCTATGTGCTACTTTATCAGCTCATGATTCTCATGCACATGATGTCTCTTGCAATGTTCATGTACAGGACATGTCGATCACTAAAAGTGATCTAATTGATGCTTTATTGACTGTAAATGATGCATTATCCCAAACATGGATTGTTGATTCTGGTGCTTGTTTCATGTGACTCCTATCAAAGAGTGTTTTGTTACTTTTCATGCGGGCAGCCATGGCCATGTATACCTAGGGAATAATCATGCATGTCCCATTGGAGGTATTGGCACTATGCATCTTTCAACAAATGGCACAAACGAGCTGGTCCTGCATAATGTGAGATATGTACCAAGAATCAAGAAGAGTTTGCTCTCTGTTGGGCAAATGGATATGCATGGTTACAGCATTTTATTTGAAAGAGACTCATGGAAGATGACCAAAGAGTGACGGCTGATTGTTAAAAGGCACGAAAAGGGGAACTTTGTATTGCTTGCATGGAAAGGTCTTGTCTGGCAAATTCATTGCATTGACTGAGATTAATTCTCATATGGAATTGTGGCATAAAAGACTTGGCCATATGAGCCAAAAGGGTCTATCCAAACTTTGTAATCTAAAGAAGCTTGATATTAAAGGCACCAAGCTAGATTTTTGTAATGATTGTCAATATGGAAAGCAAGTGAAAAGTTCCTATTACTCTGGTGTGTCTCGTAAGTCTTGTATATTAGATCTTGTCCATTCTGATGTATGTAACATGCCCACCAAATCTATGGGGGGTGCTTTATATTTTATTTCTTTTGTTCATGATTTTTGTAGGAAAATTTGGGTGCAGCTACTCAAATCAAAAGATGAAGCCTTTGCTGCATTTAAGAGATTTCATGCATTTGTGACTACCCAAACAGGTAGTAAGTTGAAATGCTTACGTACAGATAATGGGGGTGAGTTCACAAGTGCTGAATTCAAAACTTTTTGTGAAAATTAGGGCATAAAGAGGGAGCTTATTGTTCCATAAAGCCACTCTTCTAATGGTGTGGCTGAAAGGTATAATCGGACTCTTTGTGAGAGGGTGATATGCATGCTGTCCAAGCTAATCTCCCTCATGGTTTTTTTGGGAGAGGCTCTTAAAGTTGCAATACATATATGCAATTGATCCCCTCACACGTCCTTGAAAGGTGACGTCCTTGAAGAGGTTTGGTCTGGCAAACCTGCTTCATATGATCACTTACGCGTCTTTGGCTATGAAGCTTTTGTACACAATGCACATAAGACCTCAGTTGAAGAGTAAACTTGATGCCAAATCCATTAAAGGCCTCTTCATGGGATATGGTGAAGAAAGTGAAATGAGTTATAGAATATGGTTACCTAAGCTGAAAAGGTTCATAGGCAGCTGGGATGTTGTTTTTAATGAGGCAAGGCTGCTACAAATACAAAACAATGTTACCTCAAAGCATGACCATAAAAAGGTCACATTTCAGCAAGACAGCCACATGTTAGGCCTATTTTAGACCCTCATGATGCACCACATATGATTGAAAATATAAATAATCTAGTGGTTTTTGAGCCAGACGATGTTGGACAGCAAGAAGAGGCTCTTGAAGGGCATATGAAGCCACCTATTCATCCTGAAAACGAGGCTGGAAATGATGTACAGCAGCCCATTAACAATGAAGAAGTCGATGTGCCTCCTGATGTAGATCCATTGTTGGATAACGTAGATCATTGGGTAAGAAGATCTACACGTCCTAGGAGGGCAGTGAATAGATATGACCCCTCTATACATTACATTACGTTATCAGATGAGGGTGAGCCTCTTACTTGTAAAGAGGCAAAGCTATGTGAGCACAAGAAGAAGTGGGAGTTAGCCATGCAGGAAGAGATAAAGGCCTTGCATGCAAATGATACTTGGGATTTAGTTGAGTTGTCTAAAGGAAGGAAGGCCATTCCCAACAAGTGGGTGTACAAAATCAAAACAGTTGATGTCAAACCCAAGTATAAGGCAAGGCTGGTTGCTAAGGGATATGCCCAAAGGGAGGGCATTGATTTCCAAGAAGTGTTCTCTCCAGTGGTTAAAATGACCACATTACGTGTGTTGTTTGCTCTCACAGCTGCCTTGGATTTGGAATTATTCCAAATGGATGTTAAAACAGCCTTTTTGCATGGTGATTTAGACGAAGAGCTGTACATGAAACAGTCATAAGGATATGCCATTCCTGGAAAAGAGCATCTGGTATGCAAGCTGAAAAGGAGCTTATATGGGCTGAAACAGCCCCCCAGACAATGGTATAAGAAGTTTGATGCATTTATGCTCAAACATGGGTTTAAAATAAGTCATGCAGATCACTGTTTGTACACCAAAAAGGACGAAGATGGCAGCCCAACCATTCTGGTACTGTATGTAGATGATATGCTGCTGGCTGGGAAGAAAAAGAGCACACTGAATGCTCTAAAACAGCAGCTGAACATATCCTTGGTATGCGAATGAAAAGGGACAGGCAGCAGCATACTTTGCATGTATCCCAAGAAAAGTACATTGAAAAAGTGCTGGACAGATTTAATGTGGCTGATGCTAAGCCTCCTGGAGTGCCATTGCAGCCACATGTTAAGCTTTCCAGGGATGACTGTCCCAAAGATGATGATGCAGCCAATTACATGAAGGGTGTTCCATATGCATCAGCTTGTGGCTCACTTATGTATGCGACCACTAACTCCTATATCCTCAACTTCTTCTAGCATATCCTCAAAAGCTGCCTACTTTAGCATCTTGAGCAAGCTTATGCTCTTTGCGCACAATTTCTACGACCTCTTGTGGGACTTGTGTACACCCAACAATGCCCAATCCTCCTAGTCCAGATACATGTAAGATAAGACATGTAGTTATGGTAGTAAAGGACTTACCACAATACTTACACATCCATCTCCTTGTACCAAAACCAGATCCGATAGTATTCACCAACTCATTATTGGTGGTATGGATACTCCATAAAGATGAAATACCACGAGGCATGATGATATATGTGGGGCAAGACTTAAGAGACAAGGGACGGAGGGCTCTTAGGTAAATTCAAAATTGTAATAGGCTGACGACTCTGTCTCTCTCTATGATATATGTATAATGTATTATGTGGGGCAAGACTCAAAAGGAAGGGGCTCTTAGGTAAATTGTAATAATCTCTCTCTCTCTCTCTCTCTCTCTCTCTCTCTCTCTCTCTCTCTCTCTCTCTCTCTCTCTCTCTCTCTCTCTCTCTCTCTCTCTCTCTCTCTCTCTCTCTCTCTCTCTCTCTCTCTCTCTCTCTCTCTCTCTCTCTCTCTCCCCCCCCCCCCCCCAAATCAGACTGAGAGAGAACCTCATGGGTGATCACTGATCAATGATGGCAAAAGGTTGAGGCTAGCGAAGGGTTGTGGCTGAGGGCTGAGTGTTGAGTGGCAAGTGCTCACACTATGGAAGGGTGAAGATTAAGGTATACTTAGCGCAAGCGCTCACATTCGGACTTCGAACCAATAGCTCTAAGCTAGGTCATGAGAAGATTAAATATTCATGTAACCGCGAATATATGGCACCAAACACACCGAATCTGAAGAATGCAAAAAAAAAACTCTAATTCAGAGCATCGAATCTACTATGGAACAAGGTAAAGAACATTTAGTATGCACGCTTATAAAAGCTCTTTATGGTTTGATGCAAGCACCAAGGGCTTGGTATGAAAAGATTTTTGTACATCTTTTATCTATTTGGTTTGAAAACTCAAAACATGCTCATACTCTCTATGTTAAGTCACAGACAATATTTTAATCATCATCGGCATAAATGTTGATGATATGCTTATGTTAGGTCCCAAGGACTAGATCTTAAGTTTTTTAAGTCACAACTTAAGCATACAATTGATGTTAATGATCTTGGTGTTTTACATTATTATCTTGGCATTGAATTCAAATCAAGAATAAACGTATCTATATGACCCAGCAAAACTACAGTGAGAAACTTTTGCAAAGGTTTAAAATGTCATATTGTAAACCTATACAAACACCTATGGATGTCGATATAGCAAACAAAAATATTCAGATTCAAAACCTTTTGATTCTACAATATATAATCAAATAGTTGGATGCTTGATCTATCTATGTAATACATGTCCTAACATTAAATTTGCAGTTTCTCAAATATGAAGGTTCATGCACAAACCTCAAAAATTCATTGGAAACCAATTAAACTAATTTTTAGATATTTAAAAGAAACTATGAATTATGCAATAGTTTTTTTTAAGTCATTGCATTTTATACTTCATTTTCTACTTCAAGGTTTGTAGATTCGAGATTGGACAGGTAACAAAGATATATACGAAGTTCAAGTGGCTATAGTCTTTATGTTGAAGAATGTGCTATATCTTGGCTTCCAAGAAACAACCAACAATAGCTACATCTTAAAGTGAAGCACACTATAGGATTCATTTATAGCTACCCTTGACCCTATATGGTTGCAAAAAATTTTGAATTATCTTGATGTTCATGTGCATGTAATAGTCAAAAGTGCTATTGCTATTGCAAAGAATCATGTTCATCATGCAAGCACAAAGCATATTTAAGTTCATTATCATTACATTCGGGAACAAGTATCTAAAAAGCACATTGAGCTTATCTATATACCTACAAGTGAGAACGTAGAAGATATATTTACCAAAGCATTATGCAAAGATAGACATTAAAAGTCATGCATATTATTGAATCTTTTGTCATTATGACATTGACGGGGATTGTTAGGAAACAGTGTCAAAATACACCAAAATTGCCAAATTTCCAGCAAACCCTAATCTTGTGACTTAATCAAATTTGGATCAAAGATGGTCAGAAAATTTTATTGGCTAGTCAAATTTGGGTCAAAGATGGTCAAAGTTTTTTATTCGCTCATTCAAGGTACTCATTGAGAGTTTTCTATTGAATCATGATATATAACATTCCATCATTTGACACCTAAATCATGTTGAAAAGTCAAACCTTAATTTTTTGCCCTTAAGTGCTTTTCACATAATTGTAATTGCATGGCTGAGATTTGATTTTCAAAAAGCTAAAGATCAAATGTAATACTTTGTTGAGAAGAGTGGGGAATGTGTGAGTTCTCTTTGTGATGTGTTTGGGGAGAGCTCTTAATGACAAAGGTCCTTGTGTGTGGTTGTACGATACTTTGCATGATATGTGAAAAATTAAACAAGTACCTGATACATACATAATAACACAAATAGGTAACAAAAATACCTACTTGACATATTCCATTTGTGTCAAGTTAGAAGGAGATTGTCAGAAATGTGAGCAACCTTCCACAAGGGAGCTCAAATTTGCAAGTCAAAGGCTGGTCAACAAAGTCAAAGATGGTCAAATTTTGGCAAAGCATTTTATCAGATATTCAGGTAGAGCTCAATGAGAGCTATCCAACTATATATAACACTTGGGTATTTTGCAACTAATACCCAATCATTTTGGTAGCAACTAATACTATTCCAATCATAGTTGAAAAAAAAACATGTTTTTAAGAAAAATAAAACACACTTAGAACTTAAAAACATTCTAAATATTTTTTTATGTTTTTTATTCACTAGAGACCATTGATATTGATGTGCTACGCTCCATTGACTAAGATGTTTCATGAACCATGGATGTATGATTTATGTTGGAACTTGAATGTTCTCATGTTTAATCTATTATGATTCATGTATTATCAGCCTTGAGTCTTGGCTCTTCACATGGTTTTAACTTCACATGGTTTTAACATTTTTCAATAAGCGACAAGTCATGACATTCATGTATACATTCTGCTCTTTTATGTAATGAAATGTCTATGATCACTATCTCATATGAAATTTTTCATATTGAAATTTAAGTTCATTCTTAATGTTATGTTTAAATGTCATGTCTAACTACCAAGTCTATTTAAGTTATTACAATGATCCATGCCACAAGCCCGACCGGCGGCCACGATAGTTAATCAAGTTTTTTCGTGTTTTTAGCACTAGATAGGCCAAGGAGTACTAGATGTGTCTTATTCATGGCTTTTCTTTGTTGGGGGAGAGGGGGGGTTACAATGAATATAAAACTCGTTTCTTAATTTCGATTTTCAATGCTCTCCACACTAAACATTTTAAAATCCACTCTAAAACTACGTTTTTAATGCTCTCTTTGTACTATTATTTCAGTGCCTTTTACTTCAAGGATCTAATTATTAGCAAAACTATTTTATTTACTTTTGATGGCAATAATCTAGCAAATAGATCCTTGTAAAGTGTACCTATAATGGGCTTTGAATCACCATTATCAAACAACCAAACATTAGATGACGAAGATGTGTATAAAACTTTTTGTTCTTCTTTCATTTCAAAGAGCAAGAGAAAGACGGTCCTTATTATCCTCTCCTACTATGTTTGCATCCTCATATTTATTTTCACCATCACTTTTATCATCATTACTTATGTCTTTCATTTCTTAGTTGATTTTTTTACTACATTCATCAATGTGATGGCTTGATTTTTACAATAATAGGATGAGCTCAATTTCTTAGATGAACTGCTACTTAAACTTGATTTACTGGAACTCTTGAAGTATTCTGATTTCTTAGATAACTTACAACTATCGTCCATTTTTTTACCTTGCTTGCTTTGAATTTTGGTTTTATCTTTCCCTTTGCCTTTTAATCCAATTCTGATCCACATCTCCCAAATTCATGTAAATGTAATGTTTTCTTCAATGGCTTAGAGCTAGAATCCAGTTTTTTACATTGCTTGCTTTGAATTTTGGCTTTACTATTACCTTTGCCTTTTAATTCAATAGCTGGCCTCCACATCTTCCGAAGTTGTGTAAACTTCTGCATCACTATAAATATTTCATAGAAACACCCATTTCTACCCTGTTAAGCTGAAAATAATATATTGCACAGTCATATTATCAATATGGTCTAGACCCTTTAAATCTCCCTTATTCAGGACCAGTGCTATACATTTCAATCAATTGATGATTTTACAGCAGAAAATTCTCATGGTATGCATATTCTAACCTTGGACGACAAAACTGCAAAAATAATGTGCTGATTCAGACAAGTTTGTCCTGACTTCACTCTTGCAGTGCAATATCATGAGGACAAGAAATAAAAAAGTTCCTACAACAACATCTTAGTCATGGATAGCAACGCATCAAAAGAAGTGTCTTTAAACCTTACCAATTTCCTTTTATCTTGAACCAAGTTTCCGCACAGTGACGGTGAGCTAAGGCTAAGTCATCCTTGCAGGCGCAGCCTAATTGAATGAGTTCAGCAGCTTCGACAGTGAGTTGGCATACTCTGCAATATTCTCCTTTCCAAATCCCCTGGTCATCCAATTTCTGCTCTGCGTTGCTAGGTTCAGCTCCCTTTTCAAGATCTTCATCTAGAGCATGCGTACCTTCAGCAAGCTTAAGTGCTGACTTATTATTGACTTTACATTCTGTATCTGTGCCCTGTTCTTGATTACTGCCAAGTGAGCATCTCGTTTCCGTGGCATGCTGCTCGAAAGCTGTATGGCCATTCAAAATGAAGTCATGCAGATGACCCCTTAACATACCTGAATGTGAAGATGCAGGAGTAGTTTCTTCATCGTACCCAGCTTCTATGTCATGATCAATTCTCGAATTGTCTGTAACTAGGTCCCCACGGGATGGTCTTCCATATCCGTTCTCCTTGGATGTAGCCTTATTATCGACCACAGAGTCTTCCCCCGTTCCAGTCGCGGAGATAAGGTTCGCATCAGCCATTTCAGCTAAGCTCAAGATCAGGAACGACAGAAGAAAACGTAATTATCCTGCTTCTGCATTGCCATGACGCACGTAAATCTTTTTGTATCTTGTCTTTTGCGCAGCAGTGCATTTTCCATGAGCGGAAGGGCAAAGGGGGGAGAGAGAGAGAGAGAGAGAGAGAGAGAGAGAGAGAGAGAGACTTGGAGCTTCCTGTGAGATTTCGACAGTTCGCTCGCATGCGGGCCCGAAGGCCGTCTCCTCAAAACCTTGTTGGCATATGCGGGGATAGTTTAATCGCAAACTACTACTACAACGTAGGTAATGAGGTGGACTTTCATGTTAAGCCAAAGCTCTGCATTTGGAATAAAATGGTTCCACTATTTTCGCGCCTCGCTTTGAAATGTTATACTATGTTATGTACTCACGAGCTTGTTCATTTTTGAAGGTTGCGCAGCCCTTTTGAATGCCCGGAGATAATAAAGTATATTAATCAATGAGTCATGGTTTGAGGGAAACATAGTTTGTTCACATTCCATTGTTCTGGTGGTTGAGTCTTTGATCTCTTGAGACAGAGGTCCAGAGTTCAATCTCTGAGCTAGACGTGTAATAGCTTTGGGGAGTTTAAACGAGTTGAAACCAATTGTAATCTTGTCTAACTCTTGATTTGTGGGATACGGGGGTCCTGCATGTACTATGCCCGTTCATCTATACAATTGTAATGGTTTATAGTACCCATTCATCTATACAATTGTAATGGCTTTGGTCAGTTTAAACCAGTTGAAATCAATCGTAATCTTGTCTAACCCTTGCTTTGTGGGATACGGGGGGTCCTAAGGGTACTATGCCCATTCACCTATACAATTGTTCTTTCAAAGTTAGAGCTCAGGGTAGAAGGCACTTGCCGAACCTTCATTCAAAAAAAAAAACTTAAGAACACCAAGCAACCCTTTTTCAAAGGTCTTGTTAGATGATAAATTGATCATAAGATTATGTTTAAGATGGTGAGGAGTGAGCTCCATAAGGGCTAAAGACAAGAAGCTTGAGTGACTGTCCAAGATGGTGATTAATGAACTCCATAGGCTATTCTTAGGTTCTAGCATTGAAGGAATTTTCAATTGAGTATTTCTCCCTCACAATTTGTAAGTATTATCAAAAGGGCTACAGATAAGAAACTCGAGTGATTGTCTAAGATGGTGATTAGTGAACTCATATTCTAGTCTTAGATAAGAAACTCGAGTGATTGTCTAAGATGGTGATTAGTGAACTCATAGTCTAGTCTTAGATTTTAGAATTGAGAAATCTACAATTAAGTAATTCTCGCTCACAATTATTAAGTACATATGCATATATCAAAAGCTTTGTTTTAGAATTGAGGAATTTACAATTTAGTATTTCTCACTCACATATTATTAAGTACATATGCATGTGTCAAAAGGCAAGAAGCTTGAGAGATTGTCTAAGATGGTAAATAGTGAGCTTGTCTAAGATGGTGAATAGTGAGCTGCATAGTCTAGTCTTAGGTTCTAGAACTCTGGAATTTACAATAAAGCATTTCTGACTCACAATTTCTAAGTGCATATGCATATATGAAAAGGGCAATTTGTAAGTACATATGCAATTTGTAAGTTCATATCTTTGAATTTTCCCCATTTCTCTCTTGTTTTTTAGATTATCCCTAACATGATGACATCATATTATTGAGTCATACTATTGTGCCTCATGATTTGTGCATGATGCTATATGCTTAATTCTATGGTGCTCATGACTAGTGCATGATACTTTATGCTTATTTCCATGGTGATAGAGAGATAGTGAGAAAAAGGGACTCTATGGGACACTTGAGAGCATTGATTTTTGAAACATTGCTCCTGTCCATATAAACTTATGGATATGGGCAATATTCACTAGAGATTCTTAAGTTTTGTTCCTAGTTTTCCATTTTCTTATTTCATGATATTGAAGGTAATGGACACATATAACGTTAGAAGTCCTCTTTCTCATTAATTAGGGATTTTGTACTAATGATTGAAAGGAGTTGTACCTCATCCTCAACGTGTTCAGCATAGTGGATTAGCCCACTTCGTACAGGGTGGGGCAGGTGTTTAGTCCTCATGCATTGCAGTTGTCGATGTCTCCCTACTGGATGGTAGAATGAAATTGCAAGCCTTATTTCCTATGGATTTCGGCCTTTGGGCACCATATGTTGCAGCCTCCTGGCTAGGTGGACTTGATTTCTAGTTTTTGGGACTATCTAAACCAATATTTGTATTGGGCCTTAAGGTCGTCCCTTTTGAAGCTCTACTCTAGTGGGACTTCAAGCTCTATAATTCTGGTCGTGCCAAGCATCTAGCCCCTCCTGTGTGTGATATGAGGGGTCCCATGAGTACTAAGTCCGACTTCACTTGTACTTTCAATTTAATTCAAGCTAATCTGGAGAGCTTAAGCCTCAGTCTTGAACTTTCTTTTAAAGAAAAAGGAGTTGTACACTACTATATGATCATCTCAAACCTTATGATAGTATGGAAAAGTTGCATGTGTACCAATGATAAAGAACATGGAACATGATTCTATGATGATTGATAGATAAGTTATTCTTCTAGTGGTGCGATCAAAACCAAACATTATTCTTATATGATTGACATTCTCATATTATTGACAATCACTATGCCATTTCCATTTTCTTGTTGTTATATTCTTGTTCTTTTGGTGATGGATTTAGTTTTTTGCTTAGTCGTGTTATCTAAACCAAGGCACACTATTCAGATAAATGGACATGGAAAGGTAGAGCATGAGGTCATACTACATTTGTGCTATGGAGAATCTTTTTTAATGATGCTTTCTTTATATTTCTACATATTTTAAAATGGTATGAAAAGAGTGAACATGTTTGCCTCCTATAAGATATATTGATCTTTTTTAATGATGCTCTCTTTATATGTCTAGATGTTTTAAAATATTGTGAAAAGAGTGAACATGTTTGCCTCATATAAGATATATTAGATTTGTATGATTTCAATTTAATTTATAAAATTCTAGTTCAAAATTTAGTATTCTCTTCCCCTTAAGCCCCATCATGGTCCACATGTTATACATGTTTAGCTCATGGTTGACATTTATATAATATCAAAAGCTTTCATGTGATATTAATATTTGAAAGCTGATTTTTTTAGTTAAGCTCATTATTTGAAAGGAAAAATTGAAAGGTCATCCTTCTAGAAGAAGAGAAATCCATATATAAAATTGCCTTTGAACGTGGAGAGCTCCCTTAAAAAATGAACTCACCTCCCAAGCATAATATGCTCCTTTTCTTGATCTCGATGAGAAAAATACAACAGCTGAGTTCACATCCGAGAGTTGGTCACATGAAAAAATTATTTTTTTGTATAGTTGAGTCAATGTGAGGAGGTATGTTTCTTCATGTGGAATCAATGTTGAAGCATTTAGTTTATATATCTATGATATTGTGTGGATGTAAAGCGAATCCAAAAAATTGTTTATTGATGGCTCTCCTAGATTTTCTCACTTCTCTTGGATTTTGGATTTTAAAACTTGTAATAGGCTTGCATTTGAATTAATTGTGTGCCCCTACTTTGTGGCATATGGGAGGTCTCACAATTGTTGTTGTATATGGGAGGTCCCACATTCACTAGTACCATTTTATTTTTTTTCAACTAATTAGTTTCTACCCAACACTACAAGAAATAGGGGGGCGTAGCGATGCCCCTGAATTGAAAAAAAAAAATGAGAACCATTGCTTATGCGATACTAGCGTCACATAAGCGACGGCCCCTTTTTTTTTTAGGGTAGTCGTCGCATAAGCGATGTTAGCGTCGTTTATGCGACGCTAAAAGTAGGCATTGCAAATAGCATCGCTAATTAGTGACGCTATTTGTGACATTGGCAAATTGGTTGTGATGCTTTAGCATTGCATAAGCGACATCCTGTGTTCGAGAGCGTCGCATAAGCGACGCTCTGGAATGTTAAAAAAAAATTCGATTTCTCCCGGCACATTTGTGCCAGGATTTGGATGCACAGAGAGAGCAAGAGAGAGAGAGAGAGAGAGAGAGACAGAGAGAAAGCGAGAGCGAGCTAGAGAGAGAGATCGACACACAGTGTGAAGCCAGGTATGCACACACACACACACATACATATGCATACACACACACATACACACACACATACACACACACATATACACACTAATTTACATACACACATATACATGCATAAACAAACACATATATACACACATAGACACATGCATACACACATAGACACACACACATAGACACACACACACAAACACATACACACACATATACACACACACATAGACACATACACACTTATATGCACACACACACACATCAACACACATTTACACACACACATACACATGCATACAGACACATATATATAGATACACATGTATATACACACATAGACACACACATACACACATAGACACACACACACATACACACATAGACACACCTACACATGCATACACATACACACATATATATGCATGCACACACACACACACACGTAAAGAGACATACACACACACATACACATACAATTATACATATGCATACATACATGCTTACATGCATAACACACATACACACGCATACACACATACACACACACATATATATGCATACACACACACGTAGAGAGACATACACATACATATGCATATGCATACATACATACATACATACTTACATGCATACACACACATACACACCCATGCATACATATGCATACGTAATGCACATGCATATGCATACATACATGCTTACATGCATACACACACATACACATGCATACACACATACACATACACACATACACACACATATATGCATACACACACATAGAGAGACATACACACACATACACATACATGCATACATAATGCATATGCATATGCATACATAATGCATGTGCATACATAATGCATATGCATACATAATGCATATGCATACATAATGCATATACATAATGCATATGCATACATAATGCATATGCGTATGCATACATAATGCATATGCATATGCATACATAATGCATATGCGTATGCATACATAATGCATATGCGTATGCATACATAATGCATATGCGTATGCATACATAATGCATATGCATATGCATACATACATAGTTACATGCATACACACACATATGCATACGTAATGCACATGCATATGCATATGCATACATACATAGTTACATGCATACACACACATATGCATACGTAATGCACATGCATATGCATATATACATGCATACACATACACACACATAGACATATACACACACACATATACACACAGATTTACACACGTACACATGCATGCACACATAGACACACACACATACACACATAATGATGCATACACACACATACACACACATACACATGCATACACACATACACACACATATATTCATACACACACACATAGAGAGACATAACACACATACACATACATGCATACATATGCATACATAATGTATATGCATATGCATACATACATACTTACATGCATACACACACATATGCATACATAATGCACATGCATATGCATAGATACATGCATACACATACACACACATAGACACATACACACACATATACACACAGATTTACACACATACACATGCATACACACATAGACACACACACACACACATACACACACACACATACACACACACATAGACACATACACACATAATGCATATGCATATGCATACATACATACTTAAATGCATACGCACATATGCATACATAATGCACATGCATATGCATACATAATGCACATGCATATGCATACATACATGCATACACATACACACATAGACACATACACACACATATACACACATACACACTCATAGACACATACACACTTACACACACACATCAAGACACATTTACACACACACATACACATGCACACAGACACATATATATAGATACACACGTATATACACACATAGACACACACACATACACACATAGACACACACACATACACACATACACATACACACACACTTACACACACACATCCACACACATTTACACACACATACACATGCATACAAACACATATATATAGATACACACACATTTACACACACATACACATGCATACAAACACATATATATAGATACACACACATTTACACACACACATACATGCATATGCATACATAATGCACATGCATATGCATACAGACATGCTTACATGCATACACCCACATACACATGCATAAACACATACACATACACACATAGACACACACACATATACACACACACATACACACACATATATGCATATACACACACATAGAGATACATACACACACATACACATACATGCATACATATGCATACATAATGCATATACATATGCATACATAATGCATATACATATGCATACATACATACTTACATGCATACACACACATATGCATACATAATGCACATGCATATGCATAGATACATGCATACACATACACACAGATAGACACATACACACACATAGACACATACATACACATACACACACATATGCATACATATGCATACATAATGCACATGCGTATGCATAGATACATGCATACACATACACACACATAGACACATACATACACATACATACACACACATATACACACAGATTTACACACACATACATATGCATACACACACATACACACATAAACACACACACATACACACATAATGCATATGCATATGCATACATACATAATTACATGCATACACACACATGCATACATATGCATATACACATGCACACACATGCATACATATGCATATACACATACACACACATGCATACATATGCATACATATGCATACACACATACACACGTAGAGAGACATACACACACATACACACACATGCATACATAATGCACATGCATATGCATACATACATGCTTACATGCATACACACACATACACAGATACATATACACACACACGTAGAGAGATACACACACATACACACATATATATGCATACACATGCATGTAAAGAGACATACACACACATACACATACATGCATACATATGCACATACACACACATATGCACATACAGAGATACGCACACATATATACACACACACATACACACACACATACAAACTTACACACACAAAGATACACACACACATATATAAACAAACACATAGACACATACAGACTTACACATTTACACACACATCCACACATATTTACACACACACACACACACACACACACACATATATATATATATATATATATATATATATATATATATATATATATATATATATATATATATATATATATATATATATATATATATATATATATATATATATATATATATATATATATATATATAAAGATACACACATATATACACACATAGACACACACATATACACACACATACACACTTACACAGACACATACACACATCCACACACATTTACACACATACATACACATGCATAGACACATATATACAGATACACACGTATATACACACAGACACACACACATGGACACATACACACATATATATGCATAGACAGACATATTTGCATACATAATGCACATGCATATGCATACATACATGCTTACATGCATACACACTCACATATACACCTACATACACATATACACACATACATATGTACACGTATATATATTGATTTCTAACCCATTTTGTTTTATATGTACAGGTATTATGGATCCTAGTCGAGAGATAAAGGCGAAACTCACTCTCATAAAAAGTCTTATGAGAGCAAGAGTTCCGCCTGATGCTCTAGGGATCATCATGCATGAGTACTCAAAGATGCCTGATGATGAGCTAGATTATACGATCCAGATGCTTACCCAAAGATCAGAGGAGGGCTCTTTTGCGGCTCCACATGCAAGAAGATAGCTATCTGCTCATAGGTATGTTTTTTTTTTTCATAAAATTTCTTAATTATATTATAACATATATTTTATTTATTTTTATCTATCTATTTTCAGGACACATATACCACAAGATCATGATAGCAGAGGAAAGGTGCCTATGAGGACATGCATAGGCACCTTAGGGCTAGAGTGTGATATAGAGCCAGAGGGGAACATTGTGTACATAGGGAATGGATTGGAGTTCAAGAGAAGAATGCGGGCATTATGCGACTCTTACTTGCACTTTGTCCACTTACAGTGGAAGTAACTATAAATTTTACATATAAATTGAAATAAATATCTTATGTTTTATTTACATGATTTTTTTAATTTTTGTAGTGAGCATGATGAAAGGGA
The DNA here is from genome assembly GCA_020310875.1 of Ceratopteris richardii. Classification (NCBI taxonomy): domain Eukaryota; kingdom Viridiplantae; phylum Streptophyta; class Polypodiopsida; order Polypodiales; family Pteridaceae; genus Ceratopteris; species Ceratopteris richardii. Next base: position 94,172,738 of record CM035411.1, read on the forward strand.
TAAAAATACGTACTTAGTTCACTTGAGACAGAGTTTGGGACGGGATGGTCGCATAAGTGATGTCTAAAAGAGATGCGGACACTTATGGCTCATCATCGCGATAATGCATGGTACGCATTGCTTTTATGTATATATACATGGATATGAGTATGTGTGTTTATGTATGTATGTATGTATATGAGAGAGAGAGAGAGATAGAGAAAAGAGTGAGACTAGAGGTACAAATACAGGCATACACACACATATACATCATACATGCACATTTACACACAGATATGTTGGAGGATAAACACTCCTATGTGCACAACAAAAGCAAATGAACCCTCCTAGGATCCTGAAATTTTTCAGACATAGGCTCTGTATTTTCTAAGTTCCTCTGAGTATATGCAGAGATTGAAAATAAAATTTTGCAGGCATAAACTAGACTTTCAGAGCTTTCAAATGAGAGTAAAATCACTCCATTTGGATACTGGATGATGCCTCAACTAGCTGCAACAAAACAGATAACTTGATCTCTTCACAGAGTATGAGCTAGCTAGACATACACTATTCTGGACATTTCTCTGCACATGTGCAGGCACTGAACCTGAGACTTATATCAGACAAAGTAGAACTTATAAGCTTTCCAATAAGACAAAAATCATTGCAAATGGATTCCGGATGAAGGAGAAACAACAATTACAAGACCGGGGGGTCTGCCAAAAACATCTAGATAGATAGAGTGTGTAAAAGTGAAATTTCTGCAAAATATGCAGAGAATAGCCAGTAGGGGGTGTGCTTAAGCAAGGGGGCAGCTTGGGCACGTATTTCCACGACTCTAAGTCATAATACAACTCATTAGAGGTTTTAAAGACCACATACTAACCTCTTTAACCAATCAAAAGCATATACATGTCAAAAGTGAGGTCCAATCACATCAAGAGGTGAGCTAAATCTTCTCTAATCAACTTCTTTCCATTATGGGCATAATTGGATGCCTCCAACTCATGGAAATCAGCCTCCTTTGATTGTGGATGATGTGGAAGGTTCAATTTGGGGCATGTTCCCACACTCTTGAGCTTGAAAAACTTTCAACACTCCCCCTCAAGCTCAAGTCTTTTCCTTTGTTGCTTCAGCCTATGTCTCTTATGTTGATAGCTTCCTTGAATCCTCCAAGCTTTGTACCTTCAAGAAACTTTGTCATCATGTCTGCAACCTGCATTTTAGTGTTCACATACCTTATATCTAGCTCTTTTGCCATCACCTTTTCTCTAACGAAGTGGTAATGAACCTCTATGTGCTTGCTCCTTGCATGAAACATGGGATTGTTAGCTAGATAGATGCTTGAAATGTTGTCTCCATAAAGAGGAAACTCCTCCACTTCCACTTCCAAGTCCTTAAGTAGCTTCTTAAGCCATAATAGCTCACATGTAGCCAATGCTAAACCTCTGTACTCAGCCTCTGTGGATGAAAGAGCAACAGTGGGTTGCTTCTTAGAGCTCCAAGAGATCACTTTTGTACCTATCATGAAAACATAACCCGATGTACTCCATCGATCATCCTTGCTACCTGCCCAATCAGCATCACTTTATCCTTTGACACTTAGATCAGCATCATATGAGTAAACTAGACCTTGGTTGATGGTGTGCTTGATGTAACGAAGCACCTTTCTTGCCGCCATAAGATGATCACGAGTAGGTGCATGCAAAAATTGAGAGAGAACACCTACTACATATGCAAGATCAGGTCTAGTGAATGTAGCATAAATTAATGAACCAATTATGCTTCTATATAGTGTAATATCTTGTATAGCCTCTCCTTGACCTGCAACCAACTTTGTATTGGGCTCCATGGGCTGAGAAAGTGGCTTACAACCACTCATACCAAACTTGTATAGCACATCCAACAAGTATTTTCTTTGAATCAAGAAGATGCCATTGTGTGCATAGATTACCTCTATTCACAAGAAGTACTTTAGTGTTCCAAGATCAGATATCTTGAACTCCTTCCCTAGCTTTGATTTGATATCTTTAATACCTGCAATATCACTTCCTGTGATGATTAAATCGTCCACATAGATGCATATGTATACCATCTTGTCTCCTTGCTTCTTCATGTAAAGTGATGGATCTGCAACACTTTGTTTGTATCCACAACTTGATAAATAATCCACTAACCTCTTATTACAGGCCCTTGGGGCTTGCTTTAGTCCATATAATGCTTTCCTTAGCTTGCAAACATGATTTGGGTACCTCATACTAGCAAATCCTTGAGGTTGGCTCATGTAGACTACTTCTTCAAGCTCTCCATTAAGGAAGGCATTCTTCGCATCCAACTAATATAAGCTCCATTTCCTTGATGTGGCCACTGCAATCAAAGTCCTAATTGTTGGCATCTTGGCTACGGGGCTGAAAGTTTCATCATAATCTATCCCGTAGCTTTGGGAGAAGCCTTTCACCACCAACCTTGCTTTGTACCTAGCAATGGAACCATCTGAATTTCTTTTAATTTTGTAAACCCACTTATTACCTATCACCTTCATGCCTTCTTGAGCTGGTACCAAGCTCCAAGTATGGTTCTCATCAAGTGCTTTGAGCTCTTCCTTCATTGCCTCTTGCCATTCCTTGCAATCCTTAGCTTCTTCATAACTAGTTGGTTCTTTGTCCTTGATTACCTGAGTCATGTATGCATAATGCTTTGCAATGAAATTATCATATGTTAACCTTTGTACTGGATATCTTACTCTTGAAGACCTTCTTTCACTTCCTTTTGGTGTGGTTGCCATCTTCTTTATTTGTTTTGCCACTCCTGGAGTTTGAATTTCTTCTATCTCTTCATCTTCCAACATGCTCTCGTCCACATAGCTTCCTTCTTCAATTGAAATCTTCTCTTTGCCTTTGACTTTGCTTTCTTCAGAGCTGGTCTCTCTTTCCCTAAGCCTTCCACTCCATGGTGAGGGTGCCCTTGTGTTGCGTGAGTTGCTTGGACCACTTAAATCCATGCTTTCTTGAACTCTATCATCATTCTTCGAATCTGTCTCACCTACGTCTTAAACCTGCAATGGACTCATGCATGCATACCAAGGCTTCAACTCATCAAAGACAACATCCCTACTTACCTTCAGCTCCTTGGTGATGGGATTATAGCATTTATACCCCTTTTGTTCCATAGAATATCCCAAAAAAATACATCTTTCAGATTTGCATCTAACTTTGACCTCAACTCTTGAGGTACATGTACATAGCATATACAACCAAAGACTCTAAGATGTGAAATGCAAGGTTTTCTTCCACTCCATGCTTCCTCAGGGGTTAGATGATGTATACCTGATGTTGGACATCTATTCATGATGTATGTGGCTGTATATGTAGCCTCTCCCCAATAACAATGCGGCATATTCATTTCGTTGAGCATACACCTTGCTACCTCTACTACGTGTCTGTTCTTTCTCTCTGCTACCCCATTTTGTTGAGGGGTATACCTGCATGTAAATTGTCTTTTGATGCCATTGACCTGCAAAAATTCAAAAAATTCATGGGAGAAGTACTCTCCCCCTCCATCGGATCTAAAAGTTTTGATAAACTTGCCAGATTCCTTCTCCACCTGTGCTTTGAATTTCTTGAAGTAGTGGAACACATCTCATTTGTTTCTAATGCAATACAACCACACTTTTCTTGAAAAGTCATCAATGAAGGTTACAAAATACCTATTTCCAGCAAGGGATGCTTCTCTTGTTGGACCCCAAACATCCGTGTGAATGAGGTCTAAAACATTTGCACTTACATAGGTACTCTTCTTGAAGGGCAGCCTTGATTGTTTTCCTTGTTGGCAAGCTACACAAATTTCATGCAACATTTTAGATGTAAAATTTGGTAGGGCTCTTACCAAGCTCCTCCTTTGCATGTCCTTGAGCTTTTGTAGATTGATGTGACCTATTCGTTTATGCCATAGATCCAAATCTGCTATCCTCTTGTCTCCATATGTGACATACATTGAATGGTGTGGCTGATTTATGTCCATTGTGAACATTCTCCCTTGCCTTTTTCCTTTTGCTATGAGCTTGAAACCTACCCTTGGATCCTCAACAAAACATCCTCTTTTATTGAACCTAACTTGATAGCCTTTTTCTACCATTTGGCCTACCGAAATCAAGTTTTTGGTAATAGTAGGGACATGTAATACCTCTGATAAGCACTTTGCTCTTTGATTTCCTTCCAAACTGATATCTCCCACATGTTGAATGATATGCTCTGAGTTATCACCTGTTTCCACATGCCCTTGATGCTTTGGGACCTGCAAATTACTAAAAAACTCCTTTCGACATGACATATGATTGCTACATCCACTGTCTACATACCATACATCTTCACTAGCTTGAGTTGTATCTTCACCATACCTCATGGCAAGTAAATAATCATTCCCTTGGCTGGATGATGTGTTTGCATAATTACCTTGCCCTCTATAATTGTTGTTGTTGATTTGATTCCCTTGTCTTTGAGCTCTATGATAGCATTCATTTGCAAAATGACCAGGCTTACCGCATACAAAGCATCCATTTGAAGTGGCTTGTCCTCTTCCACCAAATCTTGCACCTCTTCCTCTATTTGTGGCTCTTCCACCTCTTTGACCTGCATTTTCTTGTTGTCCTTGATCTTTAACCAATCAAAAGCATATACATGTCAAAAGTGAGGTCCAATCACATCAAGAGGTGAGCTAAATCTTCTATAATCAACTTCTTTCCATTATGGGCATAATTGGATGCCTCCAACTCGTGGAAATCAGCCTCCTTTGATTGTGGATGATGTGGAAGGTTCAATTTGGGGCATGTTCCCACACTCTTGAGCTTGAAAAACTTTCAACAATATACACATACATGCACATTTATACATACACACACATACATGCACATTTTTACACACACATACACATGCATGCAGTTACACACATATAATGAATACACATAGACACATACACATACATAATCATATGTACACACACATAGACTCATATAATCATATTTACATGCATATATACATATACACATGCATATACACACACACAACACATGCATACACACATATAGATACACATACATACACACATGCATATGAACATATAGAAACACATACATACACACATGCATACTGATATATCTATATGTATATATATATATATATATATATATATATATATATATATATATATATGTGTGTGTGTGTGTGTGTGTGTGTGTATGTATGTATATATACATATACATATATATATATATACATACACACACACACACTTAGATATCTATAAATAAATAAATAAATAAATAAATCCTATTTCAAAAATTCTAATTCGAAAACACTAATTTTGATATTAGGGTTTTAAAACCCCTAATTTAGAAAATCTAATTCAGCCTTTTAGCCATATGATTGAAGTATATGTACACATTGCATCTATTCCTCCGACGTCCTACTAGAGAGATGTCTCTCCTCCCAACCTTATGCCTCTATATATAGCTACTCGAATCAACGAGGATCATAATATATATAAAGATATATACACATCATGTAGATACACATACATAAATATAAAATGGAGTAGATACATTATGCATCACACATACATGCCTAAATGCACACATAAATAAATATACATGCATACATATTTACATGTACACATTTACATATACATATATAAATGTACACATCACATATACATGCCTACATGCACAAATGTATACTTCTACATGCATACACAATTATAAACACTTGCATATATTACATGAATACATGAATATTTTACACAAATGCATATGCATATATACACATATGCATACTAACACATGTATACATATATCAAACATATGCACACGCATACATATACATGAAATACATATATATGCATACTAACACATGTATACATATAATACACATGAATACACACACATATGCATACATACATGATAAAAATTTGCTCATCGAAGATAAAACTATATATAAAATAATTAGGCATACCCCCGAGCTTCATATTCTAACTTAAAAGAACATGATTTCATCTCTCTAGTAGGATTCATCGTTATTCAAGTTGAATAAAGAATCTATTATCTGATATCCATTCAGAAGCTTCAAGTTATTGATTGATAACTAGAGTAGAATTTACTATCTAATCATTTTGGTAAGACATCAATATAGTTTCATCTTCATTATCCTTATTGATTTCATTTATTTCTTCTACTGTTAAATGTGTGTTCTCATGAGTCACATCATCTATTGATGTATTAATATTGATTTTTGGTAATTCATCTTCCTCATCAGTAGAATCAGCATGTAGAGTATTATCCTCTTCATCAAAAAGATTAGTATCATTATCACATATAATGATTCTAATTTCTCTTTCAGATGTTGATGTATTTGTATCTGATGCTGAATCATCAAGAGGACTTTCTTCGATCTCTGTAACAATAAACTGTTGAAACAATGAACTACCTCTAGGTTGAACGTGAATGACTTGCCACCAAGGGTGAGCATTTGGGTTTTTATAAAAGAATGCTTGTTCAATATGTGTAGGAAGAATATGTGGTTATCGCATTACCTTGGAAGAATCAATTGCCCAAAACCCAGATACCCACATATTAGTGAATATTCGAGCCTGTGAAAGAAATTAAATTGGTAAATAGAAACTAATATACATATATGAAGAAAACATAATATTATTAAAATAAAATTACCTTTCATTCACAACCTATCATTAACTCTCTCTGCTCATCTGATATTTCTTCATTATTTGTGTTGGCGCGTTGCAAACGACTATATAGCGAATCTGTGAAAGAAGATATATTTGTAATCTCATTATTATCGAGATTATGTCTATATCTTTTGTTTCTTTGCCTTTTAGTTTGGAGATTTTGAAGTTCCTGTTCGTACTCGCGAAAGAATGCTTGCATGCATTCGCTATTATATGCTACAAAAGTAGAAACATCATTTTTTTCTTGAAATGTAAATAAAAGTGGAACTCCCTTACTTGATAATACCTCATCTTTTATTTTTGAAGAAGACTCGTTGGTCCATGCACGTGGAGCTTCTTCATGAATTCTTTCAAGGTACTGACAAATGTAATACATGCACTCTTCAAGCATCCAACCCTTTGTCATGGATCCTTCTGGTTTCGCTCTTTGTCGCACATAACCTTTTAATATTCCCATAAATCGCCCGACCCAAAACATCCATTGAGTGTTGACAACACCTGCAATCTCTATTTCATCTACAAGATGGACTAATAAATGAACCTGAATATCAAAAAATGAATTAGGAAGCTCTTTCTCCATCAAACATAGTAGCTCTTTGCATTCACGTTTTTTTTGTGGGATCGAGTTTTTGTCAATCTCTTTTGATGTAATCCACCTATACATATCATAAAAAAAACTATAATGAAGTTAATTCAAAAATAAAAGATATCCATTCATACATATTAAATATAAAAGTATCATAATTACCTTATAAGCGATCCAAGACGATAGATCACATCTCATACTCCTTTTGTTGTACATCCATCGATAACCAAAGGTAAAATATGTTTCAAAAAGTTATGCCAATCATGGGTCTTTAACCTAGATAAGCTCTTATCATCCATAGTAAACATGTTTTGAAATTATGCTCCATATCCTATAGGAGTCCTAATCAATTGAATCCTATTGTTGATAGTTTGTATCTCTTTTGTTGTAAGTACCCAAGGAGCAGGTGCATAAGTCATTTCCTGTCGATGTCTATCAAAACTGGCCATAACTTTGGTTTTGAGTTTTGATCTTTCAAATCATTCCTTGATGCTATGGTATCTTTTAGTCCAAGAAGATGCTGCCATAGTGAATAACCAATATTCTTGAATATATGCATAGGATCAAGAAGATGACATACTTTTAACTCTTTCCAATACTCCAAAGAATACCATATTGATATGTTCTCTACGAGTGCCAATTTTCCTTTACCTCTCTTCACATATTCATTATCTTCATCATCACTGAAGATTTCTGATTCTAGATCTATCAGAGGTCCATCTGTCCATTTTTTATACCAATCCATAGGCGTCATAGGTTTTGGACACTGACCTGTTTCAAGCTTTCCATTAAAATGTATCGCTTCTCTTTTAGATCTTAATGGATGATCATTAGGCAAGAATCATCGATGTCGAAGATACATATTTTTGTTGAGATTCTTACGATAGATTGATCTCAACCAATCACCACAATATGGACAAGCTTTATAACCCTTAGTAGATATTCCTGCATCATGAAAACAATAAAAATATAATTAGATTAAATCACATTTATTCATATGCATATTGAATAAAAAAATTACATCAATACTTGAACAAACACCATATCCTAGAAAATCGTGAATAGTCCAAGCCATAATACCGCGAACCGTTTTCGATACATCAATGACATTAATACCTCTCCATAACTCTTGGAGATCGTCAATGAGAGGAGCAAGATATATATTCACATCTTTAACTTGTCTTTTGCCTGGGATTAAAAGTGAAAGCATTAAATGTTCCTTTTTAATGCTAAGATATGGTGGAAGATTGTAGTTTATAACTACCACTGGCCATGTTGACCATTTATTGGATTTCATGGAGAATGGATTGACCCCATCTAATGCAACTCCTAACTTTAGATTTTGTGGATTTTGTGCAAATTCAGACAATGTAGAATCAATATGCTGAAAAGCAACACTATCATGAGAAATTTTGATTATTCCATCAGTACTTTTATGATCATGTCCCCATATCAAAAGCTTTGATAATTCGGAGCTTTGAAACATATGTCTAATCTGTGGAGCCAATGGAAAATGTCTCAATACCTTTTTTGGGATTTTACTTTCTTCGTCCTTATATCAAGGAGATTGACATTTGGGACATGTCAAAGAGTCTGCATATTCACCTCTATATAAAATACAATCGTTAGGACATGCATGTATACATTGATAATCTATACCAAGATTGTTGATTATCTTCTTCATTTCATCATGTAAGATAGGAAGAATATTTTGACTTGGTAAAAGCTTTTCAGATAATAACCTGTGAGTTCATCAAAAAAAGATATATTAAAAAAAGTAAATAAATAAATATACATATATATATATGCATATAATTTTATATATGTGTATGCTTATGTGTATGTGTATATGCATGTGCATGCATATACATATGTGTATGTGTATATGTATATATGTATGTATATGTGTTTTATAGGTGTATATGTATGTATATATACGTATACGTATGTGTATGCATATATGTATATGTATGTGTGTATACATGTGTATGTATATATGTATGTATGTATGTGTATATATGTATGAATGTGTATGTATGTATGTATATGTATGTATGCATGAGTAGCTGTGTATATTTGATTTCGTTTTTAATTTTTTTTTTGTATATTGTGGTTTGCATATTTTCATATCTAGACCATTGAATCGTCTGGTGGTTTCCCATTTTATAGTCAATCTATTACCTATCTTGCTAAGCTGTTTACAAATATTAAGTATCAGTTAGCTATGAAGGTATTAAGTCATCTGTATAATGGGAGGGTCAAATTTATCGCGAATGTTTTGAAAGATGCATGAATAGTTTTAAAGGATGGGCGGACAAAAAGTGTCCATTCAATGCAAGTTCTTGTTCTTACCTTAGCTAAAGTAAGAATAAAAACCTGCATTGAATGGACACTTTTTTTCCGCCCATCCTTTAAAATTATTTTTCTATCCTTCAAAATCTTCGAGATAAATTTGCTCCTCCCATTTTACAGATGACTTAATACCTACATAGCTAAGTGATACTTAATATTTGTATGCAAAAGATTTAGCAGCACAGGTATTAGGTCGACTAAAATAGGAAAAACATATGTGTCAAGAAGATTCTAAAGGTTGGGTGGACAATTCTAAAGGCTAGATGGACAAAACATCTTCATTGGATACATGTATGTATAATTTGACCTTACTCTCATAACATATGTATGTGTGTATATGTGTGTGTATGTTTATATATACATATATTTATCTATATATATTTATGCATATATATATATATATATATATATAGAAAATTGAAAATTATACCTTATTAGTGTTGAAACATATACATTAATCCATCCAAAACGATTTTGAAGATTGAGAATAAGTAAGCTCGCACTTAGTCGTGTCAAACAATTTCCTTCATATACATGCTTTAGACATTCCTCTCGAAGATATTTCTCATTTTTAGAAATATCAATGCTCTCACTATCATTTTGATACCAATCCTCAATAAAATCTGCCACGCCATCATCTTCATCATTGTTGCGCAAATCTTGTACTTTATCTTCTTTTGAATATAGACCTTTCAACCTTGCATATTCCACAGGATCACTTTTGCATAGCCTCCTCATAGAAGCTTCTGATAAATGAGGTCTTACTAGCAATTGTGAATGGTGTGGAGGAATATCATCAACATCATACGTTGGAATCTACACATGTAAATAAAATTCATTAGTATTCCATAAATGAATAAAAAGTAAACTTTAAACATAAAATTAAATATATAAGTTATTAAATATGGATAGAAAATTTTCATTCTCTCTAGCTAAAAGGTGCTCTTGGAGGTCTACGCCATCCATAATTCACTAATAGTTCATCACCAGCATGTAATGTAGTTGCATTGACAACTATGTATCTTGATACATCTCTACTCATGTATGGTGATTCATGACTATTTTCACGCTCCTCAAATGTGCAATTAGTCCTTGAGCTATTAGGTAACCCTCGACTACTATTTATTAAACCTGCTATATTTCCATGTGTAAGGTCTTCCATCAATATATAATCTTTCATTTTTTGCATGTAAAATCCTTCTACTAGTAAGGGATGTTGCATTCAAGCATATTCCATAAGTACTCATGCTTTGAACATAACATGAAAGTCAATGTTGATCTCCCCATCCATATATAGGACCACAAAATGACATAAGAGTGACTTCAGAGTTAAGAGGCACATACAAATCCTGTAGTCGAATAAAGAGACCACGGCCAACATTAGTAATAGTGGATGGAGCAATCATATACTGATTACCCCAAAAGTTGAAAACCTCTCCATCTAAAGGAAGTGGTCCTCTATTCCATTCTGCATATCTTCTTCTATCATATGTTTGTACTAGAGAACGATCACGAGCTGGCAATGGATAATCTCCAACCGTTTCAGTCTCTAAACTAGGAGGTAGAGGATTTCTAGAAACCTCTGCTTGTAATTGATGAACAACAAGTCCATGACGTGTACGAGGTATCTTAACATTATGAGAAAAATTATCATCATCATCATCGAGAAAGTATTCCTGTGTATCAACAGTAATTTGATTTTGTATATGGTTTTTATATAAAATAATGACATTAATTTATATAAAAAATACATACCCAAGCATTATCACGTTGACCAGGTGATGGTGCACACTCAAAAGTACCATACTCTGCCTCATATTCAATACATTCCAATCGTGGTCTTCGATACGTACCATAACAAGAGTTACACCAACATATAATATGCTCTTGATAGTAAAATTCATCATAATTCCTATCGGAGGACACATGTGAAGTCATTGCATGGGTAGGAGGTGGTGGAGTGCCCTCTGATTGATGAGAATCTGATTATAATAAAAAACAAAAAAATATATAAGTTATGTATCCATCAAATATATTTAAAATTAAATGTTTGATATACTTACAGTATATAGTCATTGCACGATGAGGAGACGGTGGTGGAGTTCCATCTGATTGATCAGAATCTACAAATAATGGTATTTGATATTAATAATCTGATTATTTACATATATAAACATTCACATATACATATTCACACATACACACATATTCACATATACACATTTACACATACACACATATTCACATATACACATATACACAAATACACATTATTGTGGGATAAATGCATGTATTTTGTATGAATGAGTGTATATGCATGCATGTGTGTGTACGTATATATGTGTGTTTATGTTATATGTATGTATATGTGTATATGTATGCATATATGTATGTGTATATGTTTGCATGTATATGTGTATGTGGGTATGTGTATGTGTATGTGTATGTGTATGTGTGTGTATATATGTGTATGTATTCTAATTTTTTTTTCTGTTTGAGATTAAATTAACGGGAGATATTGTATGGTGGAAAAAAATAAGAGGCGACCTAACATACCACCTGAGACGTGGCAGTTTTTTCGTAGACAGCTACGTCTTCAGGAGTCATTTCCTTAGCAGAAGGTATACAAATCAATAGTTTATATTTATAATTTTCATATATTTTAGTAATTTTTTTAATTTAATGTATGTATTTCTTTTTTCTTAAATAAATAGGTTGCTGCAAAGAAGAGAGTTGAGTCGGGCCACACATCGCACCTAGGCCAAATGGGCCATCATGGTTTTGTAGCTACATTTGTAAGTATATGTGTTATTGTAAGTATATTTTTTATTTTTGTTAAAATGCAAGAAACTAATATTTTTTATTTGTTTCAATGCATCGAAAGGATTATGACCGATATCTTACAAAACATGAGATCAGTATGCTACACATTTTGGATATCGGCGTTTGAGCGAGTATATGCGAGATCATCCGGATGCCTTTGTGAGTATTATTAAATTTTATATAATTATTTTATTTTTATGAATGTTTTAATTGTTTTACTTATTTATGTTTGTTATATGTAATACATGAGTATTATGGAGAGGCAGATATGGATGAGGTGGAGAGACAGACACGGGAGGGACGATCTCGATCGTCACAGGGTGATCATGATGATGAGGATGAGGATGATCATGATGTTGATGATGATGATGATGATCATCATGATGATGATAATTAGGATTCTTGATTATGACATTGGATTATATGTATTTACATTGATATATATATATATATATATATATATATATATATATATATATATATATATATATATATATATATATATATATATATATATATATATATATATATATATATATATATATATATATATTGTTTTTTCATTTCAGTTATGTTTTGAATTGTGTGTATGGTATTAAGTAATGAAAAGTTATGTTCCATTCATTGTTATTATTGTTTATATTAAGCATGTGTTTTAGTACTTTAATTATATAATTCATTCATATGCGTGTATGTAAGTGTATATGTATGTGTGTGTATATGTATGTATGTGCATTTGTATGTGTGTGTATATGTATTTATGTGCATGTCCATCTGTAAGTGTATATGTGTGTATATGAGTATGTGCATGTGCATGTGTATGTGTGTGTATATGTATGTGCATGTATATGTGTAACTGTATGTGTATATGTGTGTATGTGCATGTATATGTGTATATGTATGTATGTGCATGTATATGTGTATATGTATATATGTGCATGTGTGTGTACGTATGTGCATATATATGTGTATATATGTGTATGTGTGTGTATATATACATATGTGCATATGTATGTGTATGTGTATACACATATACAAATGTATGTACATGCATGTGTATATGTATGAAACATGCATGTGCATGTGGATGCATTTCCATTTGCATCCATGTGCATGCATGTGAATGTGCATGCATGTGGATGTGCATATACATGTATTTAAGTATATGTTAATGTGTGTATGTGTATATAAATATGCAATAATGCATGCATGCAAGTCTTTTTATGTGGTTGTAGAAATGTTTGTGCATATGCATGTGTATGTGTGTGTATGTGTAAGTGTATGTGCACATGTATCTGTGTGTATATATGTGTGTGTATGTGCATGTGTAAATGTGTACATGTGTGAACGTGCATCTTCATCATGTATAAGTGTATATGTGCATATCAATAAGTGTGAGTATGCTATGTAATGAAAATAAAAAAATTCAAATGATATACAAAGAATGGAAATTGTACTTACAATAGTTAGCCATACTTTTTGCTTGGTTAGCTTCTTGAATAACTTGCAATAAAGAGATAGAGAGAAAAGAGAGAGAGAGAGAGAATTCAAAGAGAGAAAGCCGTAGAAAGAGAGAAACAGAGATAGAGAGAGACAATAAGATAGAGCTTAGGCAAAACAACAATTCTGCATATACTTGTTTCAGCTCGTAAGCGCAGCATAATTGCGAACGTTGGAGAGCTCTTTAATCAGATGCGTGAATATGCTGATCGAAGAGCCTCCAATGTTTTAATTTTTTTCCATCAACAAACCGTCGTGTAAGCGATGGTAATGCGTCATAAAAACCACTAGAATTGGTGTCGCATAAGCGATGTTTTTTAGCTTCGCTTTTTTAAAATATCACATTAGCTACGCTCTATGCGAGCGTCACACACCGCATTGTGCCACACGTAAAAAAAAACATCATTTGGCTCGTCGTTTAATCGACGGTCTGTGCTGGATGGTCGGCGCTTGATGCGCCTTGCGACACATTTTGCAATTTTATAGCAACGAAATTGTGTCGCCTTAACTGTCGCTATGCGCCCATATTCCTTGTAGTGCAAGAAAAGAATAGTTGATGAGGCCAATGTTTTTTTACAAAAAATAAAGCCTCACTAGAAGAAAATCTCATTTAGAATGGTTTAAGAGTGGAACAAATAGTAGCATACATATGGCCTCATCTCCCTCCCCTAAATTTACATTGAATAGAGTGGCTAAATTATGGAACTAAGAGTCTAATGATTTTGTTTTCCTATTTGAGCTTAGATAAATGCATTAGAAAAAATAAGGCGCCTTTAAGCCCACATTCAGAAGATGGGTAACCTATAAACTTATCTTGACTTGAGCATTGATTGAGTGTAGCAAAAAATTAGAACGTCAAATTTAGAGTTGAGAAGTGAATATTATTAGGTATATAAGTGATACTCCCTCATTTATTCCTTTGCACTGAAGAAATGACTAAAGCTCAGATTTTTAGGTCTTGTGGCAAGTTTGTCTAAAGAATGTCCACTCTCTCTCTCTCTCAAATGGTAATAGGAATGGCAATAGGTTTGCAGTCTTCAAGGCCAAAATGCTGCAATAATGTGTCAATATATTTTGTTTGACACAAAGCTATTCCACCATCAACTTGCATAAACTGAATGCCCAAATAATGATGCAAATGCCCCAAATCCGTCATCTCAAATGAGGCATGCAAATCAGCCTTAAAATCAGCAATATGCTTCTCATGAGGACGAGCGAGTAGCATCTCATCAACATAGACAACAATGATCAGAAGCACATCATTTGCATGCTTAACACTATCTAAATTTAATTTTTCACAGGTTTTTTAGAGCATCCAATGAAAAGCAAAGCGCAAGGCAAGGCAAAGCTTGGGAAGTGCATCTTCTTGGGCAAAAGAGCAATCAACAAGGCATCAGAATTGAGGTTGGAAGAACTCTCAACCCCCTCAGTCAATTGTTAGTTTAGGCTAAGTGCGAGTAGTGTTATTGATTGAATTAGGGTCATGATTGGAATGATTCGAGTACAAGAAAAGTTAATCATTCAAGTTCAAGCATAAGCTAAGATACTATGACAAAAAACCCTAAATTTGATGGTGCGAGAACTTAAACATACAACAAAAAGATGATTCTTGATGTACATAATTGGATAAGAAAAGATATTGAAAAAATTAAAAACTAACCAAGGGATTGAGAACAAAGGATTAGGAATGACGACTAATCACCTTGAGTGCTAGAGGGAGATAAATTCATGAACCTCAGATTAGGAAAGCACATAGGAAAGGTAGATCAACAAAGTATTAGGTCATCCAAACCAAGTGTGAGAACCACAACACGATCTTGGGCTCAACAACTTAGCAGTTACTCTTACGATTTGAGCCCAAAAACAAGTAAGTTAGAAATGGCATATAGCATGGAGAGACTAGAAGGAGGATCAAGTGTAGCATATTTAGAAAGACCTGAAGGTTAGAATACATTCGAACCAACCACTTAGGTGCTCGCATTTATGAGGATGGTTTGAGAAGGTCTGTTGTTCAATTGCTTAACCCTAACCAACCCATTGGATTGGAACATATTGTGGTTAAATTGGAAAGGGATGCATACATAGAAAAAGAGGGAACAATGTACATTATTACTAATCAACCTTACTACACTAATGAAATTGGGGTAGTCATTCTCGAGGCGGAAGTAGGGACCTAAGAACAAAACCACTAGAGGGTGAACTTACGACACCAAGAGGGAAATCAATGTTGAAATGTTAAATCCAGAATGGATCCCTCAAGATAAAAAAAGTATTGAATTATTTCTCAATAATCATACGGATGAAGCATTTTGGAGGTATAGAATGGAGCAACCAAGTGAAATAGGAACAATCATGTAAGGAATTGAACTCACAACCTCTTGGTTAGGAATGTGATGGGCTAACCACTTGCCCCAAAAGCCATGGTTGAGGATTACTTCCTAATCCACTCTCTTAGGGTGTAGTTCAACCATCCCCTATATGTCAAGGGTGTGGTTCAATCAACTCCTTCATATCACTTTATTACATTATTCCCCCCTTGCTCAATCATTGTCCTCAATGATCTCCTCTTGTATTCCTCTAGCCTCGGTAATCAACCTCTTGAACTCCCTAGGTACCCTTGAATTGATGTCCTCAATCTCACATAGTTTCTTGAACCTTGTTCTCAACCTTGGTCTCTTGAACCCTTGCTCTCGACCTTGGTGTCTTGAACCTTCTTATTCACAACCTTGGTGTCTTGAGCCCTTGTTCTCAACCTCAGTCTTGAACCTTGTCCTCACTCATGTTTGGTATCTTGAACCCTCAATCAAGTGCCACCCATGGTTTCCTAAGGGATTCACACTTTCTAGCTATCTCATCATACTTGGAAAGCTCGTTCCGAGAGCTTTCCAATGCTATATACATGCCTCAATCCGACCTTGATTGAGAGATACACTACAATCTTTGTTAGGCTAACTTATGAAAGTGACATGTGCTACTTTGTATCCTTTCATATAGAGGATGCCTAAGTGCATTTTTTAGAGGCCATTAGGTCAATCCACTTTTCCCAAGCCTACTTCCTAGCTTCTAATACCAATGTAAGGAAATGAACTCACAACCTCTTCGTTAGGAATGTGATGGGCTAACCACTTGCCCCAAAAGCCATGGTTGAGGATTACTTCCTAATCCTCTCTCTTAGGGTGTAGTTCAACCATCTCCTATCTGTCAAGGGTGTGGTTCAATCAACTCCTTCCTATCACTTTATTACAAATCACAATCTACGAATTCAAGGACCCTGAAATACCCTGAACACATCAAAACGAGTGTTCGTAGTGTCCAAACATGGAAGACATGCCTATACATGGAGGGACCTTTTCTTGAAAATGTCAATAAATTTCAATATTCATTTAGACGCCTAGTAGCTACAACAGTTTTGGTATTCCCCCCACCATGAGCTAATGTGACCTTTAGCCACCAAGGAGTAGGGACATCCATGGCTCATGGTTTCCTAAAGAGAGAAAGGCAAGGAGAATTCAGAAGTGATCTTTGCTCACACCCTAGGAAGAGACCGATCAACAGTGGAAACTGATAGAATGGAGAGGCCAAGAGAACCAAGGTTACAAGGTGGTAGAGATGAATTTCCTCTACCTAGACCCCAAGAGCACCCAAGAATATTAAGACCCATGCAATTAGTGAAATTTACGAAAAACTATTTCCACGGGATAGGAGATCCCTATGATCATGTTGCTGAGCTCAAACAAGTGTTGTGAGCCGAGCAAGTGGACAATATGTTCACCAAATACAATGCATTTGGACTCACATTGAAAAACATGGACTTAACCTAGTTCCAACCTTTATAGCAAAGGCAATTTAGTGATATTCACCATTTGTTAAAATCGTTAAGCATTGAATTCTCTAAAAGTGGAATCATGCACAATACTTATTCGCCAATCCATAGTTCCAAACAGACCCCCCAAGAGACAGCCCGACTAGTAGAAGGATTTAGATAGTATATTGGGAGATGCCCAACGCCTGAACGACCCACTCAAACCAAGCAAGCATCTCTGTTGTTGGATGGACTCTTGAGCTCTAAACTACAATCCTATGTATACCTAAAGGAACCTAGAACTCTAGAGCAATGTGTGGGAATATGTATAGACATTGAGGACAACTTAGGAGATGAATTAGAACTCTCCAAGATCTACAAGTACATAGATAGTTCTACTCAATTATCCTTGAAACATTTGGGTTCCAAAGAAGACCTAGCTGAGAAGGTAGCCCAAACGTTAGGAGCCTTGAGCAAACAAATACCCAGGTTAACTTTAGTCAAATGTTGTCACACCTATACCAATGATCATATGGTGAATATTTGCCCAAATTTGACACAACCTCAAGCCAACCCTAGTGGCCAATACTACACAATCAAAGGGTGGTACACTAATCATACTGCACAAGACTATCCATACAATAAGCAAGTGGTTTGGCAGAAGTACCCACAGGCATATCAACAACCAGGTAGATAATCATGTCAATACAATGCTCAACCTCATTATTATGGACCCCAAGAAAACTATCATGTACCATAGCAGACGCAACCTAGACCTCAGCCAGTTCTAGCTCAGCAGCCATCCCCACTAGCCAATGTAATCTCCATCAAATATGCTACTGCAAAAGAGAATCTCAGTAGAGCTTTAGTACCTTCATCCCCTTTGATCGTAGAAAATGACCCCAACTCTAACAATTTTGATTCTACCCATGTAGATAGTCCATCTATGTACTACACCAAGTCACCAAAACATATGGAAACTTATCATTATGAGAACCCACCATTGGAATCTAGCTAGGAGCCAAATTATGCTAATGTCATGTATGCAAATCCCAATCCACAACCCTAATTAAGGCAAACAAGACCACAAAGCCCTAAAGGACCATGTTTTAGGTGCCAGGGAGAGCATTACATAAGAGAATGCCCACATCCTTCGATAGCAAAACAAAACAGCGAGTCATAACAAAAGAGAACAACCTCATCGAAAATCAAGAAAATTGCATCTTATGTTTGAAAACCCTTTATACCTGTATACACATATTTCAAAAATCAAGTGAAAACATGTGATTTTTTGACATTTTTTGTCATTTATTCAAACAAAAAGAGCTCAAAATGTGGCCAAATTTTCACTCAATTCAACATTGACATGTCCAAAATCTACTTAAAAAATGACCTTTGTGTACAAAAATCCCATGTGAATGGAACATCAATTGGCCAATGACTTGCAATCATATTCTTTATAATCTCTTCTTGATGATTGAAAATGTCATCCCAAAATGAATGATAGTAACCATAAGGTTTGGATCATTATGCACATTCGGATATGTGAAGAAAACCTTGGACTTTACAGTTCCATTGTATACCAAAGCACCAACCAAATGCATTTGCACAATGACTTCATCTCCAATGTCCTTAGGGATGTGATAAAAATGGGGCAAACATGTTTTCTTTTTAATCCATACCATTAATCAACAAACACATATAACGCTCCGGATTTTTGAGTGCTTTACTTCGATGATAAATTTCTTTCTTTCTTTCTAAAGCTTGAGTCTCATGATGGTTCCTAAGAAGGCTTTTAAAATTATTTTTTTCTTGTGGTGTTGTAGCCCCCTTTGCCATGTTCTTCAAAGTGGTGCAAACTGAACATTCACCCATTCTAACTTTGCAAGGAATAGTCACATTATTAAACTCCTCCTTCCATAATCGAGTAAAGTGATGATACAACACATACTTCTCATTTCTACTTTCCGTATCTTCTTTATATACTTGAAATACTTCTCGAGGAGTAAAGTTATCACACAAGTGTAACCTTCCAGTTGTAGGCATAACCTCACAATGCAAGCTAAAATAGTTTTCAGACAAGTGTAACCTTCCAATTGTAGGCATAACCTCACAATGCAAGCTAAAATGGTTCATCATCCAATTCATTGTATGAAGTCCAATAGATCCTTTGGTCCCAACATGATATGTATCCAAAACGAGATCTCCATTCATAAGCCCTTGTTGAACCTTATGTCATTCATTGCTAAGTTATACAAACATTTCAAACCACAACAATGCTTCACAATATCCAATGCAATTTGTCCATCTGAAGTAAGAAATTGAAATCTTTTTTGACTTACTTCACGAGGCCTTCTCTCAAAATGTAGATTGAGCATGCTTTGCCTTTCTTTCTCTTTGCTAATAGCCTTTGCTCCACATGTACTTGAGTTAGAAGGGAGATCTATGGTGGATCAGAAGGGAGATCAAGAGGTGCATTTAGTTGAGCAACATTGCATTGAGAATCCAACTTAAATGACTCAACCGAAAACATAGAATCAACACATTATAAGAAATATCTTAACTGTAAAAATCAATTTAATAGAAATACAATGTTAAGTGTTTGTTTCTAATTGTACTTATCTTTACCTATGCTGAGATTTCTTGTCTTATCAATATGTGGATATTGTTTAACATTTATGGTTGTTTAAGGTCATCTTTTTGAAATGTTTGTTAGAAAATGTTGTGTGGTGTTCAATGCGGTATGCAGAAAACCTACTCTCAATGTCTATACTCGACAATGACATGATTATTATCTGAATTGCCCTATGAAAAAAATTAAATTTTTGTTCCATCTCATGTAATGCAAATTTTGAATAACATTTAGACTATTATCAGCTATGCTTGTAGAGGTTTCAAAAGTAAATGAAGAGGTTTCACTTATTATTATTTGTCCTGAATTTCTTTTTTTCTAGAGTCGAAGGTTATGAGGTGGGGTAGTTGATTGTGAAGTTGCTTTCCTTGGTCCCAAGAAAATTATTCTATCTACAACTTCTTAGGTTATAAAATCAAGCTTCTTTCTATTGTTTATGAGCAAGATACAGGTGGTTTTCACTAAAGGTTGTGAAATGGACCTTTTTTTTTATTTCATGATGTTTAGGTCCAAATAAAAAGAGAATGTCTTTGTTCTGTGTTATTGTGACTCAATGTTACAACCTTAGTACTATAGCTTTCAAGGCTTTTGTATTGTTTGCGGTAAAGAGCATGTCATAAGAGACTGTCCTAAAAACCTTACGAATGCCTGTAAAGTAATGCCCATAAACATGATAGGCATTGTGCACACTTCAAGCGCATCCACACCCTCGTATGTACCTATCCAAATGATAACAAGAGCCCAAACTTTGTTGCAAAATCAACAACCAAACCTTGATAAAATAGATGAAAATAGCCAAGTTGGAGAGTCTAGTGGAAGAATAACTAGATCTTGGAAGGATTCATGAGAGATAATCAAGAGAAATTGGAGTAAGAAAATACGCAAATTGGAAGGAAGCTTAAAAGAGACTAGAGCCAAAATCTTAGAATTTTCTTTGTAAGAGTCGAATTAGGAGAACTCAACCCCGAAATCAAGATCAAGGTAGTTGAACCCATACCAAAGAACCTGGATATGATGTTTCAAGCATACCAAGCGAGATTAAGAGAAGGACCCCAAGTGGTAGAGTCGAGTAAGAATTACCCTAGAGCAGACCTGACAATCAAGAGAACTAAGCTCTGTATGAAAATGGTAGAATTAGGGAAGGAAATGTTCGAAGCCTCCCAAGATGTTAATTGGAGTAACCTAGAGAAACCAGAGCTACACTTTCAAGGATTACTGGAGAGGTTAGAACATTCGATTTCCATCAATGAGAAGAATAATCTTGATAGGACTTATCCTGTCCCTAAGGCATAGGAAGGCACCACACCTTCCTCATCACAAGTGCCTAATACCATGAATTGGGAGAACCTTTCTTCAATACATAAGTACTCACAAGGATTTCTTAGAGAGATCTAGGAAGAGAAATGGAAGAGGGAACAAGAATCTCAACCCTCAATTCAAGAGATAGATGATCTACAAGAACAATTTCCCAAGACATACCCTCTATATATGATGAACAAGAGGAGGAGCAACCTGGTGAACAAATAGATTTCGAATCTAATTCTCTACAAGAATTACCGCAGTTCACCAGACCTTGGCAAGCTAAGTCTATCAGTATGAGAACACCTACCATACTTGTAAGTAATTCCTAGGAACACAGATGTAATAAAGAACACTAAAGTACAATCTAGAAGAATCAACGACCTGCTCTGATACCAATTGTTGGAGTTAGACGTCTGCGGAAGCATGCGAACAGCACAAGGAAGAGGAAGAAGCTTGGAGCACAACACACAAGACTGAATGTATTACTAGAGAATGTACAAAGATAAGTAGCCCATTAGGGCAATAGGCGTATATACAAGCCGGGGGAAAAAAACCTCCTAAAGAGGGAAAAAAGTGCCCCGGCGGTCCTAGAGTGTTCACACACATCACTACCTAAATATATCAACATACGCAAGTAGACAATTGAATGAAGCAGAGAGAAATTATACCACTACGAAGCATGAAGGATTAGGAATGATTTATGCTGTCAAAAAATTCAGACATTACTTATTCGCAAATAAGTTCAAGTTCTTCACGGACCATCAAACATTGTTGTATTTAGTCAACAAGCTGTGTAAGACAAGATGATTGATACATTGGTTTCTACTATTAACGGAGTACAACTTCAAAGTAGTAATCAAGAAAGGGAAGACCCACCTTAGAGCCGATCATTTTTCATGGCTAACTACTAGAGAAGCCGCTCAAGGGATAGCCAACGAACTACCAGATGCATACCTACTCAATCTTGAAGTAGTACTTGAATGGGCCAAGCCTATATTCTCATGTTTGGAACAAAGAACCCTAGGGTTTGAATCAAAGAGGGAGAGATCACCAAGGCTCAAAGATACCAAACACTAGCAGGAAGCGTGTATAAACAAGATAATCAGAGAATTCTTGCTTGTTGTGTAGAGGAATCAGAACATGAAAAATGGTTGCAATTAGCACATATAGGTGCATTAGAGCAACATTGTTTGAGACAACGTACACTGTAGACTCTGCATAGATTATAAGTGTATTGGCCTTCTATGGACGCAAATGTCTATAAACTATGCAAAGAATTCCCAATCAAAGACCACCCGTGGAGCATGCTACTTTATACCATGTGTATCTTACGCCAGAATGGAGTGAACCAATGGTGACCTACTTGAGGATGAACACATTCCCTCAAGGAATGATTTTAGCAAGACAATGAAGTCTAGAGTAGGAAGCTGAAGACTACACCCTCATTGGCGATAATTTGTATAAATCTGGAAGAGATGGATATCTGAGACAGTGTGTTCATGAGAGTGATTACTTAAGCATACTGGAGACTGCACACCAAGGTGTTGTAGGAGGTCATTTTGGCCTCCACCGAATAACCAAGGCCATAGTATTTGCAGGATTCCGGTGGCCCACTCTTCATATGGATGCACATACCTATGTGAAGAGATGTGATGTATGCCAAAGAGCTTAGTTTCCTACTCACAAAGATGACATGCCACTGAAACCCATGATGGGAGGATGCACATTCTCTAAATGGGGTATAGATTTTGTAGGACCCATTAACCCCCTGCTAAAGGTACTCATGCTTAATACATCATAGTAGTGATAGATTATCTCACCAAATGGGTAGAGGCTAAGGCTACCAAAAATAATGATGTGCACACAACTGTAAAATTCTTATATGAGAATGTCGTTACAAGGTATGGATTACCTATAGAACTGGTGAGCAACAGAGGGACTCACGTTCTAAACCAGGTTATGGAAAATTTGTTACAAGATTTTATGGTGATTCACAAGAAATTGCACCATATCATCTTGAAGCCAATGGACAAGTAGAAAGTACTAACAAGATCCTTTGTAATGTACTGACGAAACTTGTAAACAACAAACGTTCAGATTGGGACAAATAGTTACATCACGCTATTTGGGCATATCGAGTGGCCTAAAAGACTATACTCAATGCAACTCACTTTTAGATGGTTTTTGGTCAAAATGGAGTGATTCCCTTGGATTTTTTGATACCCACACTTAAGGTTTGTTGCTCTAGCACAATGATAAGTACCACATTAAGAAGCGTCACCTCCTTAATGTTAATCCGTGGAAGGGATATGAGTGATATGAAGATCGTGAATGTGAGATGTAGTGAGATTGAAGGTGAGAAGCATAGAGATGCACACACACACACACACACACATGTAAGAGACAAGCGAGACACAATGGAAGGTAGGAAAATAGACTCTATTCTCAAGATCTCAATTCCAAGCTCAAAATAGCTCTAAGCTCTTCTCTACTCATACAAGCTAACCTCAAAAATGAGCTCTCTAGCTCTCTTTATAGTTTTTAGACTAGTTTTGACCGGTTTCACATCTAGTGATTGACATAGTTAAAAAATAGGTTCTAAATGCTATTTGAAGGTTTAAACGAGGTCTAAAAATAGCCAGAGTTGGTAGACTCATTGTACCTAAGCTACTCAAGCTTGAGGACTCCTCGGCTTGCAATTATTAATTACAAAAGTGGTTGTTCTATGTTACATATGATATAAGAGTGATGAAAATCACTGTTGAGAGTTTTGAAAAGTATTATAAAACATATTTCTTTTGAAAAAATAATCCGCTTGGCTCCCCACTACTTTGTTGTGATCCGCCTCCACATACTTCCTCGTCGTCTGTGCCTCTGGCTACTGCCAACACCCCCCTCCCTCTTGCTTCTGTCGTCCTCGACAGAACCTTGTTGCAAGGTCTGTCGGATATAGTTTCATAGGAGGTCATGAGCGAGGGTGTGATTTGAGATGCGAATGCCTCTTGCTAAATCTGCTTCAAGTTTTTCCCAATCGATGGGTTGAGGTTCATCTGGCGATGGGAGTCTGTAGTGTGTGGAGTACAACAGTTGTTCACAGGTAAATAATTGGAGTAGGTGTGTGGGCTTGCTTATGAACACCTCTGAGTGGTACTCCCAAAAACCAATAGTAAACATCTCTTCAAATGTCATTTTATAGCATGCTAGTAATACTTGATGCAACAGTGTGAGGCATAACACACCTGGAGCGATGGTGTCGTGCTCATATCATACACAAAATCCTGATTACCATGCTCGAATCTCGAGGTGTTAACATGCGGTGCCTTGCGTGACGTAAGAGCTTGAATCCTATCTGCATCATGTCAAATATTTTGACCATCCTATGCACAGCTACATCATCCATGCGACATAAGCGGGGAGCCAGTGGCAAATAGTTGCCATCATGTATCCTACCGTGGGTGGTCCACGGGGTGGAGTGAAGCAAGGATAATTCAGCCAGTCCTGGCACTGTTTATTATTCTGCACTTTGATTGCGAAGGCCTTCCAAGAGCGATGTCGTGGTATCGATGCCCAACATGGGTTATACTTCAGATGTAGTGGTGCCTTGACCCATGTGCTCATCATTTCTAGGTATTGCTATAATAATTCCTGGCGCCAAGTTGGTTGAAAGATTGCTCCTCTCTGTGCTTTCGATGGCAAGTCATCAGGCTCAAACTGAGTTGCATGTGAGGGTTTCTTGCCTGTTTCCTTTTCTATCACCAATTGGTATTCTGCCATTAGCATGAAATATGGCTTATATTGAAGCTCATGCCCAGATATATACCTGCAAGGGGCCAAGTGAGTGAAGTAAGGGGATTGTAGAATATGTTCCTCTATCATAGCCATGGCATGTAATTGAGCCTCTACCCGTGCAGAGTGGGTATGTCCAAGTTCTTCTATGGTCTTCATCCATGAGGGGGTAGGGAGTTCAAAGGTGGTCTGGCCTTCAGCCGTGACGTGTCCGTCTGGTATGGGTTGTGGTTCATAGGCTTCTTCATACGTTTCGTCCATTGGGATAGACACAGTTTCTTCGTCCATTGGGAGTTGGGGTGGGGAATCTGGTCTGGGAGGCTCTTCGTATGTTGCGGTCTATGTTTAAAGAGTCAGTACCTGGGCACGTAGAGCGTTGAGCTCTTCGATGATTTTAGGAGATGTGGCCGTTGGAGCTGGTGGTGCTTGCTCTATAGGTGCTCGCAACTATAGCATTTTGTGGTCTTCCTTGAGCTTCTGATATGCCTAATTCATACTGTCATAATCTTCTAGTAGTCTGACATGGTCTTCCAATAGTATCTTCATAGATTCAGAGGGGACGACTTTAAAATGGCTGGGACTCAGAGGCTCATCTGGTTGATCTAAAGCTGCTTCAAGGTTCTCTCTATTCTGTTCTTGCAAGCATTGATTCTCTTCTTTGGCTGCTTCTAGGTGGCATCTTCATAGTCCCATGTTTCGAGTGAGTGTCACATTTTGAATGGTTTGAGCCCTTAACAAATTGTTGATATCCGTAATTGCCTCTTTCGTCTTCTGTTCACTTTCTAGTTCAAGTGTATGGTAGGCCTGGTTTAGCTCTTGGTGGGTGTGTTAAGGGAGGCATTCTCGATTGATTAATGAATTTAATTGCACCTGTAACTCTGTGGTTGTTTGTTGTAGCGTCTGGTAACTGGTGCCTAGAGATGCAAAGTTGTCTTTAACTTGTGTCATACATGCGAACATTTGACAGAATGCGGTGTCGATTGTGGGTGATAATATTAATGGTGGAGTGAGTGAAGATGCTATGGGTGTGGGCGTTGATGCAAGGGGATGGGGAAACAGGGATGGGAAAGTGGATGCAGTGGTGATTGTGGAGAAATGTGATGTGCCTAAATGGGGTGGTGAAATGGATGAGGTGAGTGGTGGTGCGGTGGGTGGTGATATGTCCATGTCATTGGACGTGGTGTCGAGTGCCGTGACTGTGAATAGTGGAGTGATAGTGGGTGCTTGAGTGGGTGTGACTACAGGATTTACAACGGTTGCCGAATAATTTATAGATGGGGTTTCACGTATTACTTGGTGTAGAGGGGAGGATAGAGGGAATACAGTGGGGGGGGGAGGTGAGACGGGGGAGAAGGTCAGTGGAGGGGGAAATGGGAATGGGGGTCTGGGAGGGATGGGGAAGGAAGGGACGGATGGATGGAGAAATGGACTGGATGGAAGGGTGGAAGTCCTAGGAGGGAGGCTAGGTTGTGTGGGTGCGGAAAGGGTGAGAGGAATTGAGGCAACAAAGGCTCCTGCTATCGCACTATCAAAAGACGTGGATGGTTGAGGGAAGGCTGGGTGTATAGGAGAGACTGGAGAGGCGGGAGGTGAAAGAGGAGCAGGTGGTGTAGTGGGTACTTCGACAACAGGAGTGGTATTTACAGTAGAAGGGTGAGGCGGGGAATCAATCACAATGGTTGCTTGAGAGGTAATAGTGTTGGTAGTACCTTCTGTGATAATCGATCGTGATAGGCATATACGAATGGGTTATATAGGTGCAGGGAGTTCCATAGGTGACTATTCTGGAGACAGCTGAGGTGACGGGGACTCTAGAACTTGCAAGCATGGGATAGATCCGCACATGCGCTTGTCTGCCCATCCCTTACTAGCTTTTCTGGCTTTCTTGGTGGTTCCTTTGAATGCCTTCAATTCTTCACTCGTCACTGCACATTTTATAGGCAAGTCATAAGCCAAACGCATATAAACAATTCGAGTGAGAGCACAACATCCATGGATGACTTTTTTCCTTTCCCATCTCTGCTATGCTAAGTACAATTGATCAATGATCTAACTAGCAAGATCTATGGTTTGGGGTCCAATACATGCTAAATATAATCCAAACCAAATCCGCTTGTGAGGCATAGTGAAACGATCCTGAGCTGGGAATGAAAAATGTTGCATACATATACATAATGGCTTAGATAATTCAGGTGTAATGGCCGAAATGTCTTCCCATTTCACGCCATCACCACGCTTCATCAGCTATGGAATTAGCCTTTTGCGCTCTGTTGGCGTGTGAGTTCCATGAATCTTAATTGCTGCCCGAATGAGGTCTTTTGAAAGATAGAACTTCTTGAATGGGGGGTCATTTACCAAAGATGGAAAAATGAATGTGCCCGGAAAGTCCTTGTTCTCGGAGGCTGTAAGTGTGGTCACCAGGTAGTAGCATCTATAAAAATCCGGTTTGGGTAATGGGTCACTGAAGTATTTCGTGAAACCTACTCTACCCCAAACGTGCTTTAAATCTTCTATATTTTGGAGCGCTTCAAATTCTCTGGAGAAAAACTGATACTTGCCCCATTTACTACTATCAAAAGTCAACGTGGCATAAAAAATGAAGCCTACATCAGCCAAGGGTCCTGCTAAACCTTGAAACCAATGGGAATTATGGTGAACTTCCTCGGTGTATCCCCTAAGAGGATCATCAATCGACATTGGTCCTGGGAATCCTTGAAATTAAGGTGGTTGTGATGTAGGATGTCGCTCAACTAGTAATTCGCCAAAATTGGCCACAGGTACACTATGGCCGGCTTCAAACCGTCCTTCTGTCTCCATGATGATGGATGCAAATGCGGAGAAGATCTGCTACAAAAGATTATCACATTAGTATGGAAATTAATCATGATCCCATTAAAGTGAGACCGCAATCCCTTTCCATAACCGATGTGTAACCCGTGTAAGTAGTCAAATGTATTTTTGTTGGGTATAGTTCTGAAAGCAAAGGCTATCATCTATATCATCCACATAATAAATGCATTTTGGTTAGTCGTGATGTTGTTTTTGTGGAAGATGATATTCAACCATTACTATCATGTACTAAGGAGACATCAATTAGCTCTAAAGACATGTATGACACTTTGCTACCTCTTTTTACAGGTGGAGAGTCCAATGTTGGTCCTAATAAGGCAAAACCTCAGGCTTTACAAGTTTCATGTGATGATACATATCATTCCAGTTCTGATGGAGATTTACATGATGCACTTGATGAGAGAGCTCATATTGAGTGTTGGTGCAGTTCAAGCCTTCACAATTTGGCTTGGATTACTTCATGAAGACACCACTTGAAGGAAGGACCATAGGAACTTATGCTTATAAGTTCTTACCATTTTACCCATGTAAAAGTCTAAATGACTTGGAATCTTTTTTATACACCTACTTGATTGAGTCGTGGAAAAGTAGGACATGTGATTGAGGGAATATCTCCATACTTTTAGAGGCTTGATTATAGGGAGCCAAGGATTTGAATTTGAATTCAAATTCTTGCTCACTTCATATATAAGATGTACTTGAAAAGTCGCGGATAGTGTGTCACCATTCCCGAGGCTTAGACTACTGATCATTGAGTGTGTGAGGTCTATTCCATAGCCTACACCTCTGAGTACCGTTTGGCAATGTTTATCATGCCAATGGGAATGTACATCAATGTGAATTAATACATACATTTGCATCTATCACTTCTGTGTTCTCTAAGTTTCTACCTTCAAGTCTGTCAACTTCAAAGAGGCATATCTCAGTGCCTACTTCACCAAATCAAGTGATTCAAAGCTTGGTGGATCCAGCTCAAAGCATACTACAAGCATATAAAGTTTGAAGCAACTTGGTTCAGCCAATCTCAAGAAATCGCCGTCGAAGTGCTCACTAGTATTTGTCTGCATACTTCCTAAAAAGTCGGGGATGTCCATAAATTTGCTAAAGTGATTTCTCCTAGTATAGTTTATCATTTTGAATGATTCCACTTGCAAATGGTAGCTTACTAAGCTAATAGAATACCTCTAGAAGGAATTTTGCCAATTGTAAGTGTACTGGTCATACTGAGTGAAAGACTGAGCAGGTATCAACACCAAAATAGAAAGTTTTCTAGTTTTGTGATTCACAAACTCATCTGTTTTGATCAAGTCATTACTCAAACCTTTTCCAAAGTACATATAGCATTTCTTGGTATCATTTGGAAGCTAAGGGTGTCTACTAATCATATCTGGAGTCACTGAGGGCTGGTGCAAAGCAGGATTAGCAGCACCTACTTAATCTTCTAGAGGATCCATCCATCTTTCCCAATAGTGGTATCAGAGCAAACAAGGTAACATGGGAGATGGTTTTCCTTCATTCATTGATAAATTGGACAGAAACAATTATCAAGCTTGGTCTCTGAGGATGAAGACCTATCTACAAGGAAGAAGTTTATTTGGATTCATCTCAGGAGATGAGGAATTGCCCTCATTCAAAGCAAGGGGTCTACCCACCAAGGAAGAACAAGAAAGGCTTAATACATGGTGTGCAAAAGATGCATTGGCAAGGTCTTATCTTCTTAACTCTATATTTGATTTCCTTTTACCTCACATCAGGAATTGTAAGACTTCCCAAGAAACTTGGGAAACCTTGTCATCATACTTTTCATCTAATACAAGGGCCAGGAAGAATCAATTGTGGATTGAATTCACAACCCTTAGGAAGCAACCAAAGCAATCAGTCTCAGAATTTGTGACCAAGATCAAGGATGTGGCAGACCAATTAGCAAGCATAGGAGAGGAGATTGAAGAGGAACAAATAGTAAGGCAAGTAACTGTGAAGAGATGGATAGGTATGTGTTGAAGATGAAGAGGTGTTGCAAAATCTTTGCTCTACACCAGCCAAATGAACTCCAAGAGTAGATGGTGGGCCCTTTTAGCTTGCCAATGGATGTATTAGACACCCTATGTACCTTGGAAGATCACTCTCAAAAAGATAGATCAAAACAGATAAGTTGGAGTTAGCTCAGAGGTGAAAACTTGCTATTCTTGGTTGATACACCTGTCCAGTGTTTTACATAATTCTCTGAGCACAACAGCAATTAGATTAATTCCTCTTGGGGAAGGCTAGGTAGCTTAAAGAGCTAACTTTAGAGAGTAATCTCATCAAAAATAACAAACCACACACTGAGAATGACTTTTAACAAGTGATGACATCATCCCGATTTTCACGGGCTGCTATAGAAATAGACCAGTGAGCAGAAAAATTAACATAACTCAAGATTTAAGAATCCAATGATCATGAAAATTTGTATGCTTATACTAGACAGTAAGATGAATCCAACAAGCTTTAAATCACTGAATTTGGATGAGTAACCACTGAGAAATGACTCTGACAAGATGACTGAAAAAGTCGGGTACCTGACAGAGAAGTGAAGATGAACATACCCTGTTGACTTCAAATGAACATAACTGAAGATTCCAACATCCAAATGACATGAAAATTTGTGAGCATATAGTAGACTTATAGAGCTAACTTTACCAAGTTAAATCACTGAAAATGATGAACCAAGTGCAGAGAAACAATCTCTGCAAGCTGACTGAGAAAAACTGAAGTAATGGCAGTGAGTAGTACACATCACAAGAACATGGAAAGATGAACTCAAATAATCATGGAAATGAAAGTATATTGCTTGTACAATACAATGACTTACTGATACATATGTGTGCCTTGTAATCACACCTTGATATGGCATAAAGCTCAGCTCTTGGAGGTCTTCACATAGGTCTCTCTAACCACGACTAAAACTGCCATCTATTTATAGTTGAGTTTGGGAGGTTAACTTCCCTCAATCACTCTCCAATCAATCAATGATTGATTTGATTCTCTACCTACCACAAATCACGAATTCGTGGCTCCTCTTTCCATTCTTGATCATGTGGGCTCAACCACTTAAGATTCTCTTACTTTTACATTAAGTAAACTCTTCAAAAGTTACAAGAGGTAGTTCACAAGTGAACTTTACATAGTCTTCATTTTGAATTTTCTTTAATGACTTTGTGAGACTCAAGCCAATACTTAGGCTTGTCATAGACTTGCTCCAACAGCTCCCCCTCAAGCCAAGTATGCTTGAGGTCTTCAATCTTCCAAGATTACCTGCAAACCTATCATAGCCTTGAATTTGCAAAGCTTTGTACCATCCAATGCTTTGGTTAGAATATCTGCACATTGTTGATGAGTGGACACATATGATATTTGAATCTCTTTGCTTAGAACCTTCTCTCGTACATAGTGATAATGAACTTCAATATGTTTAGTCCTTGCATGAAAAATAGGATTAGCAGCCAAATGAATAGAACTCATATTGTCACCAAAAATAGTTGGAGTTCCAAACTCCAATCCAAGATCTTTGAATAATGTCTTCATCCACATAGCTTCCTGTGTAGCTATGGCAAGACCTCTATATTCAGCTTCAGTAGAAGAGAGAGCAACTGTGGGTTGCTTCTTGGATGACCATGAAATAAGCTTTGAACCTGCAAAGGTAAGATAACCTGAAGTGCTCCTTCTATCTTCCTTGGAGCCAGCCCAATCTGCATAAGAAAATAGCTTCAAACCTAAATCAGATACATAAGGATAATAAAGTCCTTCATTTATGGTTCCTTTGAGATACTTGAGAATCCTTTTGGCAGCATCCATATGTGGTTTCCTTGGTGTGTGCATAAATTGACTTAGCACACTCACACTGTAACATATATCTACTCTTGTCAATGTGGCATAGTTGAGACTACCCACTAGACTTTGATATGATGTGATGTCCTCTATGAGTTCACCTTCATGTGAGCTCAATTTGTGATTGACCTCCATTGGAGTACCTGCAATCTTACAATCTTGCATCTTGAATTTTGCCAACATGTCCTTAATGTACTTTCTTTGAGTGAGAAACAAACCATGATCTTTGTAGACAACTTCCAAACCTAGGAAGTAGGTAAGTGAACCCAAATCACTTATCTTGAACTCTTCTCTCATCTGATCTTTGATCTTCTTCATACCATCTGCATCATTTCCTGTCAATATAATATCATCTACATATACACATAGATAGATGACCTCGGAATTACTCTTTTTAATAAAGAGTGAAGGATCTGCTTTGCTTGGTTGAAAGCCTTTGTCCTGCAAGAATGAAACAAGCCTGAAATTCCAAGCTCTTGGAGCTTGCTTGAGACCATACAATGCTTTGTTAAGTTTACACACATAATCAGGATAAACTTGACTCTCAAAACCAGGTGGTTGTGCCATATATACCTCTTCTGTTATCCAACCATTCAAGAATGCATTCTTCACATCTAGTTGAAGTATCTTCCAATTCTTGGAAGAGGCAATACTAAGCAAAACCCTAATAGTAGGCATCTTTGCCACAGGAGAGAATGTCTCCTCATAATCAATTCCCTGAGTTTGTGCAAAGCCTTTTGCTACAAGCCTTGCCTTATACCTGTTAATGGA
The DNA here is from genome assembly GCA_020310875.1 of Ceratopteris richardii. Taxonomy (NCBI): domain Eukaryota; kingdom Viridiplantae; phylum Streptophyta; class Polypodiopsida; order Polypodiales; family Pteridaceae; genus Ceratopteris; species Ceratopteris richardii. The sequence continues at coordinate 94,205,723 of CM035411.1, forward strand.
ACCATCAGAATTCTTCTTGAGTTTATAGACCCATCTTGAGCCTATTACCTTCATGGATGAAGTCTTGGGCACCAAATCCCAAGTGTTGTTTTCCTCGAGTGCTTCAATCTCTTCCTTCATTGCATGCTTCCATTCTGTTTTTGCTTTGGCCTCTTCAAATGATGATGGCTCCTCTTGGTTTATGTCCTGTGCTATGTAGATAGAATGTTTAGTTACTAATGAGGTGTCAAACCCATACCTTTCTGGTTTTTTCTTTTCCCTCATAGATCTTCTTAGGCCATGATGTGATGATTCTGCCTCATGTCCAAGTTCCTGCAATTTTGCTTTACCTTTAGACTTCCATGCTTTGATCTTTTCCATCTGACATTCTTCATCATCCTCTGAGGTGTCTTGTTCTTCAATCTTTGATTGTTCTCTACCAAGCTTTGGAAAATCTTCTTCAAGATCATATGGTAAATTGATCTTCCTGCATGAATCTTCATACCATGAATTGTTCTCATCAAAGACTACATCTCTGCTTACCAAGAATCCTTTGTTGGTAGGGTTGTATAACCTGTAGCCCTTTTGATTGTTGTCATATCCAATAAATACACACCTTTCTGCTTTTGGATCCATCTTGCCTCTAACCTGTGAAGGAACATGAGCAAAAGCAATACATCCAAAAATTTTACAATGATCTAAACTTGGTCTTCTTCCATTCCAAGCCTCATATGGAGTCATCCCATCAAGGGATTTTGAAGGCAACCTGTTAATCAAGTAAGTGGCTGTAGATACAGCCTCAGCCCATAAGTAATTAGGTAAATGCTTTTCATTTAACATAGACCTTGCAGCTTCAACAATTGTCCTATTCCTCCTTTCTGCCACTCCATTTTGCTCAGGAGTGTACCTTGTAGTTACCTCTCTTTTGATTCCTCTTTCTTGAAGAAAAGAATCAAACTCATGGGAGAAGTATTCTCCCCCTCCATCTGACCTTAGCCTTTTTAGTGATTTACCTGTTTGATTCTCCACAAGAGCCAAATATCTTTTGAAACATGAAAAAACTTCATCTTTGTGTTTCATAAAGAATAGGATAGTCCATCTGCTGCAATCATCAATAAAGGAAACATAATACCTTGATCCAGATATTGAAGCTTCCTTGCTAGGTCCCCATACATCTGTATGAACCAACTCCAAGAGATCTCCATGCATATAACCTTTCTTCATGAATGGTAACCTGTGAGACTTTCCAAACTGACATGCACTACACTTATAAATCATATGTTGTTTTGACAAATTAGGAAGTCCAAGTACACTTTGGTCCCTGCAGATTTGCTTTAATGACCTTTCACCAATATGTGCTAACCTTTTGTGCCATACTTCCAATTCTGTGAGTGTCTGACTACCATAATTAAAGAGAGCAATGTTTCTAGTGTCCTGTAATTCAAATGTGAACAATCTACCTGTCTTTTCACCTTTTGCAATTCTTCTGAATCCTTGACTTGGATCTTCAACAAATGCTCCTGCTTTTGTGAACCTGACTTGCAACCCTTTCTCTACTATCTGCCCAACACTTATCAAATTCTTTGTAATGGTAGGGACATAGAGTACCTTACTGAGTAGGTTGATGTTTCCATCAGGTGCTTTGACATTGCCTATTTTCTCCACAGGATGTTTTGTATCATCTCCTGTTTGTACCTCATGCTTATTCCTTGGATCTTCTAAATCTGATAGGAGTGCCACATTTCCTGCCACATGATTTGAACAACCTGAATCTATGTAGAAAACATTCTCATCAGATTTACCTTGTGGCATAGCCATGTTCATGATCAATAATGAATCCTCTTTGTTTGAGTCTTCTGTGTAGTTATTGTAGTCTCTCCTTCCTTTGTAGCCTCCTTGATAGTTTGAATGATTGTAGTTGTTGTAGTTGCCATGATAATTGTTGAACCTTCCTCTTGAGTAGCCATAACTTCCTCTATTGTATCCTCTGCCTCTTTGATTCCTGGAATTCCTAAAGCAATTTTCAGTTGTATGATTAGTTAATCCACAAATAGAACATGAGTTGGAGTCTTGGGATCTCCCCTTGCCTTGTCTACCTCCTCTTCCTCTACCTCTGCCATGTCTTCCTCTACCTGCATAGTTAGCTTGATATGTACCTGCTTCATCATCCACTTTCTTTGCCTTTCCTTTGTTATCTTTAGACTTGCTTTTATCCGTGTATAAAGCTGAAGATTGATTACCTTTAGAGTTTTCTCCATTTTTGATAAGCTTTGCCTCTTGAGTAAGTAATTGTCCAATGAGTGTGTTGAAATCAGGTACATGCATGTCCATGTACAAATCCATAGCTGTGGTGAATGCTTCCCACTTGTCATCTGCCTTCAAGCCATTGATGACCTGCCTTACAATTTGCTCTTCATCTATTACCTCTCCAATGCTTCCCAACTGATCTGCTATGTCCTTGAGCTTTGTGACAAAATCAGTCACATTTTGTTTGGGAGCCTTCTTGAGAGTTGTGAAATCCAGCCATAGTTGATGCTTCCTAGCTTTAGTACTTGAAGCAAAGAAAGCTTCAAGTGCATCCCACACTTCCTGAGATGTCTTACAACTTCTAATGTGGGGCAACAAAAAATCTGAGATAGAGTTGAGGAGATAAGACCTTGCAAGTGCATCCTTGGAGCACCATGTGCTCAATCTTTCTTGCTCTTCTTGTGTTGGTTGACTTTTGTTCCTGAAACTTGGCATAACTTCATCTCCAGCCACATAACCATATAAACTTCTACCTTGGAGATAAGCTTCCATCCTTAATGACCAAGCTGAGTAGTTACCTCTGTCCAATTTGTCAATTGATGAAGGAAATCCATCTGCCATGTTGTCCAACCTTGCTCTGATACCACTGTGAAGAGATGGATAGGTATGTGTTGAAGATGAAGAGGTGTTGCAAAATCTTTGCTCTACACCAGCCAAATGAACTCCAAGAGTAGATGGTGGGCCCTTTTAGCTTGCCAATGGATGTATTAGACACCCTATGTACCTTGGAAGATCACTCTCAAAAAGATAGATCAAAACAGATAAGTTGGAGTTAGCTCAGAGGTGAAAACTTGCTATTCTTGGTTGATACACCTGTCCAGTGTTTTACATAATTCTCTGAGCACAACAGCAATTAGATTAATTCCTCTTGGGGAAGGCTAGGTAGCTTAAAGAGCTAACTTTAGAGAGTAATCTCATCAAAAATAACAAACCACACACTGAGAATGACTTTTAACAAGTGATGACATCATCCCGATTTTCACGGGCTGCTATAGAAATAGACCAGTGAGCAGAAAAATTAACATAACTCAAGATTTAAGAATCCAATGATCATGAAAATTTGTATGCTTATACTAGACAGTAAGATGAATCCAACAAGCTTTAAATCACTGAATTTGGATGAGTAACCACTGAGAAATGACTCTGACAAGATGACTGAAAAAGTCGGGTACCTGACAGAGAAGTGAAGATGAACATACCCTGTTGACTTCAAATGAACATAACTGAAGATTCCAACATCCAAATGACATGAAAATTTGTGAGCATATAGTAGACTTATAGAGCTAACTTTACCAAGTTAAATCACTGAAAATGATGAACCAAGTGCAGAGAAACAATCTCTGCAAGCTGACTGAGAAAAACTGAAGTAATGGCAGTGAGTAGTACACATCACAAGAACATGGAAAGATGAACTCAAATAATCATGGAAATGAAAGTATATTGCTTGTACAATACAATGACTTACTGATACATATGTGTGCCTTGTAATCACACCTTGATATGGCATAAAGCTCAGCTCTTGGAGGTCTTCACATAGGTCTCTCTAACCACGACTAAAACTGCCATCTATTTATAGTTGAGTTTGGGAGGTTAACTTCCCTCAATCACTCTCCAATCAATCAATGATTGATTTGATTCTCTACCTACCACAAATCACGAATTCGTGGCTCCTCTTTCCATTCTTGATCATGTGGGCTCAACCACTTAAGATTCTCTTACTTTTACATTAAGTAAACTCTTCAAAAGTTACAAGAGGTAGTTCACAAGTGAACTTTACATAGTCTTCATTTTGAATTTTCTTTAATGACTTTGTGAGACTCAAGCCAATACTTAGGCTTGTCATAGACTTGCTCCAACAGTAACCAATGGACTAAAGGCAGATAATAAGTGGGAAAGCTTCACCACTGCAATGGATCTCTACATGGACATGCATACCCCAGATCTCACAACTTTGATGGGCCAACTATTCACACATGAAGCAAAGTTCACAAAGGTTGGAGAAACATCTAAAGGTAACACTCCTTCTGCCCTATATACTGATAAAAAGATTAAAGACAAAGGTAAAGGTAAAAAGCAAGAAGATGAAGGTTCTACCTCCCAAGCCAACTATGCAGGGAGAGGTAGATCTTCAAAAGGCAGGGCAGAGGAGGTAAGCAAGGTAGGGGGAGACCCTACAATTCATCACCATGCAATATTTGTGGATTGTCTAACCACACCACAGATGAGTGCTACAGAAACTACAAAAATCAGAGAGGAAGAGGCTATCAAAGAGGTGGATACTCTCAAGGCAGAGGAAGGTTCAACCAACACCAAGGCTACAATGGCTACAACAATAACTACAACAACAATTACAACAACAACCATAGTGGTAACTACCAAGGAGGATTTAGAAATAGGATAGACTACAACAACTACACAGAGGAGCAAGATGACTCCCTATTGATCATGAATATGACTTCCAAGTCAGGTATCAATGATGATCATCTGTTTTATATTGATTCAGGGTGTTCTAATCATGTAGCTGGCAATGTGGCACTACTCTCTGATCTTGAGGAACCAAAGGGCAAACATCAAGTACAGACAGGTGATGATACTAAGCATTCTATAGTAAAGATTGGAAATGTAAAAACTTGTGATGGTAACCAGAACCTATTGAGCAGGGTACTTTATGTACCAACTATTACAAAAAACTTAATGAGTGTTGGTCAGATTGTGGAGAAAGGTTTGCAGGTCAGGTTCAATCAACATGGAGCATATGTGGAGGACCCAAGACATGGATTCAAAAGGATAGCCAAGGGAGAAAAATCAAGTAGATTATTTACTTTTGAGTTAGAAGACACCAAAAACATTGCTTTATACAATTACAAGGATCAAACACTTTCAAAATTAGAAATATGGCACAAGAGATTAGGTCACATAGGTGAAAGGACCTTAAAGCAAATGTGTAGGGACCAATGTGTGCTTGGGATACCTAATGTATCCAAGCAACACATGATTTACAAATGTGGTGCTTGTCAGTTTGGTAAGTCCCACAGATTGCCCTACTCAAGGAAAGGTTTTATGCATGAAGCCTACCTAGACTTGGTACACACAGATGTTTGGGGACCTAGCAAGGATCCCTCCATTTCAGGATCAAGGTACTATGTGTCTTTCATTGATGATTATAGCAGATGGACTGTGTTATACTTTATGAAGCACAAGGATGAAGTGTTTAATTGTTTCAAAAGATATCTTGCACTAGTTGAAAATCAAACAGGAAGGAACTTGAAGAAGCTAAGGTCAGATGGAGGAGGTGAATACTTCTCAAATGAGTTTGAGGACTTCTTGCAGGAAAGAGGCATCAAAAGGGAGATAACCACAAGGTACTCACCTGAACAAAATGGGGTAGCTGAAAGAAGGAATAGGCTTATTGTTGAAACAGCTAGGTCTATGCTTAATGAAAAGAAGTTGCCAAATTATCTTTGGGCAGAGAGTGTATCTACTGCCACCTATCTCATAAACAGGTTGCCATCAACGTCACTTGATGGAATGAAACCTTATGAAGCTTGGCATGGTAAGAGACCATCATTGGATCATTGCAAAATCTTTGGGTGTGTAGCATATGTGCATATTCCCTCACAGGTAAGGGGAAAGCTAGACCCTAGCAGAATATAGAGGGCTAGCCAATGCCACTCAAGAAGCTATTTGGTTAAAGCTTTTGTATACTGAGCTAGGCCTATACACTAGGCCCCCAATTATCTTTGGAGACAATACAAGCTCTCTCCACCTTGCAGCTAATCCAATATATCATGCTAGGACAAAACACATAGAGGTTCATTACCACTATGTGAGAGAGAAGTTGCTAAGCAAGGACATTCAGTTGACCTATGTGTCTACTAATATGCAATGTGCAGATTTACTCACTAAAGCTTTGGATGGATACAAATTATGTAGATTCAAATCCATGATTGGATTGCAGGATGTGATTGAAGATTGAAGATGAAGACTTAAGCCAAAGTGTTTGGCTTGAGGGGGAGCTGTTGGTGCAATTCAAGCCTTCACAATTTGGCTTGGATTACTTCATGAAGACACCACTTGAAGGAGGGACCATAGGAACTTATGCTTATAAGTTCTTACCATTTTACCCATGTAAAAGTCTAAATGACTTGGAATCTTTTTTATACACCTACTTGATTGAGTCGTGGAAAAGTAGGACATGTGATTGAGGGAATATCTCCATACTTTTAGAGGCTTGATTATAGGGAGCCAAGGATTTGAATTTGAATTCAAATTCTTGCTCACTTCATATATAAGATGTACTTGAAAAGTCGCGGATAGTGTGTCACCATTCTCGAGGCTTAGACTACTGATCATTGAGTGTGTGAGGTCTATTCCATAGCCTACACCTCTGAGTACCATTTGGAAATGTTTATCATGCCAATGGGAATGTACATCAATGTGAATTAATACATACATTTGCATCTATCACTTCTGTGTTCTCAGAGTTTCTACCTTCAAGTCTGTCAACTTCAAAGAGGCATATCTCAGTGCTTACTTCACCAAATCAAGTGATTCAAAGCTTGGTGGATCCAGCTCAAAGCATACTACAAGCATACAAAGTTTGAAGCAACTTGGTTCAGCCAATCTCAAGAAATCGCCATCGAAGTGCTCACTGGTATTTGTCTGCATACTTCCTAAAAAGTCGGGGATGTCCATAAATTTGCTAAAGTGATTTCTCCTAGTATAGTTTATCATTTTGAATGATTCCACTTGCAAATGGTAGCTTACTAAGCTAATAGAATACCTCTAGAAGGAATTTTGCCAATTGTAAGTGTACTGGTCATACTGAGTGAAAGACTGAGCAGGTATCAACACCAAAATAGAAAGTTTTCTAGTTTTGTGATTCACAAACTCATATGTTTTGATCAAGTCATTACTCAAACCTTTTCCAAAGTACATATAGCATTTCTTGGTATCATTTGGAAGCTAAGGGTGTCTACTAATCATATCTGGAGTCACTGAGGGCTGGTGCAAAGCAGGATTAGCAGCACCTACTTAATCTTCTGGAGGATCCATCCATCTTTCCCAATATTGAGGAGGCAAAACTATGCCAAAATGGTTGGTGCAGACTTTAAGTGACAGCAAATTAGATGCACTTTTATCATACTATACTCGTTCAGGCTCTCATAGTGCCTCTTTTACATCATATATGTTATGGTTGCCTCTAGTCTATGTGATGAGAATGAGCATATTTCATTTGACAAAGCACAAAATTATGAAAATTAGATGGCTTCTATGCAATGAGAATATGATGCTATCATGAAAAATGGTACGTGGTCTTTATGTGACTTGCCTCCTAGCAAGAAGGCCATTGGCACTAACTAGGTATACAAGCTTTTGCTACTTGAGTGGTACATGGCTAATTGGATTGTTTTATCCCAAGGGGGGATCACTACCACCACATTTGTTGGAGTTAGATGTCTGCGGAAGCACGCGAACATCACAAGGAAGAAGAAGAAGCTTGAAGCACAACACACAATACTGAATGTATTACTAGAGAATGTACAAAGATAAGTAGCTCATTAGGGCAATAGGAGTATATACAAGCCGGGGGAAAAGAACATCCTAAAGAGGGAAAAAATTGCCCCGGTAGTCCTAGTGTGTTAACACACATCACTACCTAAATATATCAACAAATCCCCCCTGGGAGTGATGCGGTGAACAAGGAGCTGGCACTCATGTATAAGGAAGTGCCAAGCTATGTGGAAATCACTCCACAAAATGAAGTACCCCCAAAGCTTTGCAGAAAGCTTCAAACTTCTCCCTAGGTAGAGTCTTCATGAAAAGGTCTGCAATGTTCTCCTGCGTGGGCACATATGCCAAGCTGATCTCCCTAGCAGAGAACCTCTCCCTAACATAGTGATAATGCACCTCAATGTGCTTAGTGCGAGTATGGAACACAGGGTTCCTCGCAATTGCCAATGCACTTTGACTATCAGTGAAGATTGTGGTGGCAGAAGTCTGACCAACACCCAAATCAGCCATAAGGCGTCTGAGCCACACACACTCAACAATAGCTGTGAAAGTTGCCCTATACTCAGCCTCACAACTAGAAGTGGCCGCAGTAGGCTGCTTCTTGCTCAACCAAGATATACATGAGCTACCAAGCATGAAGCAAAAGCCACTAGTGGACACACGAGTGTCATAGCAACCAGCCCAATCAGAGTAAGAAAAAGCATGCAAATCTGGTGGTAGTGATCCCCCCTTGGGATAAAACAACCCAAGTAGCCAAGTACCACTCAAGTAGCGAAAGAAACGCTTAACCGCCTACCAATGCTTGACTCTTGGGCAATGCATAAACCTGCTCATCTGTGAGACAGCTAATTGAATATCTGGCCGAGTAATGCATAAGTAAATCAAGCATCCAACAACCTGTTGATAGAGAACAGCATCAAATGCATCTCCAGCGTCATGAAGACTCAATCGTAAACCTGTCTCCATAGGACTAGCAATAGGCTTATAGTCTTCAAGGCCAAAATGTTGCAATAATGTGTCAATATATTTCGTTTGACACAAAGCCATTCCACCATCAACTTGCATAAACTGAATGCCCAAATAATGATGCAAATGCCCCAAATCAGACATCTCAAATGAGGCATGCAAATACGCCTTAAAATCAGCAATATGCTTCTCAATAGGACCAGTGAGCAGCATGTCGTCGACATAGACAACAATGATCAGAAGCACATCATTAGCATTCTTAACATATAAGGTGCTTTCAGTTGGACCGTTCTCAAAACCATGTGCAATCAGATAGGCATGTATCTTCTCATACCAAGCACGTGGTGCTTGCTTTAAACCATATAATCCCTTCTTTAACCTGCATACTTGGATTTCATGCCCTTTCTGCACAAAGCCACAGGGCTGAAAAACATACACTTCTTCATGCAAGTCACCATTCAGAAATGTTGTTTTAATGTCCAACTGATGTACATTCCAACCATGATGAGCTGCAAGTGCACGGATGCTCCGAACAATAGTCATACGGCATGTAGGTGCAAAGGTCTCATCAAAATCAATGCCTCTTTCCTGTGCATAACCCTTTGCAACAAGCCTAGCCTTATACCTGTCAACTGTACCATCCAGTTTACGCTTCAGCTTGTATACCCACTTAGTGCCAATGGCCTTCTTGCCTAGAGGCAAGTCACATAAAGACCAAGTACCATTCTTCATTATAGCATCATATTTGGATTGCATAACAGCCATCCAATTTTCTAAATTTTGTGCTTCATCAAATGAAATAGGCTCATTCTCACCACAGAGACTAGATGCAGCCATAGCATAGCAATCTGATGCAAAAGAGGCACTATGAGAGTCTGAACGAGTACAATATGACAGAGGTGCATCTAACTTGTTGTCACACAAAGTCTACACTAGCCATTTTGGCATAGTTTTTGCGTGCTCAATATCAACTCTCTCATCAACTAGTGCATCATGTAAATCTGCATCAGAAATGGAATGAACTACATCATCACATGAAACATGCAAAGGCTGAGAAGTTGCCTCATTGGGACCAGCACTAGACTATCCACTTGTAAAAAGAGGCAGCAACGTATCATACATGTCTTTGGAGTTAATAGATGTCTCCTTAGTACATGAAAGTAATGGCTGAATAGCATCTTCCACAAAAACAACATCACAACTAACCAAAATGCGTTTATTCTATGGATCATACAGATGATAGCCTTTACTTTCAGAACTGCACCCAACAAAAATACATTTTACTGCTTTATCATCCAATTTTCTGTGATATTGTTCAACCACTAATGCATATGCCAAACAACCAAAAACATGCAGATGAGAAACAGATGGCTTGTGATCATGCCAAGCCTCATATGGAGTGATAGACTGCAGCGCTTTAGTGGGACACCTGTTCAGTACATATGCTGCACACATGACAACCTCAAGCCAAAAACTATGTGGTAAAGCTTGACTCTTGACCATACACCTCGCCATCTCCATGAGTGACCTGTTCTTTCATTCAGCAACTCCATTCTGTTGAGGTGTATACGACATTGCACACTGGTGTTTTATCCCACATTCAGCCAGAAATGCATTAAAATCAGAAGACATATATTCCCCCCCTCGATCTGAATGGAGGGTGCCCATTTTACATGCTGACAAATTTTCAGACAAAACCAAAAATTGTTTGAAGCACATGAACACTTCGGACTTTGCCTTCAATGGATATACCCATGCATGCCTGGAAAAATCATCAATGAAAGTCATGAAGTAAAGATAATTTCCAAACAAAGGTGTCTGCATAGGACCATAAACATCACTATGTACAAGCTACAATTTCTGAGTAGCCTGAACTGAACCATCTTTTGGAAACGAGGAACGCTGCATTTTGCCCAAAATACAGCCTTCACAAACATGTTTTCCAGGTGCCTCAAGTTTGGGCAAAGAGGATACCATTTCACATTTCTACAGGTGTAGCAAACTAGCAAAATTTAGATGACCAAAGCGTGCTTGCCAAAGCTTTGTATCTGAGATAGCTTGAGAATCATGTACAACACATGCCGAATCATTCACAGATCTTTCATAGTCTACGAGCTTATACAACCCACGACATAAAATGCCAGAAGCAATAATCACATCGCCATTTGATAGATCATGAATTGTACACCTGTCATCAACAAATTTCACAACCAAGCCAATCTTGGCTAATGCAGAAACTGATAACAGGTTCTTCTTGATCCCTGGCACAAATAAAGCATCTGACAAAGTCTAAGAACTACCGTCAGTAGTAGTCAAAATGATCTTACCAACTCCCATAACAGGATAAGAGGAGTTGTTGGCACATATAACAGTATTCCCTGTAGGGGCAAGCTCGAGTGAAGAGAAGAAACTGCACTGCGAGGTAATATGTTTGGTCGCCCCACTGTCAAAGTATCAAACGTCTGAGTCTACTGCACACATACACTGCTCATGAGAAGATGGGTCAAAACTGCAAACAGTAGTAAACGCCCATTCTTCTTCGTGCACAAGATTAGCAGACTCCATTTTTGGTGTAGAGGCTTCTGCAACAACCATTCTAGCCTCTTTCTTCTTTGCCTCTTTTGCAGCCAATTTTGGACAGTTCTTTATGATATGATCATTCCCTTTAAAGTACTTACAAAACAATTTCTGTTTTTTTTCTTATCTTTGTCTCGGTTCTTCGAATGTGTAGCATTTGCAGATTTCTGCTTACTAGTAGAAGAGCTCCATTTTCCTTTGCCCTTCTGACTAGCCAGGAAAGCTTGATCTGCAACATGCATAATGGACCTGTTCTGCCTGGATTGATCTTCCTGCAACAGAACAGAGACTAACTCCTCAAATGACAAGGCATTTGGATTGCCTTTCATCATCAACCGAAGAGTAGAAGCAAAACTCTGATATGAATCAGGAAGACCATTCACAACGGTGTGCACAAGTGAGCTACCTGGTATAACCTCATCAACAGAAATCAACTGTTCCTTCAAGTCTTTGATCTTTGTTAGGAAACTGTCCATAGAATCACCTTCATTCATGTGCTCACTCTCCAACTATTTTCGGAGGTAAGTAACACGAGCCTCATTCCTAGCTTGGTACAATTGTGGTAAGTGTATCCCAAGCATCCTTAGCTATTCTGAAAGAGCAAATGAGGAATAATGGCACGTTTGACAAAAAAAGCTATCAATGCATGTGCCTGGGCATCTCTTCCATCCCTATGAATCTGCTCTATAGTAGGTGAAGCAAAAACTGCAGCACGAACAAGAATATGCAGAATATCACCATCTTCGACACCTTCTGCATCAGCTTCAGTACCTGTAGTTATAACAGTTGCAGGTGTGATAGGACGTTTTTCGACACCCTACACAATGTTCCACAATCCTTTTGCAACCAACGCATGTCGCATCATATAAGCCCATAACGGGTAGTTGGTACCATCCAACTTATCCTCAACAGCCAACATACGGAATACATCATTGCTTGCAGCCATGGCCGGTGACTAAAATACCTTGATGTAGAAAATTGAATGTATCTCAAAAAGTTGAACAGAACTGCCTAAACGAATTCCACTAGACATGTAGCAGACTTTGAGACACTTATATTGGCGAACAAAAACTGGTATATACCTTTGGCACAAACAGATGAAATAGCCTACACAAGCGCTGTGATAGTGCATTTGGAGGCCGAAACGAGCTTAGATCGCGATTTCAAGACCACAAGGCGAAGCTGTTTTGATCTTGAAAACATGCTGAGTATGCTCACCAAAATTCGTGCAATTCTGAGACTGCAACCGGAGGAGTGTCGACGGCACCCTAGATGAGGCGACGACCTGCTCTGATACCAATTGTTGGAGTTAGACGTCTGCAGAAGCACGTGAACAACACAAGGAAGAAGAAGAAGCTTGGAGCACAACACACAATACTGAATGTATTACTAGAGAATGTACAAAGATAAGTAGCCCATTAGGGCAATAGGAGTATATACAAGCCGGGGGAAAAAACCTCCTAAAGAGGGAAAAAAGTGCCCCGACGGTCCTAGTGTGTTCACACACATCATTACCTAAATATATTAACAAGATTTATATGATTTTTCTGACTTTGACTAGGCTAGTTGTTATGACACTCGTGTGTCCACTAGTGACTTTTGCTTCATGCTTGGTAGCCCATGTATATCTTGGTTGAGCAAGAAGCAGCCTACTATGGCCAGTTCCAGTTGTGAGCCTGAGTATAGGGTAGCTTTCACAGTGACTATTGAGCATGTGTGGCTCAGACTCCTTATGGCTGATTTAGGTGTTGGTAAGTCTATTGCCACGACCATGTTCACTGATTGTTAGAGCGCATTGGTAGTTGCAAGGAGAGATCAGCTTGGCATATGTGCCCATGCAGGAGAACCTTGCATACTTTTTCAAGAGGGCTCTACCTAGGGAGAAGTTTGAATCTTTCAACAAAGCTTTGGGCTTACTTCCTTTTGTGGATTGATTCCACATAGCTTGGCACTTCCTTATACATGAGTGCCAGATCCTTGTTCATCCCATCACTTCCATGGGGGATTTGTTGATATATTTAGTTAGTGATGTGTGTGAACACACTAGGACCAACAGGGCACCTTTTTTTCCTCTTTAGGAGGTTTTTTCCCCCAGCTTGTATATACACCTATTGCCCTAATGGGTTACTTATGTTTATACATTCTAGTGGTAATACATTCAGTATTGTGTGTTGTGCTCCAAGCTTCTTCTTCTTCCTTGTGCTATTCATGTGCTTTCGTAGACCTCAAACTCCAACAACCTCGTGATATTTCATGTCTTAGCCCTTCTTTTGGGTTGTGTAGGCTTGGAAGGTAGGGACCTTGAGAACTAATTTCTTGTTTGAAAACATTTACAATCACATAGGGATGTGCAATTAGACCTTTGAAGCTTCTCCTCTAGAGTTATCAAGACCTTCTTAAATTCCTTGAATATAAAATATCCACCAATTTCAAAAGAAAAATGGCCTTTATCAAGTGAAATATGTTCTCCACATCCTTGAAACCTACATTTAAAAGATAGCATCATGATTGAAATCATGTGAATCAAAACATTTCTCCCAATTTCATCCTATAAGAACTCCTTTTCTTTCTTTTTTTGACAATCAATTCATGATTCAAATGCATGTCATGCAAAAATACAAGAAAATTATTGGAAAGTTTCAATAACTAGCTATTGTGAAGAACTTGTAGTGACATGGCTAGAAAAATCAAGGTGACTCTCGAGCCTACATGGTTACACATGGGAGTTGTGTACCAAGAGAACATATTTCTAAGTGAGATAAGTTAAGATAACTTCATTTCGTCCAACTTGTACTTGAATTTTTGAATGTTAAGTGTGATGGATATGATAGATAGTGTTCATTAGCTTGTCTTGATGCCTACCTATAATCAATGTGGATTTGCAAAAGTAGATAGTCATCATTTGCACTAAGAATAGTTGTCTAGAAAAAATAACATGATGCCAATTCTCTTGTAACTTATGTAGTATATTAGAGATGATCACCTAAAAGAAAATGTGAGTATAAAATCAAAGTATACATGTGAAGTACCATCACATTCAAATTTTCACTCATGTACATTGGAGTTGGACAACCATGTCTTATGCAAGGCCATGCAATGTGGACATATATTTGATGCATAATTGAAGTGTAATTGATTTGATATGGTACAGAGGATAAGGTTGTTCTTGAAGTTTTGGTATGTTTAATTTGAGAAACATGATTGGCTATGTATAATGGGTTGGACCAATATCTATTGATGATTAGCATGTATTTCATAAGAAGATATTCATCAACTGCACAGAATAGTTGTCCAGAAGAAGAGCATGATGACACTTCTCTCATACTTATTGGAGTACATGGGTGATGGTCACCTGCAATAAGATGTGAGGAGAAACAAAAAAAATATACATGTGATGTATCCTCACCTACAAAGTTTCACTCGTGCATAGGAATTGAACAACCACGAATTGAACAACCACATCTTACGCAAGGCCATGTAATTGATCAGATATGGTTCATAGTACAAGGTTGTGCTTGAAGCACATAGTTATTGCACAAAAAGGTTTATCTTTCCCTTGATAAATCAACAGTATATGCCTTATTTCTTGTATCATTAAACTTGAAGCTTTAGATGACCAATGTGATCTTTGAATATGGAAAAGAAAAGAATGTATATTTAAATATATACAGGTGTATGTTTTTCTTGTCATATGCATGAATTACAAGATCATGAGGTCCACATTAATCATGAAGAGCCAAGTAGCAATGATTTTAGAATGGGTGTGCACTCCATGATGGCGAGTGACTTATTTCAGTGATATTTGATGAAATGACCATGGGTTTTGGAGAAGGAATGGGACATCTCTTCGGAATCCACATAGTATGCGTGGTTTTCTTCTCTTGTTGAGGTTGTGGCTATTTGAGTACCCACTTTTGAACGATGTTAGGCTTTTGCTTATTTGGTTTCTTATTCTTAGGTTTGTGAACTTCCTTTTGCTAACTGGAGCTTGGGTTGTTGGACCTCTATGATTTCCTATGGGCTTTTTGTCTTTTCTTAAGAGTGTAGATTCCCACTACATCCCTAAGGTGTGCCTCTTGAAGTTGCATCAAGTTATCTAACAAAACGAATTAACCATGACCATTCCATTCATAATATCTTGCTAATTTGAGAGCCTGGAATAGGAACTCACTATTTAGAATGGAATGATGTCCATATACCAAGTTAAAAGGGATAGCCCCCAATGTGGTCTTCTATGTGACATCATAAGCCCAAACAACATGGTGCAATTGATTATCCCAATTTGATTGTCCCCTATTGACTAGTTTGGTCAAAACTATGCATAACACCTTGTTGGAACTCTCAACCTGTCCATCTTCTTGAGGATGATACGGAACTGATTTTTTGTGGGCAACAAAAATTCTTTGATAAGGCTGCTATGGGGGGTCAAAACTTGTAAAATTTTCTCAAATAAGAATCTATACTTGTTTGGCATACACTTTTGTGATGGCATGTGCCTCTACCCACTTGGCAAGATAATATGTCACTACTATTATGTACTCAATATGAGATCCTTTGGCAGATGGGCTAATAGGACTAATGAATTATATCCCCCATTTTGCAAATGCATGCCCTACCATCATTGGCTTGAAAGGCATCTGATCTTGATTGAATGGTCACTTTTCACTCTGGTAGTTATCACACCTACTCACAAATGTTTTAGCATCCATGGGTAAGGTGGGCCATCATAGGACAACAAATAGAATCATATAAACTATCTAGTCTATATATAAATTTCCACCTACAACACCTAAGTATGCAATCCAATAGTGGCAAATAATCATCTTTATGTACACAGAGGTGTAGGAATTTATCCTTACCTCACTTGTATAGCATATTGTCAATTACATCATAGTCGTGGTTCTCTTCTTGTAAATATCTTTTCTTGGGCATGTTCATATATGTAGGATAAATGACAAATTTTAAAAAATCTACAATGTTATTACTCCACGAAGACCATGTAGACACATAAAACAAAGTAGCATGCTCAATTGTTGGAATGATTGGGAAGCAAGCACTGATATAGTCATGTACCATTTGTTCCATCTACGGCCAATATATTCCATTCCTTTGAATATTTTGCAAATTCCTTGATCTTGAAAGATGCCTATTAAAAGCACTAACATGATCCTTGTGTAGTAGCATCAAATGCTCATCCTCTGGCATGCAGCATGAAATTATTCTATTTGTGTCCCTATGGTATAAGCATCCAACATTGATGTGTAAGTTATTATCATTCATTACATCCTCTTTAGTGAACTTCACATAAGTATGGAATGGCCCAAAAGATAACATAAGTACTATTTGATTAGCCCATTTTGGTACCATTTTGACATTAAGCAGGTAAGTGCATGATAAGGCATCATTAATTGCTTCATTAGGGTTAGTATCGGCTCTTACATAAGTACTTCCCTTCTTGACTACCACTTCAAAATCATATTCTAAGCAGAAGGAACTACTATACTAACCTCCCTATAACACAAGGTTTATTGACAAGGTATAGTAATGCCTGATGGTCTACAAAGACTTTGAAGTTATGTGTTGTAAATAGTATTGGAACTTCTTTACTGCATAGACCTTGATGATTCCTTTAGCTTTGGCAACACCCTTTCTTTCCTCTAAGGTTGATGAGCTTTCTTAATTCATAATTTCAACAGTACTTGGACTACTATACCTTCCCGGTGAGAATCTCAAGAATTTGTGTGAAGCTTGTCAATTAGGTAAGCAAACTAGTTTACCATTTAAGAAGACTAACTATGTGAGTTACCATCCACTTGATTTGGTTCATACAGATGTTTAGGGACCAACAAAAAAGAACTCAAATGGATGCAAAAAGTATATATTGATGATTGCATAAGGATGACTTGGCTTTATTACATGAAGCATAAATTTGATGTATTATGTTACTTCAAGAAGTTCAAAGCTCTTGTAGAGAAGGAATATGATGAGTACATCAAATGTTTAAGGTTAGATGGAAGGGGATGATACTTCTCCCATGAGTTCTTTGATTTCTTAGAGTCCAATGGTATCAAGAGACAAATCACATGTAGCTACACACCTCAACAAAATGGTGTAATAAAAAGGAAGAATGGGTACATTGCAGAATGTGTTAGGGCTATGATGAAGGAGATGAGAATGTCAAATTCCTATTGGGCTAATGTAGCAACCACTATCATATACATCATGAACAAAGCACCCACATTAGGTATACATGCTTCAACACCATATGAATCTTGTTATAATAGAAAGCTAGATGTATCACGCTTGGAAGTGTTTGGTTGTACTTTCTATATTTTAATACCAAGTGAACTAAGAAGCAAATTTGATGATAGATTAGAAAGACGTGTATTCTTAGGGTATGTAGGTGAGCAAAAGGGGTATAGATGCTATGACCCCACAACTAGGGAGCTAAAGGTATCAAGGGATTTTAGATTTGATGAGCTTTTACCTTGGTATTCTTCAAATGTATCCATGTAGGAAAGTGAAGATGATGAAGGAAGGACTTCAAGACAAATGAAAGAACATAAGCAAAGAATGGAAAAGAAGCAACCAAGAGTTGATCCTCAACAGATGTTGAATATAGAGCATTAACACAAGTTACTTGTGAGATCATGTGGCTCAAGAAGCTTATGGTTGAATTGAATTTGTAGGTCAATCGATTTTCAATCATGCGTGACAACATGAGTAGCGTGTACCTATCTTCCAATCCTATGTTCCATGCTAGGAGACAGCATATAGAGGTACACTATCATTGCTTCAGAGAGAAGGTGATGACTAAGGAGGTGCAAGTCCAACACATAAGTACCAAGGATTAGTTTGTTGACATATTTACCAAAGAATTGGAATCAACCAAGCTAATGAAGTTCAAAAGAGGCATTGGAATGATGGAACTTGGATGAAGACTTGAAGGTTGAAGCTTGAGGGGGAGTGTTGAAAGTCAAGCTCCAACCATAGGAGCATATGAACCTCATCTTGTGTGGACACTTGGAGCATCATAAAGCAAGGCAGCAAGCATGAGAAATCATATATTAGGTTTGAATTTGAATCCTCGTATCTCCTAATCAACCACCTATCACATTTAGGTGTGATGAATCCTATTTTTAAGGAAAAGAGCATCCTACTTTCTAGGGAATCTTTTCCAAGTTTTATATACACACAAATTACTTTAAATTGACCATATGCATGCATCAATGCCTGCCCAAGATGAATCACGCATCTGCCTTAGAATTCTCATAGCTATCTAGGCCATTTGATGGCTGCCCGAGAGAGGAGTACTCTTCTCCTTTGAGTTGTGAAAGTAAAGTAATGAGCCGAACTCTTATACCCAAGAAAGGTGCTGCTACATGTGTATGTGGGATATTAAGACAAGCTCACATGCTTCCCTTAGTGAGGAACTCGAAAAAGACATCCACACTCCTTCTTACTGAAGTGTGAGTTCTTCATTTATCCCTACCTATATAGAGCATAATCACAATACCCTTCTTCACCTAAAAGGGCACAACTTCCTCACTTCACATCCGAGTAAAGTGATTCCAAGTCCTCTAGAATCCTGATATTGAGAGCTATCCAATAAAAACTTGGACCTTGGTAAGCCATTTGCATAGAGCTTCAAGGTTGATTGTCCATAGTTAAGGAGCTTCATAGGAGGTCTTTTTTTATGTGAGGATGATTGAATTCAACTTGAAAAACTCAATAAGGGTGGTTGGTGATCACTTCCAACACCTACACTATCTTTGTAAATGGATTTCTTCACTCTCAAGATAAGTTTTCTTGTCAATGCATGAATTTTTAGTCTCTTTCATGCATCAATCATCACCTAGGATAAGCTTCTCATACATGCATGCATGCTTGTGTATATTCTTGCCAATCTCTGCACTTTTTGTAAAATAGGATGGTAGCATGATTTTATGGTAGGTACAACAAGGAGAAAGCAAGAGCATTTAGTGCTCTTATTTAATTTATATCCATTCCGCAAGCATGTTGATTTTTGTACGAGGCATGTAGTGCCCTTTGTTTTTTGGTTGATTATTGTGTGCCCATCAGCACACTTGTGATTAAAGTGTGTGTAGAGAACTTTGATTATTTTCTTAGATTATCATTTTTCCATCGAAATTTTCAAAATTTCTATGCATGGTTATTTGATGCATTAAAATAGAGAGCATACTAATAGTACTTTTTTATTTTGTTGTTCTTTTATGCAAAATATTGTGATTTTCTAATTTTTGCTACCATTATTTATTTAGGTGTACATATACACATAAAAACATAAAAAACATTAAAAAAACAAAATCATAAAAAGAAAAGAACTTACACTTTCCTAAACATGGAATCAAGACCCTCATGACCTCATACGAAAGATATACTCAAAACCAAGCATATTTTAGACACTATAGAAACCATGAACACTAGAATATCACACCTAGAGAGCATGCTTCGGACTATCTTAGAGCACATTTGTGGCTCTAAGAAATACGAAGCTATGATTGAGAGTGGGATTCCAAGGATGGAGTTGGAGGCTCTAGGTGGGCACCACACTCCAAAAATCTATCGTGAGGATGTCGTAGTTAGAGAATTCAGATGGCAGCTTAAGGATCTTAAGCCGCCATGTTATCATGGCTCCACTAGTGCATGTACTCTTGATTTTGTTGAGCAATGGCTCACCAAGTGGGACCAGTGCTTCCGTTTATGCTCATGGACATTGCTCACAGGTGCTAGCATAAAATAGAACATGATAAGAAAGAGCCCATGATTTGGTAATAATTTAAGATTTTGTTCTATAATAAAATTGTTCCACCATATGAGAGGTCTAAGGCACTTGACACCTAGTTTTCAGTAGCCAAAAAAACTAGATAGTATAGGACTATGCAAATAAATATAGGGAAGCACTTGTTAAAGTACGAGACTCCATCCCAAAGTTTCTCCAAGTTCACAAGTTTGTCTTGGAACTCAGAGAAATGATTCAACCTTTAGTGAAAAAGGAGAGGCTTCACTCTTTGGCACAGGCCATAGAGATTTCTTTAGTTTATGAGGATGGTCATAAGGGCATTGGTTCCCAAGTTCAAAGGTTCTCATGGGCTAAGATGAGTTAGCCCTCCTCCTCTAGTGCTCTTATCTTGACCACTACACAACCTCACAAAAAGGCTAAACAGGTGCACATGATCAAGAAAGTTTTGAGAGCTAAAAGAAAGGTGTCTACTCTAGCTAAGAGGGCTTATAATGATTTGATTCTCAAACCTTAGTAGAAAGAAAAGGAAATGAAAGAAGGTTTATGCTATTGGGTGCTTAGGACAACATCGATTTAAAGGTTGTCCTAAGAAGAAAAAGATAGTTGCAACCATAATGATAAACCCTACATAGACATGGAGTGATGTAGATGAGAATTTTGGAGATTCTTCATCTCAAATATCATCTCCCATAGTGGCCATGATAGTCACTAAGAAGGTACGTTCTATTCTGGATGTTGTGATTTTGCCAGTGGCACAAAAAGATTACGAGATTCCAAACATGGAACTCATTGTTAAGAGAGGAGTCATGATAGAAAAACCTGTCGAGGTCCTCTTTGACACTAATTCAACACATAATGTCATTAGTTCTCATCTCTTCAAACGATTACATTTAGATATGGTGTAGTCTTAGGCCGTGCATGTGTGCATATGTAAATTAGTAATTCGTATCTGATTTTGGTGAAATGACTTACTAAACCATTGTAACTATTCATCCACATATTAATGAAACAAACATTTCAGGTTGAGAAGAAGAGAGACGATGAGTTAGAGTGACTCGGCCAGCCTGTGGGTTCTCACTGTGGTGACAACTTTCCATCACTGTGTCTTTGTTCATTATATTCTTTCTGTATTATTTTTCGATGTAATCTTTGGCGTGATATGTTAAGTTAATGTTGTGATTAAGTTTGTTTTTCAAGTGATTGTGTACACATACTGATTTTGTAATTGATTCTATTGTCAGTTAAATTTTTAAAGAGTGGATGATTTAATGTAAGCATTAAGTTAATTGTACTATACTTTCTACAAGTATCCCATTGATATTGTTTGGTGTTAATCTATAAATAAGCAGTTGGAAAATAATTCAGTCTACAAATAATACTGTATGACTGCCACCCAAGAACCCTTCATGTAATCCTTGTTTTCTAGCCGTAATTTTTCGGCAAATGCAATGTGTCAAACACTTTGGCGATCCTACTGGGGAGTGGAGGCCGTAAGGAGTGGAGACCAAAAAGCAAAGATAAGAAGAACATTTTATGCCAGTTCTATGCTCTAGTGTAGAATATCTACAATATCGACAAGATAAAAGACCCATATGAGTCCCCACATCCGTTTCATAATTTGGTGGAAGTTTTGCAAGGAAAGATCAATCGAAAAGCATGGGTAAGGAATGAAGGATCATTGACAAAGTGACATAGTTAAACGAGGATCCAATATTTGAAGGAGAGATTTTAGTAGGATGAAACAACAATGTAGATACCAAAGATTTTTTGGTGTATGAAGGAAAGAACCAAGAAGAATCGATAGATCTTAGTAATATTCTTGTGTCAAAATCAGAAGAAAGACTGGAAAGTGAAAGCAAACTACAAGTAGAGGGAGGAAAAACTCTTGGAAACCAAACACTTACTAAAAGAGTAGGAGAGTATCTATCTAAGTGGTTTAGAACAAGACAATCAAAGAAATTTGAAGTAATTGAGACTCTAAACCAGTGGCAAGCACAAAATCAGGATAAAGATCTATTAAAACTACTTGTAATACCCGATTCCAACACCATAAACTTTCCTCTCATAGTGGAAAGGTTTAGTATTAAAAGAATGGAACATGATGAATAGAAAAGATATTATCCAATGGGAGCCTCTTATACTAAGTTTAGTGGATTCCTTGGTGAGGATCCAGATGCTCACATATGGGCATTTGAAGTCCATTTCAACATAATTGAGAGCATGGGCAATTTTATGGTGAGTGATGGAGATAAAGCCAGAATTTTCCAAACAGCATTGGTTAATGAAGCAGCGAAGTGGTTTGTAGAGTATGATATTGATCATTGCACTGAGTACAAAGTTGTAAAGGATGCATTTTTACAAAGATTTTGGTCCAAGAAGAATCTTGCTCAATTTTTTGACTTCCTCCATAACAATAAACACAAACCTAATCAGTTAGTCCAAGATTACATCATAATTTTTCAAATGCATTTATGACAATTATCGACAGAAAGTAAGTTACTAGATGATGTCATCACACAATGGTTCATTAATGGGCTAAACCCACAATTGAAACAAATTATGATCATCTGAAGCACCAGAGGATTACCTTTAGACACCATAGTGGATCAGGCTCTCCAATTAGAGAATAAAAGTCGGCAGTTTTGTTGAAAATCTCAAATGGGTTGCAATTTTGAAAGAAAAAAGTGTGATTTCAACAAAATAAGTATTTTGTGCCCTGGGCATATTCAAGCAGGCGTGGTTTATCAGATGCACCTTGTACTCCTAGGCAAGTGTCCAAGGTTCAAGTCTCGCCTAGGGCTAGATGCCTTAGAGTTCCCCAAGATGGGTGCCTCTACCTTATGAGGTTGGGTGTGTGTGTCTTTCCAATTCATTGTACTCTAAAAAAAAAAAAACAAATTGTGGGTTGAACTAAGTGCACTATGCAATCTGTAACACCAATAGTAATGATACAACATATTACATGTATAATGCTAAAGCCCAGAACAAGGCAACCATAAATGCAGTTGTATAAGAACTAGCATCATCCAATACCTATGTGCCACCATATTTGTGCAATACACGATATCCAAGGTATGATCAGTCAAGGATGCAGCAAGGTCAGTTACAACAACCAACATGGTTGTTGATATATTTAGGTAGTGATGTGTGTGAACACACTAGGACTATCGAGGCACTTTTTTCCCTCTTTAGGATGTTTTTTCCCTCGGCTTGTATATATGCCTATTGCCCCAATGAGTTACTTATCTTTGTACATTCTAGTGGTAATACATTCAATATTTTGTGTTGTGCTACAAGCTTCTTCTTCTTCGTTGTGTTGTTCACATGCTTTTGTAGACCTCAAACTCCAATAATTGGTATCAGAGCAAGTTGCCGCTTCATTTCGTGCATCGTCAACACCTCTTTGGTCATAGTCTCAAAATCGTACGAAATTTGGTGAGCATACTCAGGGTGATTAGGAGATCAAAATTGCTTCGCTTTGTGGTGCTGAAATTGTGATCTGAGTTCATTTTGGCCTCTAGACACACTATCGTAGCACTTGTGCAGACAATTTTTTCTTTTTTTTTTGGTTCGCCAATATAAGCATCTCAAAGTTTGCTACAGGTTTAGGAGAACTCAATAGGGTTGTTCTGTTCAACTTTTTGAGATACAATTAATTTTTTGCATCAGGGTATTTTAGTTAATGGCCATGGCTGAAAGCAGTGATGTATTTTGTATGTTGGGTGTTGAGGATAAGTTGGATGGTACCAATTACCCATTATAGTCTTATATGATGCATCATGTATTAGTTGCAAAAGGACTGTGGAATATTGTGGAAGGTGTTGAAAAACTTCCTGTTACTCCTGCAAACACAATTGCTGAAGGTGATGCAAATGACATTGAAGATGATGATATTCTTCATGTTCTTGTTCATATTGCGGTTCCTATTGCACCTATTGTAGAGCAAATTTGTTGGGATTGCAAAGATGCTCAGGCACATGCATTGATAGCCTTGTCTATAAAACATGCCATTATTCCTCACATTCTCTCTTGCAGAACAGCCAAGGATAATTGCCTCATAGTTCACTTGTGTAGACTGTTCTGAATGGTCTCCGCAATTCATACCAAAGTTTCACTTCTACTCTTTGTTTGATGATGAAAGGCAATCCAAATGCCTTGACATTTGAGGAGTTAGTCTCTATTCTATTGCATGAAGATCAGTCTAGGCAAAATAGGTCTTTTATGCATGTTGCAGATCAAGCTTTCTTGGCTAGTCAGAATGGCAAAGGTAAATGGAGCTCTTCTACTAGTAAGCAAAAATCTGCTAATTCTACACAATCAAAGAAGGATGATAGAGACAAGAAGAAAACAAAAAGGCAAAAATTGTTTTGCAAGTACTTTAAATCAAAACAGACTATAAAAGAGGCAAAGAAGAAAGAGGCTGGAATGGTTGTTGCAAAGGTCTCTACACCAAAAACAGAGTCTGCTAATCTTGTGCAGAATGAAGAATGGGTGTTTAATACTGTTTGCAGTTTTGACCCATCTTCTCATGATCAGTGTATGTCTGCAGTAGAATTAGATGTTTGGTACTTTGATAGTGGGGCAACCAAACATATTACCTTGCAATGCAATTTTTTCACGTCACTTAAGTGTGCCCTTACAGGGAATACTATGACATGCACCCACAACTCCTCTTATCCTATCATGGGAGTTGGTAAGATCATTTTGACTACTGCTAATGGTAGTTCTTTTACATTGTCGAATGCTTTATTTGTGTTAAGGATCAAGAAGAATCTGTTATCAGTTTCAACTTTAGCCAAGATTGGCTTGGTTCTGAAATTTGTTGATGATAGATTTACAGTTCATGATCTGTCAAATAGTGATGTCATTATTGCTTCTGGCATTTTATGTCGTGGGATGTATAAGCTCATAGACTATGAAATATCTATGAATGTTTCAGCATGTGAAGTACATGATTCTTAGGCTACGTCAGATGCAAAGCTTTGGCATGCATGCTTTGGTCATCTGAATTTCGATAGTTTGCTACAACTGTAGAAATTTGAATGGTGTCCTCTCTGCCCAAACTCAAGGCACCGAGTAAACATGTTTGTGAGGGTCATATTTTGGGCAAAATGCAATGTTCATCATTCCCAGAAGATGGTTTAGTTTGAGCCACTTTAAAATTGTAGCTTGTTCAAACTGAAGTTTGTGGTCCTATGTAGACACCTTCTTTTGGGAACTATCTTTACTTTGTGACTTTCATCCATGATTTTTCCATGCATGCATGGGTATATCCATTGAAAGCAAAGTTTGAAGTGTTTATGTGATTCAAACAATTTTTGGTTTTGGCTGAAAATATGTCAGCATGTAAAATGGGCACTCTCCGTTCTGATCGAGGGGAGGAATATATGTCTTCTAACTTTAATGCATTTATAGTTGAACGTGGGATAAACCATCAATGTATAGTTCCATATACATTTCAACAAAATGCAGTTACTGAATGGGAGAATAGGTCACTCATGGAGATGGCGAGGTGTATGGTCAAGAGTGAGGCTTTACCACAGTTTCTGGCTTGAGGTTGTCATGTGTGTAGCATATGTACTTAACAGGTGTCCCACTACAGCATTGGAGTCTATCACTCCATATGAGGCTTGTGGTTACAAGCCATCTGTTGCTCATCTCCGTGTTTTTGGTTGTCTGGCATATGCATTAGTGCGTGAGCAACAATGCAAAAAATTGGATGATAAAGCAGTAAAATGTATGTTTGTTGGGTAGAGTTCTGAAGGCAAAGGCTATCGTCTGTATCATTCACAGACTAGGTGGACAGTCTAGTGCTGGTCCCAATGAGGCAACTTCTCATCCTTTGCAGGTTTCATGTGATGATGCAGATCATTCCATTTCTGATGCAGATTTACATGATGCACTAGTTGATGAGAGAGCTGATATTGAGCAGGCAAAAACTATGCCAAAATGATTGGTGCAGACTTTGCGTGATAGCAAATTAGATGCACCTCTATCATATCGTACTCGTTCAGGCTCTCATAGTGCCTCTTTTGCATCAGATTGCTATGCTATGGCTGCATCTAGTCTCTCTAATCAGAATGAGCATGTTTCATTTGATGAAGCACAAAATTCAGAAAATTGGATGGCTGCTATGCAATCTGAATATGATGCTATAATGAAGAATGGTACTTGGTCTTTATGTGACTTGCCTCCTGGCAAGAAGGCCATTGACTAAGTGGGTATACAAGCTAAAGCGTAAGCCTGATGGTACAGATGACAAGTATAAGGCTAGACTTGTTGCAAAGGGTTATGCGCAGGAAAGAGGCATTGATTTTGATGAGACCTTTGCACCTACTTGCCGAATGACTACAGTTCGTAGCCTCTGTGCACTTTCAACTCATCATGGTTGGAATTTACATCAGTTAGACATTAAAACAACATTTCTGAATGGTGACTTGCATGAAGATGTGTATGTTTTTCAGCCCCGTGGCTTTGTGCAAAAAGGGCA
This sequence comes from Ceratopteris richardii, assembly GCA_020310875.1. Taxonomy (NCBI): domain Eukaryota; kingdom Viridiplantae; phylum Streptophyta; class Polypodiopsida; order Polypodiales; family Pteridaceae; genus Ceratopteris; species Ceratopteris richardii. The sequence goes on from CM035411.1 coordinate 94,232,320, forward strand.
TGAAAACTAGGTGTGCAGGTTAAACAAGGCATTATATGGTTTAAAGCAAGCACCACGTGCTTGGTATGAGAAGATACATGCCTATCTGATTGCACATGGTTTTGAGAACAATCCAATTGAAAGCACCTTATATTTTAAGGATGTGCTTCTGATCATTGTTGTCTATGTTGATGCCATGTTGATCATTGGTCCTATTGAGAAGCATATTGCTGATTCTAAGGCTGATTTGCATGCCTCATTTGAGATGTTTGATTTGGGCCATTTGCATCACTATTTGGGCATTCAGTTTATGCAAGTTGATGGTGGAATGGCTTTGTGTCAAATGAAATATATTGATACATTATTGCAGCATTTTGGCCTTGAAGACTGTAAGCCTATTGTCACTCCTATGGAGACACATTTGCGATTGAGTCTTCATGATGCTGGGGATGCATTTGATGTTGTTCTCTATCAGTAGGTTGTTGGATGCTTGATTTACTTATGCATTACTCCACCAGATATTCAGTTTTGGTACTCAACTACTTGGGTTGTTTTATCCCAAGGGGGGATCACTACCACCAGATTTGCATGCTTTTTCTTACTCTAATTGGGCTGGTTGCTATGACACTTGTGTGTCCACTAGTGGCTTTTGCTTCATGCTTGGTAGATCATGTATATCTTGGTTGAGCAAGAAGCTGCCTACTGTGGACACTTCCAGTTGTGAGGTTTAGTACAGGGTAGCTTCCACAACGACTGTTCAGTGTGTGTGGCTCAGATGCCTTATGGCTGATTTGGGTGTTGGTCAGCCTTCTGCCACCACCATATTCACTAACAGTCAGAGCACATTGGCAGTTGTGAGGAACCCTATGTTCCATGCTCACACTAAGCACATTGAGGTGCATTATCACTATGTCACGGAGAGGTTCTCTGTTGGGGAGATCAGCTTGGCATATGTGCCCACGTAGGAGAACATTGGAGACCTTTTCACGAAGGCTCTGCCTAGGGAGAAGTTTGAAGCTTTTTGCAAAGCTTTGGGCTTACTTCCTTTTGTGGAGTGATTTCCACATAGCTTGGCACTTCCTTATACATGAGTGCCAGCTCCTTGTTCATCGCATCACTCCCAGGGGGGATTTGTTGATATATTTAGCTAGTGATGTATGTGAACACACTAGGACCGCTGGGGCACTTTTTTCCCTCTTTAGGAGGTTTTTTTCCCTTGGCTTGTATATACGCCTATTGCCGTAATGGGCTACTTATCTTTGTACATTCTCTAGTAATACATTCAGTATTGTGTGTTGTTCTCTAAGCTTCTTCTCCTTCCTTGTGTTGTTCGCGTGCTTCCGCAGACGTCTATCTCCAACAAAAACTTGTACAGAGGTGAATCAACTATAGACTTAGACTTGTACAAAAGCATTTCACAAAAGATTAAACACAGAAGGATTACTCAGCGAAAGATCAGGTGCAATTTTTCTTCTTCTCTGAAAAATTTTGCATCTGAATGGTGAGAGAAATCTTCTACACTTCTCAAGTGTCTAATGACTCTTACAACTTCTAATTCATCACATCTCATGCTCTATCATACTTTCCCCGACTTTTTACTTGTATATGTAGGCATATATGTACAAGCTCATGACCATAACAAAGGTATAAGTGAGCTAGCTATAAATTTAATGTACATATGTATACAATTCTTCATTTCCTGAATGTGCACTATCTTCAAGCTTCATAGACTAATCTTTTCTTCAATCTTTGGATTCAATCCTTCATCAAAACATAAATTGATGGTTGTCATGCACCAACAGCTCCCCCTCAATCATCAATTGAGGTTTTCTCTATCTTCTTTATACCTGCCATATCTTTGAATCTCTGTAGCTTTGGTCCATCCAAGCTTTTGGTTAGCATATCTATAATCTGATCTTTTGTTGAAGCATGTATGACTTCAATCTCCTTATCAATCACCTTTTCTCTTAAGAAGTGATACTGAATCTCAATGTGTTTAGTCCTAGCATGAAAAATAGGATTAGCAACTAGATACAATGGACTCACATTATCTCCATGAATAGTGGGTGTACTTTGAATGATGTCAAAACTCTTCATGAGAGTCTTAAACCATATGACTTCCTTTGCAGCTTCAACCATACCTTTATACTATGTGTCTGTAGATGATAAAGCAAATGTATGTTGCTTCTTAGAGCAGCAAGAGATTAGCTTATCTCCCACATAACACAAGTATCCATATGTTGATCTCCTATCATCAAGATTACGTGCACAATTTGTATCACTATATATCTTGATGTTTGTATCTGATGTAAAACCATAATACAAACCTTCTTTGAGTGTACCCTTAATGTACCTCTATACTCTTTGTCTTGCAACCCAATGTTCTTTCATAGGGCAATGCATGAATTGAGACAACACTCCAACTGCATATGACAAGTCAGGCCTAGTTAATGTAGCATAGATTAGACTACCAACCAGACTTTGATATAGCTTCATATCCTTGAATTCTTCTCCTCCATATCTGCTCAATTTGTGATTCACCTCCATTGGAGTAGGTGCTACCCTGCAATCTTCCATTTTAAACTTGATTAACAAGTTCTTTAAATACCTTTCTTGAGTTACATATACTCCATGTTGAGTATTTGAGACTTCCATGCCCAAGAAATATGACAAGTCTCCCAAGTCACTAATCTTAACTCTTTCTCCATTTCCGTATGCCCTTCTCATCTGTACCTGTAAGAATTATGTCATCAACATATATGCACATGTAAATGGACCCATCATCACTTGCTTTGACAAGCAAGCTACTATCTGCTTTAGATACTTGGAAACCAAGTTCCTTCAAGAACTTTACAAGTCTATAATTCCATGCCCTTGGGGCCTGCTTCAAACCATACAAAGCTCTCTTGAGCTTACATACATATTTTGAATAGCTTTTATCTCTAAACCCTTGTGGTTGCTCCATGAAAACATCGTCTGAAATATAACCATTAAGAAAAGCATTCTTCACATCTAATTGACATAATCTCCAACCTTTACATGCAGCAATGGCTATGAGTGTCCTGATGGTTGTCATCTTTGCCACATGACTATAGGCCTCATCATAATCTATACCATATGTCTGAGCATGCCCTTTCACAACAAGTCTAGCTTTATATCTAGAAACACTTCTATCTGCATACCTCTTTGTCTTGTAGACCCACTTGCATCCAATGATCTTCTGATTATTTGGTTTAGGAACCAAATCCCATGTCTCATTCTCCATCAATGCATCATACTCTTCCTGCATAGCTTTCTCCCAATTTTCCTTACCTTTTGCCTCTTCATATGTAGAAGGGTCTTCATCTGCTTTCACCATGTAAGAATAGTCTTTAGTAGTCAAAAAAGAAGTGTCATAGCTATACCTTGTACATTGCCATTTGTGTCTTGATGACCTTCTGAGTTCTCCACTTCTTGAAGTTTCTAGTTCATCACATTCTGGATCAAATCTTGGCACTTCTTCAACTCCAACTTGTACTTCATTGTTCTCTTCTTCATCAAGTATCTGAACCTTTGATTTACCTTTCTTCTGATTCAAATTTTCTCCATCACCTGCATGATTATTGATTGTTCCTGCATACCAAGTACCTTGCTCAGCAAATGTAACATCCTTTGATACAAGGAATTGTTTTGTGGATGGACTCCACAACCTATAACCCATCTGTTTATCATCATATCCAATGAACACATACTTTTTAGCTTTAGGTTCCAATTTATGTCTCAACTGAGATGGCACATATGCATAAGCCAAACATCCAAGCACTTTGCAATGATCTACGGTAGGTCTCTTACCCCACCAAGCTTCATATGGTCTCATACCCTCCAAATCTTTACATGGTAACCTATTAACCAAGTATGTAGCTGTATTTACAGCCTCAGCCTACTTTAGACAATTTTTCTCCTTCATCATTGATCTTACAAACTCAACAAGAGTTCAATTTCTCCTTTCTGCTACACCATTTTGTTGAGGAGATTACCTGCAAGTAACTTCCCTTTTTATACCTGGATTCCATAAGTAATCACTCAACTCATTAGAGAAATACTCTGCCCCTCCATCTGACCTCAGTCTCTTCAACTTTTGACCTGTGATTCTTTCTGCATACACACGATAATGTTTAAATGTATTGAATACCTCTGATTTATCTTGGATCACATATATAGTGATCCACCTGGCAGCATCATCCACATAAATCACATAATATCTTGAACCATTTATACTGAAATCCTTTGATGGTCCCCACCCATCTGTGTGTACCAACTCAAGCTTCTCTGAATACATGAAACCATGCTTAGAATATGATTGCTTATCAGACTTACCTGCAACATTAGGCAATCCAAGCACTGAACCATTTTTAACCATATCTTTAATACCTCTTTCATTGAAATTTCCAAGCCTTTTATGCCAAAGATCTAAATCAGATATCTTATGTCCTCCATAAGTGAACAAGGCATGACCAACAATACCTTGAATCTTCAATGTGAAGAGTCGTCCTTCTTTCTTCCCTGAAACAATTTGTTTATACCCATTGCTAGGGTCTTCCACAAAAACTCCATCATTAGTGAACCTTACTTCATAACCTTTTTCAACAATTTGCCCTACACTTATCAGATTCTTTGGATTGTAGGAACATACAAGACCTTACGCAGAAGAGTACTTCCATCCTTGGCCTTCATTGATCCAATTCACTTCACATTGTGCTTTGTATTATCACATGTTTGAACTACATGATTAGTTACCTTATTCTCCAAATCAGTCATCAAGGCTATATTACCACTCAGGTGATTGCTACACCCTGACTCAATATAGAAGACTCTTTGGTCTTCACTTTGTCTTTCACAAGTTGCATTCTTGATTAAGTTTGAATCTTCTTTCTGATCTGAAGCATAATTGTAGTAGGTATTGTTGTATGATTGACTTTGGAAACCTCTACTTGCATTTCTTCCAAAGTAACCTCTACTACCTCTACCTCTGAAATTACCTCTTTGAATTAAAGTTCTGACTATATCCTCCATTATTCTAATTATTATGCCAACAATCATGAGCTAAATGATTTGTCTTACCACAAATCCAGCAAGATTTGGCTCCATCTTTATTGCTTCTGCCTCTTCCTCTACCTTTGCCATCTCCTCTTTGTTGGAGTCAATGTCCAAAATGCTCCAAAATATTCAGGTATCACAACATATGTACAATTCTTTACTAGTCTCTTTACAGGAAAACAGCAGGAGCATCTTAGATAGATCAATGTCCTCCCAATCTCATGACCTGGGTTAGAAACCTGTCGCCAACAGGCAGCAAAATCGCGAAGATTTTTGTATGTTTTGATTTATTAAAATGCTCATACAAGCTAACGGATGGATTACGTTTGCATTTTGAATGCTCCTGAGTTTTTTCTTTGCTTTTGTTCATAAGCGATCACGTTTTGATTGTGCTTTTGGAAGTAGCTTTATTCATGGAAACTATACTATATAAGAACATGTTTGGGGTCACTTCAATGCATCCTTCACCTAGTTTCAACACCAAGCTTTGGAGAGCTTTGGTACCTCAATAGAGGTGGTGCTTCTTAGCACATGGGGCAGCCATGGTGCTATCTTGGAGCATGTTGAGGAGTAGCTATGGAGTTCTTCTTGGAGAGTGTGCTCACACTCTTGCTTATGGAGAGGACGTATCTATTAGCAGCTTGGTGGTGTGGATCGGCCATTCACATGATGTATTTGAAGATTGTCTTCTACATGAAGATTTCGGTTTACTTCAAAGACATTGGATGGTGGTTAACATAAGATTTGCATCTTATGTTAAGAATTCAGTACATATTCTCTTTATGCACACGGGTACTACTTGGAGTTTATGGAGGCAGTGGCATCCATATCAGGAGGAGTCCTATTTGGCATAGGTACAAGAGAATCAGTACATGTATGCTTCATGCATATTTGGATGAGGTGTTAGAGAAGATATGTTCATATGAGTTTGAGGATTTCTGGCAGCAAACTTGTTAGCATTCTTTGCTACTTTTGTAAGTATGTGATCTTTTCACACACGTGTCTAACTTAGGGTCTTCCATAGCCTAAGGTTACATGAGGGTTTGTTGATTATGAGTTTTAGACTGATCCTTCCTCTTTCTGTCACTCATATTCACTCTTCTACAACCTATTAGGTCACACATCTCATATATATTCATATTTATGTCCATCCATCTGAATATGTTTGTACATTCATTCATCCATCTATTTATGTTCACATAGAGTGGTTGAGAGTTTTGCTCCCACATTGTACATTGAACATTTGTATATATGATAGTGTGAGTAAGCAGTGGCTTACGTAACACTTTACACATGTTGTCTAAATTTTTCTCTAACTTTGTTTCATCATTTTTATGATTGAGTGTGGTATGTTCATGTTTTGTCAATATTAGAAGATTGTTGGAATCTGTGTTGTAAATTTTGGACCTATGGAACTTGGGCCTGTGGTATTAATTATGGGCCTACTAGAATTCCAACATTTGGTATTAGAGCTTTAGGGTTTTGGTATCAGAGCTTTAAGGTTTTAAAGCTTTAGGGTTTTGATATCATATTTTTGGTTTCAAGGCTCACAAGTACTCAGGTTCCTAGATTCCTAAGGTTACTACATATAATTTAAGAGCATCTTCTAACATTTGACATTTCACATACACACTTAATCCAGATGAGTAGAGGTTTGAGAATTAGACAATTCAATCACATGTTTATTCATCAGTGTGGAGTATGAAGTTGATGATCTATTAGCAGCCAAATATTTTTGGAAGAGTATGCAAATACTTTACAGTAGTATTGTTTGAAGACCAAGACTTGATGAAGAGAAGGCTACTTCAAATTCAAGGAAGAACAACGGTTTGGAGAAGATGAAGGAACCAGATCAACATCAAATCACAGGTATCAATTTCTACTATCAGATTATCATTTGCAGGTCATATCTTAGAAAAGCAGCTTATATGTTGTTGACTCATATGTGTATGAGTTATGTTGAAGATTTTGAGCAGGTAGCTATATATTCCCTCAAAGAATTCTTGGAGTGTCAATACAGAGCTACTTGGTATATGACAAGTTGCAGAGAAGTATATTTCTTCTTTATCTAACTCTTGAGGTAAAAGATTTTTTTGTAGCAGATGTTGAAGACTTGGGTTGAGGTTTTGTGTTTGGAAAAGTTACCTCATATTCAGTATTTTCAAGAAAATTAAAAAAAAATTCAAGTTTTTTGATGTACTCATCGGTTGAAGAATCTACTTTCTATGATTGTCTTGATTTTTGTATAAATGGTTGTATTAAAAAAAGGTGTTCCAATTCAGATTGATTGAGAAGTGGAGTTAGCCAAAGAAAGTCAAGCACGTACTATCACATTTCACCCGGGAAGAATATGAAAAGATGAAGTATCAACTTGCAGCTTTTGGAGTTCTCAAGGTGAGAAGTTTGTCCACTTATGTTTCAAGTAGGAGTTGCAGATTCTTGAGAAGGATTTGGTTAAAGAAAAGTTTTGCAACTTTATATGAGAAGCATGGACACTTAGAGACATTCAGGTAACAAATCAAACATTCATTCATGCAGGTTTGATGAGACCAGATTCTACATAGGTATTTTGTTGGAAAGATCATTGATCTTGGATGATCTAGTATGATCAGTATTTATAAGTCAGTTGTCTATCTTTTGTTTGTGAAGATTCTTAGTATTGGAGGAAGTAAGTCAAAGATTCAGATTCTATCAGATTAGTGTTGCGGAGAGAGAGAAGAAGATACTTGTTATGTTGTAGAAGGTTATGAATCCTATAATGCTTTCAACAAGGTTTTGTTATGTTATGATCAGCTAACCTTATTCTACAATATGGGAAGCTGAAGAGTTACAGTGAAAGCTATTGGCAGTTGCAGTGCTAATAAAAAGGGTTCAGAGATTTTGTTTCAGATATAGGTATTAATCACTGAATATCAGATTTATTGAAAAAGGAAGACATTCCAGATTTCATAAAGTCTGATATATTTGAAGAATTCTCGATACTAGTGTTAAATCATCCAGGGGGGTGATGAAACATGAGGACTTATTTTTAGCCATATGTTAAAGAATGCAGAGTCATACCTATAAAAATTCCAGGTATTTCTATATCAAGTATTCCTATATTTCCTTTTTCAGTTTCTCTTTATGTTCCAACTTTGAAAGAAGAAGGAAGAAGGAGAATGTCTGGAGAAAGTTCCTGTTAGGTGTTCTTGATTAGGACAAGGTTCCAGAGTTCTATTGAAGAGAAATTTGATATTTCAGAGAGGTATGTTTTCAGAGGTGCACACATATATGTTTATACCAAATTTTGAAGGAAAGAGGTATGAAGGATTTACGGATGAAGACAAGATGACATCATAGATATGAAATTTTGATGAGACTCATGAGTTGAATTGAGTTGAGTTGAATACACTCAGAGATGAACCAACAATGTTCATAATACACTAAGTTGTGAGTTGTCAGTCACAGGCTCCAGGATTCAGTTCTTGATTTTGTTTAGTGTATTTACATGACATAGTAGAAGTACATTGAGAAAACTTTCGTAAGGTAAATGCAAATATGTGGATCCTAGTGTATGTTTTCAGGTTTGAGAAGATAGAACATAGCAAGTTCAGAATGAGTACTTGCTACATTTGTTGTCAAGAAAATGATTGCTTGATGCTTACACTATTGGATATCTAGATTGCATATTTTCTCAAGTATTATGATTCATATTCAGCAAGTTTAGGTTTTTGAAGTTTGAGGGAAAGTCAAATTCAGTTTTGAAGAAGACTTTTGAAGAAAAGGTTTGAAGGTCAATTTGGAAGTACAAGTTTGAAAATTATGAAGTTTGCAGGTACAGTTTAGTTTGTACCATTTTGACATTGAAGGGGGGGATTGTTGGATTCAATGTCCGAAATGCTCCAAAATCTTCAGGTATCACAACATATGTACAAGTCTTTACTAGTCTCTTTACAGGAAAATGGCGCGAGCATCTTGGATAGATCAATGTCCTCCCAATCTCGTGACCTGGGTTTGAAACCCGTCGCCAGCAGGCAATGAAATCACAAAGATTTTTGTATGTTTTGATTTATTAAAACGCTCATACAAGCTAACGGACAGATTGCAATAGTGTTTTGAATGCTGGTGAGTTTTTTCTTTGCTTTTGTTCATGAGCGATCACGTTTTGATTGTGCTTTTGGAAGTAGCTTTATTCATGGAAGCCATACTATATAAGAACATGTTTGGGGTCACTTCAATGCATCCTTCAACTAGTTTCAACACCAAGCTTTGGAGAGCTTTGGTACCTCAATAGAGGTGGTGCTTCTTAGCACATGGGGCAGCCATGGTGCTACCTTGGATCATGTTGAGGAGCGGCTATGGAGTTCTTCTTGGAGAAGAAGAGTGTGCTCGCACTCTTGCTTATGGAGAGGAATTATCTATTAGCAGTTTGGTGGTGTGGATCGGCCACTCACATGATGTATTTGAAGATTGTCTTCTACATGAAGATTTCGGTTTACTTCAAAGACATTGGATGGTGGTTAACATAAGATTTGCATCTTATGTTAAGAATTCAGGTACATATTCTCTTTATGCACACAAGTACTACTTGGAGTTTATGGAGGCAATGGCATCCATATTAGGAGGAGTCCTATTTGGCATAGGTACAGGAGAATCAGTACATGTATGCTTCATGCATATTTGGATGAGGTGCTAGAGAAGATATGTTCATATGAGTTTGAGGATTTCTGGTAGCAAACTTGTTAGCATTCTTTGCTACTTTTGTAAGTATGTGATCTTTTCACACACGTGTCTAACTTAGGGTCTTCCATAGCCTAAGGTTATATGAGGGTTTGTTGATTATCAGTTTTAGACTGATCCTTCCTCTTTCTATCACCATATTCACTCTTCTACAATCTCTTAGGTCACACATCTCATATATATTCAGATTTATGTCCATACATCTGAATATGTTTGTACATTCACTCATCCATCTATTATTATTCACATAGAGTGGTTGAGAGTTTTGCTCCCACATTGTACATTGAACATTTGTATATATGATAGTGTGAGTAAGTAGTAGCTTACGTAACACTTTACACATGTTGTCTAAATTTTTCTCTATCTTTGTTTCATCATTTGTATGATTAAGTGTGGTATGTTCATGTTTTGTCAATATTGGAAGATTGATGGAATCTGTGTTGTAAATACTGGACCTATGGAACTTGGACCTGTGGTATTAATTATGGGCTACTAAAATTCCAACACTCTTCCTCGTAGGAAGTTGGCTTGGCTAGTTGTACCTTCTTCTTCATTTAATTGTGGCTTGCCTTTGCTGCTATTCTTCTTATCCTTTGAATACATTGCTTGATCTGTACTCTTATCAACATCACCTTTGACATCCTGCTCAAAAGTTAGCATATGTCCTAGCAACTGATTTAAATCAGGAGTGAAATGATCTATTGACAATTCAAAAGAAAAATGAATGGCTTCCATTTCTCATCTCCTCTCAAATTTGTGAGAATTTGCCTTACCAATTTATCCTCCTCAATATCTTCATCAACTGTTCCTAATGAATCTGCAATGTCCTTCATCCTTGTTACATAATCAGAAATAGATTGAGAGGCCTTCTTGAATGTGGTAAACTCTGCCCATAAAGATGCCTTCCTTGACTTTGTGATATTTTGGAAATGCTCCTCCAAAGCATTCCATATGTCACTTGCACTTTCAAGTCCTCTAATATGAGGTAGCAAGTAGTCATTAACTCCCATGTAGATAATGCTCCTTGCTTGAGCATCCTTCTTCATCCAAGTCTTCAAATCTGAGAGTTCATCCCTAGTTGGAACACTAGGATCTTTGAATTGTGGTTTTCCTTCTTCACTTGTGATGTAACCTATCAGGTCCTTGCTCATGAGATGAGCTTCCATCCTCATTGACCAAGCTGGATAGTTTTCTCTATCCAATTTCTCTAGCTGAAGAGAATCTCCCATCCTTTCTTCACTTGTGTATTAAATTCTTCAAGCTTTATGAGGAATAAGTGTACCTTTACTTCGAATGAAGTTCCTTTTGATCTTCTTGATAGATTCAAGCCTCCTTCTCAAGCTTTCCCTTTAAGTTTTCACCTTTTGAACCTTCAAATGTTGATTTACGTTATGACTGCAACAGTCGAAGTCCTCCTTTCTTCTATTTTGATGATTACTGCTCTGATACCACTAATGGAGAGTGTTAATCTCCAAAACAATAAGCTATCCTTCATGTTAGAACACTTACATATCAAGAATAACTCAAAACCTTGATCAATTTTTGAAAACCAATACCAAACTATCTAAATTTGAACTAACTATAAAGAGAGTTACTACTCAAAAAAGTCCACTTCACTTAATTCACTCATTTCCTAACAAAATGTGTAAATATTTCAATGAAATTTTGTATGAAGTGTCACCTGATGTTTGTGCACCTTGTCCAAGTTAAATCATCTCAAAAGACTCAGTAGATCTTGAGAAATGATTCAAACAATCCACCTATGTCAAAAAATGTACTTCTCTACAGTCGACTTTGACATCTATAACTTTTAATGCATTGTTCTCTCAAACGACAATCCATTTATTCAAATGATTTTAGCCATAGTTAGCTTACCTTCCAACTTAAATAATGAGTGCTTGCTTGCTCAAAACTTTACACTATTGAAGGAACTGACCAAAACATTAGCATCGAATTTTGCACCTGTTGCAACTTCACTTCTTCACATTTACACATGTAAATGTTCCTACTCTCAATTCTCTCAACTTAATGACAATTAGGATCTGAAAACTTGTACAGAGGTCAATCAACTATAGAATTAGACTTGTACAAAAGCATTTCAAAAAAGATTAAACACAAAAGGAGTACTCAGCAAAAGATCAAGTGCAATTTTTCTTCTTCTCAGAAAAATTTTACATCTGAATGATGAGAGAAATCTTCTACACTTCTAAGTGTCTAATGACTCTTATAACTTCTAATTCATCACATCTCATTCTCTATCATACTTGCCCTGACTTTTTACTTGTATATATAGGCATATATGTACAAGCTCATGACCATAACAAAGGTATAAGTGAGCTAACTATAAATTTAATGTACATATGTATACAATTCTTGATTTCCTGAATGTGCACTATCTTCAAGCTTCATAGACTAATATTTTCTTCAATCTTTGACTTCAATCCTTCGTCAAAACATCAAATGATGGTTGCCATGCACCAACAGATTTATGGTTTATTTACCCCTTTTAGATGGGTCTTGAACCTTAGGGATAATTCTCTAAGATTGAGTACCTTTGGCTTGATTGGAAGCTTCTCCTAGCCACTTGGTTTGTACATGAGAGCTTGGAGAGTCTTCTTTTAGAAGCTGTTGGGTTGTAGGGTATGCACATACCCACAATTGTGCATAGAAACCCTCCCTAGACCAAAATAATATCTCTTTTTGTATCTATTTAGGATTTCACATAAGAACCCTCCCCTAGACACTTTTTAATATTTCTCATAAACTAAAGCTATGGAGCCTAGTTGTAAATGCTCACCTTTGTCAAGAAGGCTAGAAAAATCTCCACGCGCACGTATTCTTCTTCCTTGGGAGATTTGGTTGTTAGAAAAGATCTTTTTGAAATATGGAAGTTAGGCATGTGCTCCTTTTTGACTAGTCAAAAGGAGCACATGGGGAATTGTATTGAGCCTATAAATAGAGGCTATTTCTTGTAAAGAGGAGGTCCCTTGGCCATGGCCTTGGCCTCCATTTTGGTAATGGAAGAAGGTGTCATTTGCTACTCTCTTGCCTCCTTGTGTGCAATGGCGTTGGTCTTGGTGTATGGATTTGCATGTGTGTGTGCATGGTTGGGAGGACGTTCCCCTTTGCTCCTTGTGACGTTGGCCATTGTTGCCATTGGTCCATGAGCGTGGGTGAACCTCTCTTCTCATTCTTTGCCCCAACTTGGAGAAACTTCTCACTTCCATGTGAGGCGGTTAGGGTTTGTTGTTCCCCTTTTCTCAACAAATTTGGCGCCGTTGCCGGGGAAGTCGGCCTTTAGCCGTTGGTTTTTCCAAGTTTGCGTGTCCATACTTCGTGAGATGCACCTTCACACTTGGAGGAGGATGAATACGTGTGGCCTTCGGTTGGCCTAGGGTACCTCTTGTCTTTTAATTTTTGAGCAATTTTGTTCTTTATTTTTGTTTGTTTCACAAGAAAACCACCCCTAACTCCCTCTTCTCTCTTCCTCTCTCACATACACAGAGACTCCAACACACTCACTCAAGCATCACCCTCCATCTCTCTTTCATTTCTCGTTTTCGGTGATGTTCTTGAATTGGGGGGTGGGTAGTACCCCCTCTAACCCCTCCCTCTCTTCATTTCTTTGAAAAAAAAAAAGAGAGAAAATATATGACAAACGAAAAGATGAGATATGAATATCCCACGAATCCAGAAATCTTTATTTGAGAGTCTTTGGATTTTTCTTGTTTAAAGAGATTTGTGCTCTCAAGAGCACAGTACAAGGGACACTTGGGGGCATTTAAAATGGACTTGTCACGCATTTTTTGGGCCGTCTTGACTCCTGATTCCTTCTACTTCCAACCACCGCATTATTGGGCAATTAAGGCAGGCAGTACCGATGAATTTTCTCTTTCCCCATGAGAGAAATGTACGCAAATACTGAACGCTGCAAAGAGCATTCATTCACCCGCGTCTTGGGGAGGGTAAGGCATCTCCTCCCTTTCCGTTGTGGGGTCGAGCCACCTTTGGCTCCTCCACTTCGGTTCTCCTACTTCTCCATACCCCTTGGCTATGGTGGATGCACCCTGCAGGGCCCTCTTCATCGGCTCTATTTCACTTTAGCATGAGTCATTCAGTGGGTTGCCTTGGCGTTGAGATGCTTCTAGATCCCCCTCCTGCGCATCTTCTCCTCAAGATAATCTGTGAAGGAAGGTTGTGAGCAGAGACTTCTGCTCTGTCGTGGGTTGAGCATTTGCTCCTCCTTTGGCATCTCTAACTTGAGATTGAGCTCGGCCTCCCCCTAGTACTTTGAAATATATTGCATGCATCTTCCCCATAGAAGCAATGTGCCAAGGCGAGTCAATGGCTAAGATGCATCCTCTATGGCGCTGCGTGGAGCTTCTCCTGCTCCTTCGCCGACCCTTCTTCTCCATTTTTGAAGAATCCTACGGTGTGCTATTCAAGGCTCATCCAAGTGACGATCTCTGTCGGGCTGAGTATGGTGCCCTTGGGGTTGAGTTCTTAGGAACGCTCCCTCCCCGTCCTGCACAAGCTCCGCTATTTTGATCCTGGCCAGGTAGTCAAGCTCGCATTTCTGTGAGTTAGTGCTGGACCGACGCTCTGCACCTGTCTCCTCGAGTTGAATACAATCCCAAGGGGCGTCTCTGCGCTTCCCCTAGATCTTTGAAGGACAACACTTGGCGGTGGGGTTGAGCCGAGCTCCTGCTTCTTTAGCTTCTTTTGCTATTTAGGACCAAATCTTGGTGTTTCTCACAGTCGAGCTACCTCAGAGTGAAGATATTCATGCTACTATTCGGTTTCTATGTTTGCCATACAGTAAGGATCTTTGTGCCCTTTGCTTGCCTTTGACTCTCCACCATGGAAGGATCGTTTCACTCACGATCGGAGACAAACGCAACCCTGGCTGTGTTGTGGGTGACTCCATCGCCTGCTATTGGATGCTTGTCTTCGACCAACATTTCAGGAGTTCTCTTTTAGATCTTCAAGTATAATGGGACCAGCTCAGACTCGAACCTCCCTTGTGAAGTTGGGCTGCACCTTGGAAGTCGCTGCAGGCTTTCATGGCCCTCTTGGCTTCATCCCCGATGGCATCTTTTGGAGCGACGCTCTAACAGGGTCACACACTGGTTAAACATCATCTCGGGGGTTCTTTCATGTGATGCACCAGGAGAAGAAGTCTCAAGTTTTCCATGACAAAGGCTACCGCAAGGCTGTTGTAATTCTGGTTGATTGGGTCATTCGCTATTATAGTAATTTCTGTGACTGTAGGAACTTGCCTGATTTGCTTCCTCAGTAATTGTATGATCTGAACCATACCATAAAGGCTAACTTAATCTTGCGAATGACTATATTTTGATATACTGTTGTCGGAAGAGGCTATGATTTTTTTTTTTTTTGTATGCTTTACTCCTGTATGATTGCTCCTCGTGGAATTTATTTAAATAGCTCCCTTCAATCACAGTCGGATATGGTTCAGCTTTATAACAGGATCTTGATTTATTGTGTTTCAAAAGCTGGACAAATATGTTTATCCATGAATGGTTATTAGTTCTTGAAAAAAATTTTGTGCTTTCATTATAGCATCTTGCAGGAGTGACTGTTCTAAAGCTTGAAGTAACTAAAATAAGGAATGGAGAACGACAGATGAGTAGTTACACCTTCCGAGAGCAGCTTGGAGTTTGTTATAGAAAGCTGGAAGTTTGAGGACTAATCAATGATTTCTGACAAATAGAGATAGGGTATGTTGGTATTTTGTTTTTCCAGGAGTTCTCAAAAGGATGGGAGTTTTGCCTGCATCAGGGGTTGTGTCCACATCACTTGCCCATAAGGTTATGATAAGCAATTCATGCAATCCGGGAAGTCATGTCTTGAAGGTTTCTTGAATTATCTTCTCGAAAAGTTCTATAAAAAGCAGGTTTTAGGACATTGACGACAATGCTTACATTGATTGAGTTTCTGTTGACTAACCCTGATATACCCCCGTGTCAACTCACTTAGTTTCTCACATCACTTTTATGCTCATATGCACACATAACACACTGAATGAACAAGAATGTATGATGCATCTGTATGAGTAGTCAACGGTCCACATCTACTACGTGTCATTGCAAGTGGTCACATATGTACAACACATTATATTGCGAGACATTTTGAATCAGCAGGGATTTGCATGGTAAAGGGTTGCTTATGGGCAAGTAGCAAAACAAAAGATGCATCCTGGTCTCTTGTCTGCTTGAAGATTCATTGGCTTCAATCCTTAGGTGACTTCCATGTCTTTGGGATTGCGACTCTCTTTGCTACGTGGAACTTGTTACATACAAGTCCCCAATATAGTCACTCTCCATGAACAAAATAATGGTTACTCTCATGACCCTCCAAGATAGATTGAGATGTCTACTCACTTTTTTGTTTTGCAATTAAAAGTGATTCGTAACTATGACTTGAGGTTTTCCCAGGTTTGGACGTGCAAGATTGGAACTGCTCCCTTAATGAAATGACTGTCCCACACTTTTCAGATGTTCCTCAGACAGTAGTTGATTAATTAGTTCTCCTCTGAAGGCGACATTCTGTTTTCATAATACAAATAGGACCAACACTCTTCATGATTTCTTCCATTTGGGAAGATGCACATGTGGTTTAACTTCCTGCCATCACCTGAAGGGAATATTAAAGTGCAGTGAGGTGCTTTACCTGTGTTTTTGCTCTTCTTTTGCTCTACATTGTAGATTTCAGAAGGTCTTGAGGATATCTTGTTCCTGTAAAACCAAGAAGACACTGTGGATTCAGACCTGTTCTGAACTTAATTAAGCATGAGGTCACAACAGTTTGAGTAATTGTTTTTTGCCAGGAAATTCACTCACTAGTTTCAGAATACTCATATGGTTCTCATTTATTCATTCGCTCAGAAATTGCTTGGATTTGTATAGGTCAAGAGGAGGGTAACTGTGGCTCCTAATTTACATGGATAACTGTTGATCCATCTTCTGCTAAATACTTGTATGATTAGAATGAGCCTTACAAGGTTAACACCAATTTTTTAAGTTGAACATGTGTCCTAGGATTGTGGCCCTCATTTCCACTTCCTCTGTTTTGTAAGGATTGATGTGCACTCGGTTAAAACGTTCAGGTTGTGTCTCTGACAGGAAAAGGAAAACTCATTATGAGAACTTGAAGAGCTAATCTGACTTAATGTCCCCTGAAGTGGAAACTAAATTTGAAGTGAATGTTTACCTCATTTTTAGATGCAGCCTACTTGCTCTTTTGTATGTCATTTCAGGTTTAAAAGTTCAGGTTTTGTATCTCTTTGACAGGCAAAGAAAAGCTCATGAGGACTTGAAGAGTCAGTCCTATAGGACTTGATGTTCCTTGAAGTGGAAACTACCAATTAAACTAAATGTTATATTCTACCTCTTTTCAGAACCACTCTACTCGTGTTTTGTATGTTTCATTTCAGGTTCTTGGGTGAGGTTCTATCAGCCCTTCTTGGGACTATATGGTGGGATGCATGCTGGGCTGACTGCCCCCCCCCAAGGGGATTGTGTCGCCCAACTGTAAAGACTGAAGAGTTGCAGATTGAAGGATGGACTGAGGACTTGCAGTATTGCAGATCTGAAAGATTGAAGGCTGGTGTGTTGCACGTTCAAAGATCAATGAAGAGTATGGAGACCTGAAGACTGCAAACTGCAGAATGGAAGATTTGCAGACCTGGAGCTTCTCAGAATTGAAGAACTCAAGATTGAACGAGTTCTGTTGTGTATGATCCTTCCTCTTAGCTTTGTCGAGGACGACAAAGTCTAGGGGGGGGAGAGTGTTGGGTTGTAGGGTATGCACATACCCACAATTGTGCATAGAAACCCTCCCTAGACCAAAATAATATCTCTTTTTGTATCTATTTAGGATTTCACATAAGAACCCTCCCCTAGACACTTTTTAATATTTCTCATAAACTAAAGCTATGGAGCCTAGTTGTAAATGCTCACCTTTGTCAAGAAGGCTAGAAAAATCTCCACGCGCACGTATTCTTCTTCCTTGGGAGATTTGGTTGTTAGAAAAGATCTTTTTGAAATATGGAAGTTAGGCATGTGCTCCTTTTTGACTAGTCAAAAGGAGCACATGGGGAATTGTACTGAGCCTATAAATAGAGGCTATTTCTTGTAAAGAGGAGGTCCCTTGGCCATGGCCTTGGCCTCCATTTTGGTAATGGAAGAAGGTGTCATTTGCTACTCTCTTGCCTCCTTGTGTGCAATGGCATTGGTCTTGGTGTATGGATTTGCATGTGTGTGTGCATGGTTGGGAGGATGTTCCCCTTTGCTCCTTGTGACGTTGGCCATTGTTGCCATTGGTCCATGAGCGTGGGTGAACCTCTCTTCTCATCCTTTGCCCCAACTTGGAGAAACTTCTCACTTCCATGTGAGGCGGTTAGGGTTTGTTGTTCCCCTTTTCTCAACAGAAGCCATGTGATTTCATGTGATTTCCTAAGCTTGAAAACCATGTGAACACCTTAGGGACCCATGTGATGGAAGGTACACATGTCCTCTTGAGAAGGACTTACCCCCTTGGTCTTCGAGCTATATATTGGAGGGGTTGGTTGGGTGGAAACACATCTCTCTTCCTAGTGTGTGGCCTTGCTAGTTAGTTCTCTTAGACTTCTTAGTTCATTTGTGTGGAGGCTATGGAGCTCTCACACAATAGTGGTATCATAGCTAAGTTTCATTACTTCACATGAATAACTGCCTTGTGTATTTATTCTCTTCTTGATTTGGTTCGCATAAGGAGTTGCCGCCGACGGGGGTACATATTTATCTTTTTTTAGGAATGCAAAAACAACTCCGCGTGAGCCCATGTAACGAGGGCTTATGGCCAAGCCAATCAGGTGCCTTCACATAGGATTAGTAGAGTAGGGTGGGCTACAATCTTAGCCAAGTGAGCATATGCTCTGATCATGCCCCCACACATGCATCCAGCCCAACCGCCCAGAGGTGCCATAGCAGAGCATCTCAATCAGAGGAGATGAGCGCACACACTCTTTCATGTTGTAGTTGTTGATGTGCAACCTCAGTATATGAAGAACCTGAAGGCGGAAATTATTTTGTATGTGGGATAAACCGCCAGGCATCCTTTAACGTCTATCTCAAACCTACTCCAGGTGGCGGTGTCGGAAAGTTTTTCACCTTCCATTTGACGTCCAGAAAAATTAAAACATGTTTATTGGTTAACTCTAAACCCTCTATTATACTATTGATTAAATGTTTTGATTACAACTTAACTCTTTGTAAGTGTTTGCAGGTACAAATTGATGGAGAAAACATATGTTAATATTAGGGTTTACCCTAAAAATTGCTCATTTAATGTGTGTTTGAGTCACTTAAATATTGAAACATGGGTATAAGACCCTAGGTTTACATTTAATTATGTGTATTTAAGTTAGGAGCATTAATTCTTGGTTAATGTTAGGGTTAAATCTAGGTTTCCAAAGGGTTTCAATTGGTTTCTGATGGGTTTCAAGAGGATTTCTAAGGGTTTTAGTGTGTTTTAAGGGCTAAAATAACTTACATTTAATTAAATTAATCTATAAAATGAACATTGATTTCTTAAAAAATAAATTATGATTTAATTAGTTATTATTTTAATAATGTGTGTGGATATAAATACTAAGGTATTTAGTAAATTAAAATCCTAAACTAACCTTAAATTAAATGAATTATTTAATTATAAAAATGTAGGATAATTAATATAAAATGATAAATTAAATGGATAATTAACTAGTGGTGTGTGTGAGTATGAATTTAAAGAATGGTTCATAAAATATGTGGAATTAAAGTGTGTAAAGAGTGGATCATAAATATATGCATTTAAAGTAAATAAAGTTGGTTAAAAGAAAGGAATGGTGTGAGTTGATGTAGATGAAAAGAGAGGAGTAGAAAAGTTGTGTGGTTAAAGTAGTTAAGTTAAATACAAAGAGTGGTGATTAAGTGTAGGCAAAAGTGTGGATGTAGGATAAAGTAGGATAAAAAAGAGTGATAGACATAGGACTCTATGTGTGTATATATAGGACTGTGCGCAATGAGTTTTTCCTAATGATTTTTTTTTTTTTGCAGACATTACAAGAAGAAGTGTTACAAAGAGCAGTACAAAAGAGTGAAGAATTCAACAATCCAGTGATCCATCATTCTTATACCAAACTATAAAAGATTATCTTTGATCAAGCTTTTGTATAAGAATCACTAGATTTTAGCATCCTTTTATATAAATTACATCATTTAGAAAGATTGATATATAGCATTGTAAACACCTATTTTTGTTATTAGCATTAATTCAATTTCTATTCCCATGATCTTTATTGTCGATGTCTATAGTTGAATCTGAAAGTAATGCCACTATTGAAGTCGAAATCGAAGTAGTTAAGGACAATATTACTCACGAATCTTTAATATCAGTATCTCATGATTATTGTCTTACTAGGTTTTTAACATTATTTTCGATTGCATCTCCTGAACCTCAAGATAGTATAGATTCATTTCCACCACCCTTAATTAGACGTATGCAACCTCAACATCAAGAAGACGAAATTATAAAAGAAAACATAACTGAGGAAACCTTGATTTTACCTTCTCCTCAAGAAGCTATTGATAGGTATAGGGCAGCCCATCCATATGGTCCTTTGAAGTATAGAGTGGTAAGCTTGCCTGTTAGATATTTCTTAGATTTTTCAATTATTTAAAATTTCATTTACCGTAGACTAAAGAAAAATATACCTAGTTCACCTGAGATTGTCTCAATCACCCTGCGTGTGCCGAAGGATTTAGCGGTTAACTGATCCACTAGCCGTGTGTCTGCAACTTCCTGACATTTGGTGCACCCGACGTGAAGGTTCGGCGCGACATCTTAGGTATAAAGGTATATTTTTAATTCTATTCTGCATATTCTTATAGGAAATTTGGCGATTGAAGCAGAAGCGTCAACATCCCTGGTAGCTGAAGCAGACTCTTAATCCTTGTAATCTCCTGGTTGTTGAGGGTTGGTCATTGTGCCCTGAGTGCCTCCACGGAGATTTACAAGTAGAAGGATCCTCGTCATACTACCTTTGTCCCTCAACTTTTGTGAAAGCAATGATTGCACATGCATACGTAGAATTGATGTATTAGCTTAATTTGATCAACCTTAATGTAAAGACTTTGCACAGAGCACAATCACAAAGAGCCTCTACATCGAGTTTAATCAGGTATATTTTCTTTACTTCTATTTGCAACGCAGCAGGAATATTTTCTTTACTTCTGTTTGCAAAGTAATAGGTATATTTTCTTTACTTCTATTTGCAAAGTAGCAGGAATATTTTCTTTACTTCTGTTTGCAAAGTAGTAGGAATATTTTCTTTACTTCTATTTGCAAAGTAGCAGGAATATTTTCTTTACTTTTGTTTGCAAAGTAGTAGGAATATTTTCTTTACTTCTGTTTGCAAAGTATCTTTTACCACGGCGTCGCATCAAGAACAAGAAATAGACGTACTATTACGTGAACTACATACTTATATTTCATTTCTATCAGTAAAGTTACACTTATATAATATGGCTAACCATTTTGAAGAGCAACATATTTGGAAAATACTAGATTCAATTAAAAATGGATAGGGGGAATTTAATGGGACAAATGCAACTACATATCTTAAATATTATTTGACAGAACAATATGGGTTACCTGAAGACCATAAAAAAGACACATTTATACGTATTGCTCATGGTTTTACTAGAGAGAGAATCCAACTGAGAGTAGTTCAACCTAACATGACTTGGGCGAATTTTAAAACTCAGCTTCTTACTGAATTTTCACATGAAGATTACAGTAAGAATAATAGAGCTACATTCATGAGATGGGTAGGAACTACGAAACTAGATCAACATATAACTCAGGGATTAACTGAGTTTGATGTGAAATTTAACCAAATGCCTCAAGCAGACCGAACAACTCTAGAACCGGATAAATTACGAAGTTTCCTAAGTATGTTAGACCCCTCTCTTAGACGTGAGTTAGAACCAATGCTTGAGGACGGAGCGACTGCGAGTGGGCTAACTAGTAATTGGGATAACGTTCAAGCAGCTGTCCATATGTTAGCTCAAAGACAGGAGCGCAATCAAATGCAAAACCCAAGGATACATGAAAGAGATGCACTAGGAAAGATAGAAAATGATCACACTTCTCATAACCCTAGTAAGGATGAATCCGAAATTACCATGTTGAAAACAACAGTATAATCAATTGCCAAACATATGGAGACTTTGGCAACTAAAATAGCAACTATAAAAAGTATGCAAGAGATTAAATTAAGGGATCAGGAGAAACCGAGAGATCTAGAGCAAAATCCTAGGACTCAGATGCCAACTAGACGAACATTTAACCAAGCCCACAGATGTATCTGATGTGATGATTTAGACCACCCACATTGGACATGTAACTTATTTAAAGAGGCCAAGGATAGGAATTGGGTCACGGAAGTTGATCGAAAGATCTGTGACTATGTAACAAAAAGGCCTTTGGCATCAAATTATGGGAAAGCGGGTATGAAGAGTTTCTTTGAAGCCTCCACAAGCAAAAATACATATGCTTGTAGGCTTGAAAGTGATGACTCTAATTATGATTTTTGGAATCAAGTTTATGATACTGCTAGTAGGGGAAAGTTATCAGTTGAGAACTTATATGCTACGAGCTCAGATATCAGAGCAAAGACATGTTGGAATGAGCCAGTAGATATGTTCTCAGTTTATGCTCATGAAATTAATGTAGATGAGAAAAGGAAACATGATGAAGAGGGGCAGACTAAACGAACAACCAGGGCTAGAAAAGAGGGTGAAACTATTGAGTCAATTAATGAACCACCTAGGACGGAGCCTAGTCAAAAAATTAAACAACAGGAACAAAAAAGAAACCTCAAAATAAGGGAAAAGTAAAGAAAGTAGTAGAAAATTTAGAAAAGAAAACTGCAAATGAAGATAGAAGTCAAGATAAACCTAATGAAACACAACGCATACGTGAAGAAGGTAGTAAGGAAGAAAAACCGAAAAAG
Organism: Ceratopteris richardii; assembly: GCA_020310875.1. NCBI lineage: Eukaryota > Viridiplantae > Streptophyta > Polypodiopsida > Polypodiales > Pteridaceae > Ceratopteris > Ceratopteris richardii. The sequence goes on from CM035411.1 coordinate 94,255,154, forward strand.
AAACTGCCTACTTTCCGATTGATCTCTCAAATAGAGAAACAAATAGACATTCGGAAGGTTATGAATGAAAAAATTATGAAAGCAGAGGTAACCATGACATTAGAAGAATGGTTAGCATTCTCATGAACTGATGTGAAAGAAGATTTTATGAGTATCATCAAAAGACGAAGAGAACCTATAGAATATAAATCAGAGGATATAGAAATGGAAGAAAGGAAAGAAAAGGATGAACTGAAGGTTAGTATTGTGCAAATTAATGAATCTGAGTATCGTGAATCTTTTGAACATAGAAATTATTTGGGCCCCGTAATTGGACATTTAGAGAAAGGAAATGGTGACCCAAATAGTCATTATACTTAGAAACATTGGGCTAGGGGTACTACTGAAACTATGGTTAAGATAGGAAATAATAATAAACAGCAAGTAGCCTTAGTAGATTCAAGATCCGAAATCAATGTAGTCTTGAGGGAGTTATATAACGAAGGAAAATGGCCTATAGATAGAGACCATGGATGGAAAATGAAGGCAGCCAATAATGCTTCTGGCTATTTACTAGGAGCTTGCGCAAATGTTCCAATCACTATAGGTGATGTTAGAGAGGAACATAATTTCTTCGTTCATGATGACTGCTCGTACCTAATTATTTTGGGGCAGTCATTCATTTGTGAACAAAGAATGGAGGCAAAAGTACTGGACGATGGAAGTGCTTTCGCAAGAATACGCTCTCGTGATGGCCTTAAATCTGTCCAATTCATGATGCTTTGTATTAACCATCCTCGTATGGTAGGTCTTTAAGAAAAACTCCTTTAAGACACTTGGATCAGGATTTCGAGTAAATGCCACTGTTGAGTGAGATGACAGTGGACTTTGGTTCAAAATCTCGCAAAATCTTGTACATAAGTTAGATAAGATGACTGTTTATTTTCCGTCTGCTACTTTAAATATTTTGCATTTTAAACATATTCCTAGAAAACTTATAAAAAAATATGAAAAACATTTGAAAAACAAAGGAGATCTGTTAATAGATGAAACTATTGAATATGTTATTGAAACTACACATTGCTTCTCAACATTAGAGGAATTAGAAATTTGCTATCAAAATAAGTCTAATTCCCATATTCTCATCTCTTCACTTGATGCGTATGCATTAATTCAAGAATATGCCTCTAATATTGATCATGAATATGATGCCTTAGTGGAGACCAAATATAAAACTGTTAGTAAGAAGGTTAAACCCGTAGCACAACCACTACCTAAATTTAGTAATGATATTATAAAGAATGTAAGTCATGAGCCAATCCTTAGAAATCCAGCAAATATTGGCCATGTATTTACTAAAGAATCCTTAAATCAAATTAAGTTAGATGTTAATGGTTTCCTTCTTCCAGCAGAAAAAGAGTATTTTCTGAAGATTATTGAGCAACATGGAAGAGCATTTTCTCTTGAGCCTTCAGAGATAGGATGTGCAGATCCTAGGATAGTTTCTCCGATGATTATTTTTACTATCCCCCATATTCCTTGGAATTTGCACCCTATTCTAGTACCTAAAGCTCATCTTCTAGAGTTGATTAGATTACTTAAAGAAAAAATTCACATGCATATTTTAGAATCCTCTTCAGCTCCCTATTCAAACCGTTGGTTTATTGTGCCCAAGAAGAATGGAAAACTTCGATTTATCCAAGATCTTCAGCCAGTTAATAAAGTGACCATTAGAAATGAGGGTACAGGTCCAATTGTGGATGAATTTGCGGAAGCGTTTTCAGGCAATTCTATTTATTCTATGGGTGATCTCTACTATGGGTATGATCAATTTCAATTGGCACTAGAAAGTAGAGACATTACTACCATGAAAACACCTTTGGGATTAGTTAGAATGTGTACATGATGAGTGCAATGAATTTGGTTTTACATGATTTCATTCCTCACATTACTATGCCCTTTATAGATGACATTCCCATTAAGGGTTGCTTGGAAGAAGAAAAAGATAGCACTCTGGATGATGATGGTTGTCGTAGATTTGTTAAAGCTCATATCCTTGATTGCCAAAAGATCTTTCAGTGATTTATTCAAGTTGGCTTAACATTATCCATAGAGAAATCTATTTTTGGTGTTAATGAGGTCCTTATTGTAGGTCATCTTTGTGGCTATTATGGACGGAAGTCATACCCTCAGAAAATTGACACCATTAGTAAGATTTTGGAGATATGTCTAAATGTGAGTGAAGTTCGTCGATTCTTATGAGCTTATATCTTCTATGTTATATGGATACCACATTTTGCACATGTAGTTGACTGTCTTTATGACTTATTAAGGAAGAAAAGAAAATTTTATGGACTGAAAAACATACTCAAGCAATGCGTAGATTAAAGAAGTTATTACAAGAAGCGAGTAGATTATACGGATAATAAGCCTATTATATTGACTGTTGATACTAGCCCTATTGGGATATGCTGGGTCATAAGTCAGGACGATGAAGAGGGTAGAAGATATGCTATTAGATTTGGAGCTAAAATATTGCATAACACTCAAAGACATTATCCACAAATTAAAAGAGAACTTTGGGGTTTAGTCATAGGACTAAAGTCTGATAAGAAATATTTTATAGGAGCAAACGTAATTGTAGAGACAGATTGTTTACCACTAATAGGAATGATCACAAATTGTTCTCCACTGGATATTGCCATGCTTCACTGGATTTCTTACATTAAATTTATAAATCCAGTCTTAATTCATATTTCAGGCAAATCTAACTCTGTTGCTGATATGCTTTCTAGAGCTAGGTACGATGAGGATGACGAAGCCAAATTAGATACTAATACGATTAATTATGATTCTCAAGTATATGTATATGAAAAATTTAATAATGATGAATATGAAGGAGAGTGGCTGGATATTGGGAGGTATCTTAGTACTTTAATTAGATCACCTTCATGGTCTTCAAATAGATTTAGAAATATTAGAAAAAGAGCTTTTAATTTCTTTTTGAAAGATGGGTTAATTTGGAGACATGCAAGGGGAAAATTAGATTGCCACAAAGGGTACTAGGTACTAAGAATCTTCATATGCAAGTCATGAAGAGCATGCATGATACTTTATGGGCTGGGCATAAAGAATTTGTAGCAACTTATGAAAAAATCGAGAGGGTTATTGGTGGCCAGCTATTTATGTTAATGTAAAGAATTATGTCAATTCTTGCGATGTATGTCAAGTTCATTCATCAGTTAAGCATAGGGATCCACTGCACCCTACATATCCACCATGCATACACTATAAGTGGGTAGTTGACTTAGTGACCATGCCCAAAGGTATAGATAGGATGAGATACATAGTTCTTGCACGAGAAGATCTTACTAACCATGTTGAAGGTCGAGCTCTAAGATCAAAAACCACTTTCAATGTATGTAAATTTCTTCTTGAAGATGTCATTTCAAGATTTGGTTAGTAGTCGCTGATAGGGTTGAAGATGCTTTTTAAACAAATAAACTAAAGAATGTTTTATGATGAAGATGAAGACAAAAGAATAACCAGGTGACTTAATTTTAATTATTTGTATTATTTATTTTTGCTCTTTATGCATTTCATAAATAGGATTTTATTTTCTTCTGATATAAAACAGGAATTTATTAAAATTACGTAAATAATGAATGAGAAATTAAAGTAGGAAAATGTATATAAGTGAAAGTCCGATTTAGAGAACTTGTAATGTGTTGTGAAGATAAGAGAGTCGAAAACTTGAACTGTGACCCCTAGTAAAAGAGAAATTTACTTTATACTAGTAGAATTCTTTATTTTCCGAACCCGTCTAGCAAATGAGATCCTAATTCTAGCTGTAGCAAATTTTTAGACCCTCTGCTCAGTTTGAAGCTTTCCACAAAGCTTTGGGCTTACTTCCTTTTGTGGAGTGATTTCCACATAGCTTGGCACTTCCTTATACATGAGTGCCAGCTCCTTGTTCACCGCATCACTCCTAGGGGGGATTTGTTGATATATTTAGGTAGTGATGTGTGTGAACACACTAGGACCGCCGGGGAACTTTTTTCCCTCTTTAGGAGGTTTTTTTCCCTTGGCTTGTATATATGCCTATTGCCCTAATGGGCTAATTATCTTTGTACATTATCTAGTAATACATTCAGTATTGTGTGTTTGTGCTCCAAGCTTCTTCTTCTTCCTTGTGCTGTTCGCGTGCTTTAGCAGACGTCTAACTCCAACAACAGATTCTACTTGGGAATGAGAAGCTCTAGTTTGCAAGCACTTTCCCTTATTGATGATTGAGGATAATGATCTTTGGAAAGGAGAAGGAGTGTTTAAAATTGGTCTACAAATGACTTTACATGTGTGTGTGGGACAAGGGATAAACATAGCCAAGGTCTCTAGCTCAGGAGATATCCTAAGGTAACCAAGGAGCAATGGGAATGATTGTGCATGATGGCCACATCTCCACACTAAATCATTCTAGATCATTGCTATTTTGGGTGCAAGAGGATATAAAGGATGGGAGTTTATTTGCACACATAGTTTCAAGCCTTTGATTGTCAACCTTCTTAAGAGATTTTAGAAGCAAGGTTGACACAAGGCCACCATTGAGGCTTTCATACCAATGTGAAGAACTAAGGGCATCCTCTCCAAGGGACTTCCCTTTATGAAAAGTCGATACCAGCCATCCAAGTGTTGTTCATCTAACTAGATGTGCACCAAGTGCCCCAATTAAGTAGATGTAACTCAAGTGGATGCTTTTAGAAGGCTCTAGCTTGGGACAAAACACTCTCCATTACACTCATAGGACTTGAACCGAAAACCTCCTCTTTTTCATCCATTTGATTTAACCGCTATGCCGAGCTACTTGCTTTTCTAGACCAAGCACATGCACCTATGCTTAAGTCTACCCTTGAGACCTTGGCCCTTCATGAGAATGACCAGATGGTGTTCAATTTTAGATATGTTTGAACCAGTTGGACACCCATTTCATAAGCTTATGTTATAACACATGGATTATAGGAGAGGGATTGGGAAAAAGAAAGGAATTAAAGATAACGCTCAGAGACACAAATTATTTAATCAATGGATTACAAAAATGCCATTAGATAGAGTTAGATAGAGCTAGTGTGATTGCCTTCATTGCAAACTATATTCATAACATGATCAACATGATCAATGCATATATATCAAAGATGCCAATCCATGTATACGCTTTCCCTCTTGAGACATTAGTGCACTACCAAAATAGATTCCAACACCATATGCCCTAAGGTGCATGCTGGAGGCCATGATGCCAATGTGATGGAGTCCAAATTCTTAGATGAGATTAGAGATGCTAATGAACATTGCCCGAATTGTGAATGCATGGTGTAAAGGTAAGGTTGTTTTGAAGCTCTATGAATTAAAAATGATTTGTGGTACTCATTTGGATGCATTTTCATACCTCGTAATAAGGACATCAACTCTATGAAATAAATATGATTTGTGATGCTCCCATGGATGCATTTTCATACATCACAATGAGGACATCAAATGCTAGCTACTCTTTGAAGTCCATGATTGTAAGTTAGTAAGACATGGAAGAAAAAAGAAGTTCCATGCTTGGTTAGCTTAGAAACTCATATGGCCTGACTTGTGTCAAGATGTGGTAGAGGATATCAAGACTTTCTTGACTTACCAACTCATCAAGGGATAAAAGATTAACCCAAAAAGATTCCTCATCAACATGCTTATCCTTGCGAGACCTTGGGATGTTGTCAACATGGATTTTATTGTGGACGTTTTGGAATTCTGTGAGTACGCTATCATTACGAGGAAGTCCATTTCTCCTTAAAGAAAATAGGCTTTATTTTAGCCAAAGGCCACTCAAATCAATGCAATATAGCTAGTTTTCTTGAATATATGTGTCAAATACCATGAATCACATCTTGCTATTATTTTGGACATAGATGGCCACTTCCTTAGTCATAAGTGCTAGGAGTTTTTAAATCATTGGGCACTCACTTGGGCTCTCTTTAAATGAGGACCTGAAGAAAAATGGTTAGACACAATCATGAATTAAAAATGATATTAGTGCACATTATCACAAAGATGAAAAAGATTGGGTGACCATCTTGAGGTCATTTTATTTCAATACAATAGATCCATATGCCCAACTAACAATTTCACTCCGTTTGAGTTGGCAATGGGCAAAGAAGTGACCACCTATGTTCTTGGTAAGTCGAACTTGGAAGGTCTCATACCTAAATACGAACACATTCTAAGTGCAATGGTGCACTTACCCTCATATAGCTAAGAAACATCTACAAATCCAATGTACCAATGCCAAATCTCAGCTATTAAAAGATTTGGTGGTTCTCAACACCCAAAATATCACTCTATCTCCCAATTTCATACCAAAAACCAATCATTGTTGGTATGTCTCTTACAAGATTTTAGACAAGTACAATTGTATCACATTCAAGCTAGAGTGACCATCCAAACTGACATTACACAATGCACTCCGCTTTAGTTTGCTTAAGCCATTCTATCTGGATGGATTTTTTGGAAGGTACACACATCTCCTCGATCAATCTTGTTATAAAAGGAGATTATCTTGAAACATCGCCTTTGCATGCAACCAAAAGTTTATGTCAAGTGGTATGGTTGGTCACTCTTTGATTGCACATGGGTACTTGAGGAGTGCCTCTAAACAAGGATCTAGTGCTCCATTATTGGGATATTCTTGGAATACAATACATGTCTAGGGCTTAGGCTTCCTTATTTCCCTTCTTTGATATCGTTGTAATGAAACTTGTAATCTGCATGCACCCTAGATAGAAACTCCTTGACTAGGACATCAAGGCTCTAAAAGCGAGAAAACATTCACTTTCTTTGAAAACATTGGAACAATGATCTTCCACCCAACTTGGGGCACCTCCATCCACCTCCTTGACTCCTTCCACATTCCATTTTGGAGAGGGCCCTATAGTTCTCTCTATTGAGGAGGCTTGGTTGCTTGGGGAGTTTTACCTTGTGATCCACTAACAAGTGACTCTACCTCCAAACCCTTTTTCTAGTTACTTACCTCTCCTCGTTTCGTAAATTGTTAATCATGGTTTTCATAGTCTATGGATAAATCGGAGTCGGGACTTTCATAGGAACTCTCGAGATCCCACGGGTACTATGCCCATTCACTTGTACAGTTACAATTTCAAAGTTAAAGTCCGGGGAGTAAGCTTCGGCTGAACCTCCATTAAAAAAGAAAAAAAAAAAAAAAAAAAAAAACTCTCTCTCGATGTTCACTGCTTTTAACTTTGTAGTCGCACATGCGTTTGGGGCTACGCAAGAGATCAGGCCGCCCATAAAAGAGAAAAGTCAAACCGGGATTTAAAAAAAAAAGTTCCAGACATAACCTCCACGTGGACAAGCGTAGAAAGTCGGTGTGCTTTTTTCTGTGATGGATCATTGGATATATGCCGCAAAGCAGTAATTGATGAATTACAGGCTTGTTTCTGAGCGACGAGGTCTACGCAGGAGATGATGCGATCACGGGTTTGTGGCTCCTTCGTTCTGTCTAGTAGAATTCGCAGGGCAGGAAGGCGATCCTTTTCGTCGAAGGTGGCGGGGGAATGGACTCTAGCAGACGAATTGGCAGCTGAAGAAGAGCTAGATGATTCGCAGCAGCCCGTGAGTAGAGCCCTTGATCAAATGTTCAGCGACATGAGGTTCAAGCGGCTAGCCCCCAGTTGGCTTCCCCTGCGTCCTGAGTCCTCCTTCTTTTTACCTCCAAGCCCTCCGTTGTCCCAGCTTTTGAAACACCATTCCCTCCCTGTGCAGCAAACGCTTTCCCCCGAGCACCTTCGGATGGCTCTCAACCCTCTTGGATGGACGTCCTCAGATGCCATTCACGAACGTATGGCATGCGAATCCGGTGAAATGGTGTCGTCCACTAAGAATGAGTCCGTGCCATCCACTAAGAAGGAGTGAGTTCTCTAGCATTTTTAAGCACAGATAGCTATTTTATAAGTTCGAGTATCTTAGATGGTGCCAAAAAGAAGACTTAAAGGTAATCGTACCTTCAGAATTTCGTATTTAAATTAGAAATACATAGAGTGGTGCTCATATGCAAGAAAGGCCATTTAAAAATATTGATTGTCATGGCCTAGCACATCTATGAGCCAAATATTGAAATTGATCTTTGTAATGATGCATGATTTTGGATTTTCCTGCACACATGTACGTAATGATATGTTGTGTTTATTCGTCTTCTTCTGACTTTGGATTTTCCTGCATACATGTACGTAATGATGTGTTGTATTTATTCAATATTCTGCCAAAGACCCATTACATGACGTTTCTCCTCAATTCTAGTGGATAGGCACCTAGAACATGATACAACTTGTACGTTGATGGGGAAATTGTTTGGGGTCTTGTGTAATTGAGTAGTATCCTTATTACAAAGAATTTCTTCTTAGTCAAAATTGTTTAATCATTTGAATCTTTGTGCTGTACCTGCAGTCATGGAAAAGATCGTCTAGAATGATTAAATTATGTATTGCTTTCTGATTTTCAGGCCTGAAGGATGGGTGGAGATCATACTTACAGGTATGCAGTGCCCATAAGTATCGTGTTGTTTACTGTTGATGATTATGGCAACTGCATGTAAACATGAATGTATTTGCATGATAAAATAATATGGATTTATTTTAGCAATCAAATATAAGCTGCATTCAGGAAGATTAGTTATGTCTCTGCTTTGGTTTATCCAATCTGCTGCTTCACGCATCCGGCCAGAATGAATGCATATAAGAAATTTTCACAATATGATTAAAGGGATTTTACAGCCATAGATCCTGTAAATCATGCATAACATATTGTATGTTTAGTATTTTTGATTGGATGGTAAAACTATTGTACAGCATTGTGTGCACATTCCATTAACGATATTAGCAATGGGATTATAAAGTTCTATTGAGAATATGAGCAGTTTGTAGCAGATTTTCTTCACGAACAGCAAAAACTGAATACATTATAGTTGTGCACTTTTCACAAAATCTTATGTTTGATAGCTTCTCTCCTCTTCCCCCAAGATTTGAAAGTAATATATTGTTAGTATTTATATTTTTGCAACCCAACTCTAAAATTAGTGTATGGACATGATTGGACACTTCTATCTAAATTGTGAACAAATCTTTTGTAGCTAACATCGTTTTAGATGTAATGTTTGAATTGTATGTGTAACATTTATACTTTAGTGTGTGCATAAGGGTTTATATTGAGACTTAGGAGTTGAACACCATTTTGAGTGAATCTAGGTTTCTGTACACATACATTCACCCAGCATTTCCCATATCATATGTAGAAGTACATAGATTGGACATTTTAGGGAAATATTTTTTGGTTTACTTGAGAGACCAAGTTTCTTGAATAGTATGAGGCCAAGCCTTCTGAATTCAATGCAGGAACTGAAGCCTGTTGGCTATATTAGAGGCCTTCATTTGAGGAGCTAGCTTATGAAATCTTGTAGCTATTATTAGGCATTCATGATGTGAGTAGAGGTGTTATCCCTCTTTGTTCAAGCTATGCAAAATAAGATTTTAAACAGAAGAAACAATCTAAGGTTGCTTTACCCAGTCAGGTTTCTTCTTTTCTTAAGGCTACAAAAAATATTTCATTCTCATCTTTATTTCATCTGTTATTTTTCTTTTACCTTTATTTTTTTTACAATTTTTCTTTCCCTCAAAGCCGTCGGATTTAGTATTCTTGTTATCCTTGCCTAGAAGATGCCTTGCATTGCCTTGAATGAGGTCTGGTGCCACTGTTTATGGTGGTTTCTGTTTATACTTGTATACTAAAGTATGTTGGTTTCATCCTTTGATGAACCTCTTTTTTGGTTCTTTATTTATAGAGTAAAGAGAAGAATAGAAAATGACAAAGAAAAGAGAAGCGTAGACCAAAGAGGATAAACTTGAAAGAAATCCTTTTGTGCTTTAGGACATAATTCATTTTGCATGATTTTTCAGATAATTACTATTTAAATTTAGTTCTCTTTTCGTGTTTTACTTAAAACATCATTTCTCTAAGTACTGGCTGTTTGAAAAGGATAGAGTGATGTTAGTGCTTTATCTTCTATGAAGTTATGATAGAAGCAATTTTTTTCTTTGATCGTCCTTGCTTGAAAGTATTTTTGCTTGTATTATGAAGTTTATCTGAATGTTATAGATGTATGGATTTACTACCTTAGCTAAAGGAGAGGAAAAAGAACTAGGTTTTGTTAGTGTGAATTTTGAAATGAGAACAAATAAAGAGAAATATATATTTGTTTTTTTCAATTTTGCATGTCTAAAGAGTATCTTTTAGCCATGTTCGGTGTTAAGGAAAGAAGAGGAAAAAGAGTTATTTACTTATGATTCTGAAAATTCCAGATCTATTACCTGTCTGTGTTGAATAAATTGAAGTGTTATCTCTTCATGTTTTATGATGAGGCCTATTATCCTGGGAGTTGTGAAGTTATTCAACTCATCTGCTTTAATTCATCATCTTAGCTTTTATGTTGACTCTTACATCAAACAAGAAAACGCAAGTAGAATTTATTAACTTTTTTCATTTTTATTGATTTTTATTATTAATTTGAATCCTACTTTTATATCTCAAATAATTTCAACATTTGTTCTATCATTTGTTTTATCATGTTGTCTTTTTATGGGTTCTTTATTGAATTTCATTTACTGTTTTGTTATATTTATTTTTGAATCTTTTTTGCTTCTTTTATTTGATTTTGTTCATCTTTCCATATCAACCTAAAGAATAGGATTTTTTCATTATTATTTGTGATTTGATACCATTTGTTCTTCTCTTTGTGGGTATCATTCTTATTCTGTGTGTATATTTTCTCGTCTCATAAAATTTCAAAAATTGGTGTGTGTTATTAAAGCCATATAGCATTAAGTTAAGATACATATGGATGTATGAAGATATGCAATAACCATTTTCTTGAATGTAGTTATCATATATGGATGATTTTAAAAAATCCTGCAAATTCTATTGCTTGTAGTTTAGTATTCCATATGTTGAGATAACTATAAAGGGCAGAGTTGCAAAAATGTCTATCATTGGCTAGGTAAGATATGCAATTTGTGATTAGGAGGAGAATGCTTTAGAAGGAAGAACTATATGCATTGAACAAGTATTATTCAATGTTAAATCCCCATATTTACGTAAAAAATATTTGGCAATGCCTTAAGGAAGTTTGTGATTGAGGTTTTCATCGCCACCATATCATTAGCAGAGCCTCTCCAAGGTCCTTTGTGCTAACAAAACAAAAGTACAAGACATACTCACAAACATGAAAGGGATGGATACACTTCCTAACCATAGAGCCAAATGAGCTCATTGTCGAGCTTGGGAACCCGTGACTACATAGGTGGCCATCACCACAAGGGTTGGCGCCCCATATTGCCACACCCACACTAGTTGAGTGTGTGAGTGTCAGACTCGACCAAATGGTGGCGAGTTCAAGTGTACATACATGAGAATGTGTAACAAATGAGCCATGGGTCTTTTTTCGAGGACTCATTTAAGGATGTGGGCAAGTTCACATTTACTGGTCCTCTCTCACTTGGCCGGACATAACTACATGTGCCCATCTAGATGTCATAGGAAAGTGGGAAGGGTTATCTTTCCCGTAAACCATTGTTCTTCACATTTTCCTAAGTAATGAAACTTGGGAATCAACTGTACTGACTCTGGCTCCCAATTTGAAACGGATTAAAGCTGTTCTTGCACTTGATCTGGTTCTGTTAACGAATGGAACTTTTTGGGACTTCTTTACCCTTTGATGAAGTACTAGATCTTGCTCTAGTGGAATGTAGTGGGTAACGTCTTCCAAACTCAGGATCATCTTTTGAGGTCGTACAAACCATCTTTCGCCCAAGCCATTCTTTCAAGTGACTATCATGTAACACAAGGTGCATTGCTGATCCTTCCAGGAAGGTTCAATTCATAAGACACGAGTTACCTTCTTTCTGATATGAAATGGACCTGCACTCTATTTTTTGAAGTCAATTATTCTTTGCTCGTTTCACTTTCTTAAATATATCTGTGTGTTGTATGAATGTACGTGTCTCTTTTTTAATTGTACTATCTTTTTACTTCGATTTTTCTTCACTGAATTATGTTCAACCCCTTTTTTTTTGGTTTTTGATTCTTGTTTCCAATTTTATGCTATATCTGTCTTATTCTATAGGTGGGGGTTTTCTCTTATGTGCATGTGTTCCTGTTTTGAAAAATTGCATATATTTCTCTTAAAGCTTTATTAATCCTAGAAACATTTATAAATAAGAAAGTAAGTGGAGTTCTATTCTCTTTTGTACAATACAGTGCACAGGATGCAGTGAAACTAACTGTCTGCATAATAATCATGCCTGCTAATGAAATTTGATTTGGCAACTGTTCATATTCGGAAAGCTAATATTGAGCTATTGGTCTGTATTTTTATAAAGATTTTTGATTAACCTTTTGGCATGTTGTATCTTTCTACAGATGATGGTACTGGACAGGTTGCAACAACAGAAGGACAATGAAAAATGGCACCTATATCTGCCTGTTGATGCTGGTATTATTCATACTGTTACAACAGAAGAGCAATGAGATTCAGGTCTCTCCAAAGGCATATGATGGCACAATGATTTGTATGTGAGCAACCATTCTGCTCCCTTGTGAAGGCAGGCACCTTGTAAATTCTGCACCCCTGTAAATTCTCAACATGTCACTTTGTGCAGGTACCACAGGAACCTGGTAGTTGGATCATAGAGAACTCTTGTTATACAACAATATATTGGTTGGAATCAGTCAAGTAATTTTAGTTCATTTCTTGCAACAGATGATCAATGTTTTTAAGAGTAATGCCAGAGAGAGGCCTCTTCTCCCAAGAACAATCTACCAATCATGTGAAACATAATCGTAGAACCTTTTATTGGGAGCCAAGCTCTACTTGATAAACAATCTTCATATTCAATTGGTAGCATTACAACCATTTTAGCAATTGGAATGATGGTCTTGTTTATAAATTTGCACTTTCATATTCAATGTTTGTCTGAGTATTTGAATCATAATCAAGGGAAGTGCACCTCATCTATATACTGTTTACAGTCATGTTTTAAGGACATGGATTTCCATCACCAGCATGTTTTTAGCTGCTTGATTGATGTATATTCGAAAGTAGGATCAGGAGTTCTCCTGTTTAAAACTCAGGCTCATGTTTTGAATAGCTGTTTATTTATGGGAATTCAGAAGCAGGTAAACACTAGCAGATTTGCAGCTTTATTTAGTCATGGATCTTAAGATGACAATCATGAAAACCAGCCTAGTGCTTTTATTGCAAGGGTCAACTTGTTATGGGTTCTATGAAGATAACTGTCTTTGTTGGCCCAGAAGGTTGCTGATAATACTTCAGCATCCACATGTCCTTAGTAACTTGTATGCGCCTGGATTAAATCAATCTAATGAAGGTAATGTAAGGATGATATGCATGGATTTGATTCTGTATTTTCTAGCCCTGTTATCTGAATGCAAGGTACCGATTTTTGTGTGTGAAGTTACTTATGCATGAATATGTAAAGGGGGTGCAAATCAGACTAGGCAGTGGCCTAGAATTATTGATTGAGGAGTCAAGATGTGTGTCAATCTCTCTATCCATTCTTTATTGATTGCTTAGTATGGGAGTCCTGATTATTAAGATTCCTTCCATATATATAAAATATGTATGTCTAATGACATGTATGTGCATGTTATAAATTCACATGTTAAGAGCACTGTAAAAAATGTTTTCACTGGCTGTGAAGAGAATATCCATTGGTTATGAGATTTTACTTCTATAGACCTGCTAATGGAATGCAACATGTCTTGTTTACACTATGGAGCATTTGAGGCTCTGTGTCTAAATCATGGTTGTGAAGTCTTTGGCTTGGGTTCAAGTTGTTCTGAGTTCTTTCCCTTGGGAGTCCTTGGTTGGGGTTTGTCTTACTCACAGAAGACTTGGTACAACTAGGTGACGCTATTATTGTTAGTAAAGACCAATTTGGGGAAGGGCAGCCAATCCTGCTCTAAAAATCATTGTTGTCTATATATTTTGCAAGATTTCAAGATTATTCCATCGTTAGAAGCTTGTGCAATGTTGAACCATATCATAATCAAGACTAGTGGTCCACAAAGCTATAACCTACATGTTACGTCTCTACGCTTCTAGGAGATCTGGATGTGTTGTAGCTTTTGTCTGACAATATATACTAGTTTCGACAAGTTCAATGTGAACTGGATCATTTCACCTATAAATAGGACTCGAGGCCTCTCATTTAACATTCTTGAGATTTGCCAGGACTCGACTCTTGGCCTTGTGTGGCAGAGGTTCGTCACCCATCGTGGTGGGAGGCTTATGGTATGGGACACACCCGTTTTGGAGGTGACGGCTCATTGTGTGCTGCAAACTCCGTGTTGGCTCTATGGTTGGGAGGTGAGTCAGATGTCCTTTCGTTCCATGTTTGTAATTGTATATGGCTTGTGGCTTGGCTTGTCCAGTAGGGAGGATCTAACATTGGTATCAATGCATCTTTCTCGGCTCATATGTTGAGAGGGCAAGTGACGTGCACGAACCCATGTAAACTCAAAGAGGGAGGAGAATCTTATAAGATCTAACATTTGGTATCACTGGAGGGTCTTTGCAGAGTCGTGATGGCTCAACTGACATGCTTCTCACCCTCTCGTGTCGGGTGGTATGGGATGCTTCGAGCTTGAGGAAGGAGCACCGAAAGCACATGCAAGTTGGTGATTGGAAAGCATAGGTGAGCTTCCCATCTTATTTGTGATTTCCATGGAGGTCAGGGGCCGGAAGAGTGGCACCCTTCACCTTCATCTTTGAACCCTATGGCTGGGACCTTCCATCCTCTTGCAAGAGGAAGGGGAGCAACCCTATTAGATCCCTCTAGGATCAGCCCTGTAACTCAAGGCACAACACAAGCCATATTCACAAGCATAGAAAGGGTGGACATCACACTCACCTCTCCATCGTAGGGTCCACAACGACCCATCCTTGAGCATGGGAGCCTACCACCAGGTGGGTGGAAGTCCCCTCAAGGGCCCGGTGTCCATATCACCATGCCCACACCATACATGTGTGTGAGGGACTCAACGAAGGGCCAAGAGTTTATGAGCCTTATATGAGGAGTGAATAACAAATGAATCCAAGGGTCCTATTTATAGACTCTCTTAAGGAGGTGGCCTAGTTCACACTACTCGGATACTCTAGGCTTGGTTGGACACATTAACATTGAAGTATAAGTTGATACAAGTTGTCCAATAACTCCGAAAACCTCCAAGGCTGAAGTATGATCTCTTCTACATGAGATATAAGGCTCCGAGAAACCTTGAAGATGATGAAGGAAACACTAACTTCACCTCCTCCAAGTTGAAGAGGCGTGCTTGTCCAAACCAACTCATTTGAAGAGCTCCAAGTGGCAAGAAGTGATGGATATTAATGTCGAAGGTTTTTTGTTTATATAGATTATGCTTGCCTTGGCAAGCAAAGGTAAACTAAAGCAAAAGCTGTGCCTTCTCCATGATTTGTTGCGGTTTTTTTGGGATCAAGTTTTTAGGCCACTGGTGAGTTTTTTAACTTTCCATGTTGCACAAATTTGACCCGTTGGATCAAATTAGGCTTTTCACTTTTGGCCTAAAATTAGGGTTTGACTTTTGATTTAGATATAGGTGCCAAACACACGTGCTATATATGGTTGGATAGCTCTCTTTGAGCTCTATCACATTATTTAATAAAAATGTTTGACTATATTTTTTACCATTTCCCAAAAATGGGATCATTTTTGACCTTTTATGAGGACCAATTTCAGTTCTTCTTGTAAACTTGCAGTTAGGATCCTTATTGGAAGGTTGCCTATTTATCATATTTTCTAACAATCCCCTCCTAACCTAATACTAGGGGAATATGCCAAGTAGGTATATTTATAATTTGTTGTAGTTATTTGTTTTAGGTACCTCTATAATTTTCACATATCATGCAAACTATCCATTGCCACACAAGGACTTGTGACATGAAGAGCACTCTCATAACACACATCACGAAGGGAACTCACACATTCCTCTCTCGTTTCAATCAAGTACTTGGAAGGATAAGAGTCAACTATAGGATGGTATGTAATCAAATAGGATATAGACTCAAATCATACTCCCAAGATTATCAAAGCCAATCCTTTTCAAACCAAGGTTATATGCTCTCATCAACACCTATTGCACACGCGCACACCACATGTTGATTGTGCGCAAGTTTCTCCATGTAGACATAAAACCCCTCTTTGCTCACACAAGTCTTCCTTCGTGACCGCCAAGATGTGGATGCAAGTTCTCAATATATGGTTGAGTGACTGACTTCTAGGGGCACTAGAAGGTTGACTAGTGGTTGAATATCACTTCACAAGTACACTTTCAAGAAGCAATGCTTTGCAAGCTGTTTTGCGCTGTTGATTCCAGCAGCAAATAACATAAAAATTCTAGCAAATTAATAGATATATAAGATATCCACACTTTTTCCCCCTTTTTCAAAATGCAAGCATTGTTTTAGTGTGTGCATCCCCTTGAGCACTCTTGCCTGCTTCCCATGAGCACTCCTTTGAGCATCTTTGGTTCAGCCTTGAACCTTTTAGTGTTCACTTTTAAGCCTTCAAACTTCAGCCCTTAGTGAAGGTGAGGATTTTTCTTCGGGCACATAGAGAGAGAGAAAGCCATCAGCCTCTTTTCAATATCCATTAGCTTCAACCTTTCATCATGGGTAGAATTCTTGATATCATCAGTAACCATGTGAAAATAACCCTACCTCTTGGCAATTCAATTATTTCATGGGTGTTTATGGTGGTTTGGCATCTGGCATGAAAGCTCATCTCCATGGGTTGAGAGATAGAAGCATTGGAAAATGCCTATCCATGATCCATCCTTGCATGCTTGCAGGTCGATGCTCGCGGATCGTGGCATGTACTGTCTTCTATAAGGAAGTAGATAAAGTCTTTTATTTGTTTTTAGTACTAGATATGTGAACGAATGCTAGATATATATTATTCACGGATTATTCAGAATCCCATGTTATCCCAAGGTACACCCCCGTTCTTCCACTATGGAGATCAAGAGGCGCACGGGCTACTCCAAGCAAAGCATATTGGGATGGAGTCAAGCCTATCTCATTACATAAGTGAAACTGAGGAGAGGAATTCAAGACCAAGATTCCTTATCATTCTTTTGTTGATAGTCTCATGTATGCCATAGTACCTACTAAACCAAACATTGCATTTGCAGTGGGAGTCATTAGCAAATGTTGTCTAATCCTAGCAAGAAGCATTGGGAAGAGGTCAATGATATTGAGAAATTTAAGTGGCACTGAAACAAGTGTCTATGCTTGGGTAGAAACAAGGCAGCTGGTGCGTTCAGTGCGCATAAGGTGTGAAGACCGAATGGTATCCGAAGGCCCGAAGGTAAGGTGCGTCGTTTCAAATACACATATATTCATAAGAATCTAAGATATAGTATATACATATATATTATGCATATTAAAAGTTAAAACTTACAAATAACAAATTACAACCATTAATGAAGTTTGAACCATGTGGCATAAAGCACAATATAGTTGAGGGAGAAAATTATGAACTCTGATAAATATGAAGTCAGAAACATACATATATACTGGAATCTGGATACATCATGGGCTATAGCCTATAGCATATAAGTATAAAAAATGATACTCTGACGTGTATATCGTTCAGTGTCCAATGTCAAAAGTATGAATCCAAAAAGTAACATGATACATCGTACATCTGACATCAATGATCATACATGGTAAGATAAATCATAAATATCTTCCAAAGAATCTGAATCATCATGTGTAATGTCATATATCTGACATGTCAGATACATCATAGTGGGCATGACTCATTAGTCTATATCTAGTATCTACCCTAGCTCATATATGCCGAAGGACTCCTTTGATGATGAAAGAGAAATATCGTCTCTAGGAATGACATTCTCTTCATCATCATACTCTGGATGCACTACACGAACCATTTCTGCAAACCCATGATCCTTTGATGCATCCTCGACAATGTCCTCGTGCTATGCCTTTGGCACAATGGGCTGGCCTCTATGTCAAGGATGCATCTTCTGTCTCCTAGTATAAATTGGTGCCACACTCGAAGATGGACCTTTCTCCTCGTGCGGATCTCTCTGATGCCTAGCAACAACATGCGATCACCCTTTCATAATCCTCCTATCCGTGCTCTCAAGCTATGCATGAAGCATCTTGTAAATCTCATCCTGCTCATCATCAGTGGATGCTTCTATGCTTTCCTCTGATGTGAATGCACTCTCAAAATGAATAGGTGAAGTTTGGAAAAAATAAATAAATTTTAAGGATATTATAATTTATCACATAAAAATAAGTTAGTAAATATTTACACAAATTATAATTATCAATATTATTATCTTCCTTGGACCTTTAAGAGACCGTGATGTAGGTAAAAGTTGTAAATTGACCTCACAAAAGACCATACGATTCAACTGCTCCATACTCAAACAATTGTGGAGCTTGGCATGCACTAAGGAGAATGCACTTCAATTTCGCTTACATGGGTTGGAAGAGCAATCCTACAATTATCATTGTTTAATGTCCTATAACTATCATTGATCATTAAACATTATTATTCATGGATATTGGATTATAATTATGTAACAAATCGCAAATGATAAATCAAATTTCAATATACGGTATACTTGTGAAAAGACCTTGAGCTTATATGGTGCAATGGTAAGGTGAACATAACCGTAATGATTCCACCACTCAAGAGGTCGAGATGTGACGTCTTGCCTCAATGAGGTGGATCTAGCATAGGCAATACCAAATTGCTTATATAGGCAGGAAACTCACTATCAAATGCCATTTGCTCATCACGACTCATAATGTGCTCTATGTATAAGTCTTTCATATGTCGCATATGTGGTTGCGACCATAAATGTGGGTCCTTAAAATAAGGGTGTAAAAGTGCTGCAAAACTATGAATCGATGGCAATAAGAATTGCCGTCATGACTCCATTAGCTCCATCACATCACAAATAATTATAAAAGCAAAAAGCAATTGTACAATCATCAATGCAATCACAAATAAATTAATAATCATCAATGTAGTCACAAATTATTAATAATTATGAATGCAAATATACCTAGAAGTCGATAGAGTAGTCATGGATGATACGCTTCATCTTTGCTCAAAAAACAAGTCGAAAATCTTTTCTCCATATAATTTGCTATCTCTGTACGTGCTCTTGCCATGCTCCACCGTCGAGGGTCTACAACCATCATGCATTATGCATCCATAAATGTCGTCTAGAAAAGACATGGTAGACGTAGCCAAATGGGGTCTTTGCTGAACGAATCAACTCTTTCTCACTATGAGCCTGAAAAATAGCTAATGCTTGGTGATTCTTATGTACGAAAGAAATCACCTTTTTTGCATCACTCACCACAAGAGATATAGCCAACGGAGCTTCCCTATATCCTCAATCAATAAATCTAAGCAATGTGCAAACTTCAAAGCATGAACTCTACACAATGCTAGGAAACTCGGCCTTTACCAACTCTCCCATTCTCTTACAGTTTGATCTAATGGGCTCTAGAAGTTTCTCAATTCTCTCTTTCTCTTCTATGAGCATGGAGGTATGCAACTGCTTGTAATCAACCCATGCCCGTCATCAAAAGGACCTACTTGAGCTATTGGTTTTTCCATTCTCTTCTCAATTCTCTCTTTCTCTTCTATGAGCATAGAGGTATGCAACCGCTTGTAATCAACCCATGTCAGTCATCAGAAGGGCCTACTTGAGCTATTGCTTTTTCCATTCTCTTTCATGCATATGTGCGAACAACATTAAAAGGAATGTTCCACTCAAGTATGGAGCACTCTATCTCTATGTCAGCTACTCATTGATGTTGCTTGAAGCTTCTGCAAGCCAATGGATATGTAAGAGGATTGAAGAGAGGACCACGATGCTTTAAATCTTTGAGATGATTGTCCTTCTAATGGAATAGACTCTCATCCTCATCACGTTGAGAAGAGGTCCGAATTCTCACTATGCTAGCACTAACTCCTGGATCCTCAACTTCTTCTAGTATATCCTCAGAAGCCGCAACGAATTCATGATGACAAGATGCTTTAGCATCTTGAGCAAGCTTATGCCCTTTGCACATAATTTTTGCAACCTCTTGTGGGACTTGTGTACACCTAACAATGCCCAATCCTCCTAGTCCAGATACATGTCGGATAAGACATGTAGTACTCATTATTAGTAGCAGGGATACTCCATAAAGGTGAAATACCTCGAGACATATGTGGGCAAGAGTTAAGACTCAAGAGGAACTTGCAAGCCAATGGATATGTAAGAGGATTGAAGAGAGGACCACGATGCTTTAAATCTTTGAGATGATTGTCCTTCTAATGGAATAGACTCTCATCCTCATCATGTTGAATAGAGGTCCGAATTCTCACTATGCTAGCACTAACTCCTGGATCCTCAACTTCTTCTAGTATATCCTCAGAAGCTGCAACGAATTCATGATGACAAGATGCTTTAGCATCTTGAGCAAGCTTATGCTCTTTGTGCATAATTTCTGCAACCTCTTGTGGGACTTGTGTACACCTTGCAATGCCCAATCCTCCTAGTCCAGATACATGTCGGATAAGACATGTAGTTGTGGTACTAAAAAACTTACCACAATACTTACACATCCATCTCCTCGTACCAAAACTAGATCCGGTAGTATTCACCAACTCATTATTAGTGGTAGGGATACTCCATAAAGGTGAAATACCTCGAGACATATGTGGGCAAGAGTTAAGACTCAAGAGGAACTTGCAAGGGGCTCTAGCCTCTAAGCTTTAACTTCTAAGCTCTTAGCCTCTTAGGTAATAAGCTGAGGGGTCTCTCTCTCTCTCTCTCTCTCTCTCTCTCTCTCTCTCGGCACTAGGTAGTAGTAGGCAATCTTGAATCAACTCTCGGACTGAGAGCTCACAAGTCGTGTGTGTGTGTGTGTGTGTGTGTGTGTGTGTGTGTGTGTGTGTGTGTGTGTGTGTGTGTGTGTGTGGCTGAGGCAAACGGCTGAAGGGCCGAGGCTGAGGTGAAGTCGATGGGGCTGAGCTATGGAAGGTTCAAGGGTGTCAATGGGGCTGAACTATGGAAGGTTCAAGGGTGTCGATGGAATGTTCAAGGCTAAGCAAATCCACAAAGTTTGCGAACTGCTCATCTGATGTCTGTTGCTAGGTTAACACTCAAAAGCGAACCTCAAAATTTATACTCGTAATGGCGAATTTATAGCACCGAATGCCAAGAATGTAAAAAATTTGCGGTGCTAGTAGCTACGCACTGAATCTACTATGGGTAGAGGTGAAGCATTCTTTGTTGGATACACAAACTATGTCTATGCTCTTTGTGTCAACGAGAAAGTCTACTTCAAGGTGTACTTTTCACTTTACAAGAGGTGCTATTTCTTTGCCTTCAAGAATGTCCAGCTGTTTCAACTTTCCACTATAGAAGAGTATGTTGAAGACAATGAGGTATGTAACGAAGCATTGTGGCTTTCTAGATTTGCTTGTGACATCAGATTGAGGTGCAGTATCACTTTATAATTGCTAAGCCAATGAATGCCTTTTACTTGAGAAATCTCACACTCGAGAAAATGCTTGGACCAAGGCTCCAGACATTCTTGCCACCTGATGGGGGGTTAATCTGCTTTTGCGGTCCTTTGGACACGGGGTAACATGTCCAGCATTTGGGTGGTTTAGGTTATATATTTGTACTTGGATATTTCTCTGTCATTCTTTATTTTTTTCTCGCGTGGTTTGTATTCATCATATTGGCCTTTTGTGGAAGATATGGTTTCATCAGTGCCATGTGAAAGGCAAAATGGCTGTTGGCCACTGTTGTATATGTATTTTCTAATAAGACGTATAGTAGCCTGGTCAGCCATACAATGTATTGTGATCTTCTATTGTAAAACTTGCATATCTGTGTATGCTGCTCCAGGTCTCTGGTTTCTAGGTTTTCCTGTAGGCATGCGTGTACAAGTATGAAGGTTGATTGTGTCATTGTCCAAGAAGTTAGTCCATGTTGCGAAGATCTTGAAAGCAAAGTTATAATTTATCACTATGATTTGATTGATGAGTGGGATTTAGGTACAGCTACATGGGTTCTGGCCCCCAATCTAGTGTGATGGTTTTACACATTCGCTCATGGGCTTATATCATGGTCCAGAATGATCTTTCATGTCGGGAATTTGTGTGGTATTGTTTGTGAACCATATTTAAGACATCTGGATCTGATCAGTCTGGATTTCATCAGTCTATATGACAGTTAAATTGATGTCTAGATCCTAGCTTAATCATCAATCACACTATGTTTTACATTCACATGTTGATTTACACAACGAAAATTCAGTAGTAGGCTGGTAGGGATGCTCTGTAGTTGTAGGGCTTGGTGTTGTGTTTTATCTTAGGAGCTTTGCAGTCTCATACATGAATCATAATCAAGACAGTTTGGATCTCATTATTGTGTTACTGAGCTTGGTTATCCGTATTTCTGAGATGTCTGATGATATATACCTATGGTTCAAGGTATCTTGTTGACGTCTGGGTTTCAGAAGTAGGTTACATAGGCTCTGTTTGATTCAGCCTCGAAATTTTTCAGATGTATCTAATCGGATGAGAATTAACTAGTGGGTCCCTCTTGCTAGGTTGTAAATTATATTACTGTTTGGTTAGCCATAAAACTATCTAATTCTTTGAGATTTTTGCTTGTGTCCAGTTCCATGGATGAACATGTTGTGGTTGCTATTTATCTGCATCCCTGGTTCCTTGGATAAATTATTTGAAGCTGAATGTTCTGCTGCTATTCAATTGATTATAGATCACAGATATATAATCTAAGTCTTCAATGTTACTGGAAGTTATTTGGATTTCACATTTGGCCTTTGTCTTAAGGGTTGGTCGTACATGAATCCTAATCAAGACAATTGAATTTCACTAGGGTATATCACTCAAGGGTTTAGTATCAGGAGTTTGGTCATACATGGATAAAAATGATGACAGATGAATCGTACCAGGGGATGTCACTGAAGGTGGGCAAAGTCATTCTGGATCCAAACGTATTATTTGCTAATATCATTTCAGGTGCGCGATTGATCTGTGGGGTGCAGAAGCCTGTAAATTGTTTTTCCCTGGTATGGCTCAGTTGGTGGGTCAATCTAATGAATTGGGATTTAGTTTGCAAAGGTGATGATTATAAAGATACAAGCAGCTATAAGGATCTGCTACTCTCAATGCATACACATGTTGGTGCATAATATCCAGTGATTGCAGTTTATATTCAAACAGTTTTGGATTGTAGAATGCAGGATCAGAACATGTTATGAAGTGTTTGGTTGTTTTACTGGCATTGAAGTCTACTGGATCATGATTGTCCAGGGACAGGTGATAATTCAGAAAAGATGATAATCAATATATTCTAGGTGTGAACGGAAGGTAGCACTAACACATGAGTGCAAACCTTCTGTTATTAGCACGTGAAGGGAGCTTTGTGCGTGACAGACAGGAGTGCCCATGCGTCCATGCATTTTCGGACCATGATTGTGTGGTTTGGTTTTGGGGATCATGAAGTATACTGGAGATCTTTTTTTTCCCCCACAATATGGTATAATTCTGTACTTGAATGAGCTAGTTTCTATTTTTACTGTTACATAATTTGAAATTATGATCAACCAGATAATTATAAACTGTGGAGGACCTCCATGTAGAATGAGAACATAGATAATACTTTGATTGGAAACCCTTTGATGCTTAGGAATGGCAGCTGCATTATTGAAAATTAGATGGTTACAATGAATTGATATCGTAATCATGAAAGTTTGCTAGCATGCACACTTAGAGGTTCAACTAACAACCGATCAGAGGCGGAAATAGGATTAAGTTTGAACAAGTTTGAAGACCAACTTTGTTGCAAATCAAAACAACTTTGTTGCAAATGTTGGAAGACCTGTAAGTGGGGTATTAGAAATATAAGGAACATACATACATAGTCTTTTTGGTGTGTAAAGCGGGTAAAATCTGTAGTTCAGAGGCAAGAGGGAAGTGAGTAGGTATAATTTTTTCATTAACATTCTGATACACTTTATTTAGTTCAACACTTATCCTACAGTTATACTGGATTTTTGTATGGGATTTGCGTTTGTGATTTGTAGGTAGATGTGTTTTCTGCAGAAATAAGATCTATATATTTCCCCCTTTTTTTTTTTGGGTCCGTGCTCATCTATTTTGCACTTTATCGGGATCTTATATGCTAATGAGTTATGTGATTGGGAGGGCGATTGAGTTTGGAATATATATACTACGTGGAGAACATTTACATTGTTAGATCTCGATAATTCTTTGATAGAAACTTGGTTGAGGGAGCTTAAGTAGAGGATTACTTTGACACTTGACAACCGACACCATACCAAGCTCAAGGAGAATAGATCACATTTCATTACATACCAAGCTCAAGGAGACTAGGTCACATTTCATCATAGCCTGGTTATACAAGAGATCTCCTTTGTACCTCCCCCTTGCTAGAAGCATAGGGATAGAGTAATCTTACATACAATATTTCCCTTCATCTAGACTCTCGTGTGGGATAAAATGTGTTGCATGCATAATTCTTGTATGCTCTCATATGCAAGTTATCTATTACAAGCTTATACCTTGTCAAAGCTTGGAGGGTAACTAGAGATCAAATCAAGATCCATTGAGGAGAGATCAGTACATCAAATAAAAATGGTTAGTTGACAATATCCACCTTCATTTGGACACTCGAAAAGCATATTTACTACTTTCTTCAACACCCCTTCTGATATTTTCATATCTATACATGCATCTCGAAAGTTCCTTACATTTTTCACCAAATATCAGATTATGGAAACAAGGGCTCTTTTACAAGAAGATAAAAGAGTACTACGTGGAAATGTAAAAAATCATGGAATTGAAAGAGATTTCCCATCTTTTTTCATGTCATCGCCAACTTTTGAGAGCTACATTTTATAAATTATGGGTCTGATTTACGTGTTTGCACTTTTAGGTGCTCAATAAATCAGGTGTTTGCACTTTTAGGTGCTCAAACAAAGTCAAATTTGACTTCGTTTGAGATGGTACATAGGAAGGAAGGTCTTACATGCTTCCACATGAATGAAGATCCATACCTAGGACATGATCTAGACATTAGAGAATTAGAGGATGTAGCTTATATGATGAGGTTGTTACCCATAAGCATTATGAGTTGTTTATGGAAAAAATTGATAGAATAGTCATTGATGCATTCTTTGAATTTATCTCAAACAAATAAAAACACATCTAGTTAGCTTTGAGACACAAGGTTTCATGGGTAGCAAGGAATAAGTTTTTTCAATTATATGTGGACTATAGTAGTACACATGCCTCCATAGATAGATAAAAGTTCACATGGGGGACATGATGTAGAAATGAGAAAATTAGAGAAGGAAATAGACTTATATGATGACCTTGTTATCCATAAGCAAGAAGAGTTGCTTATGGAAAGAATCGATAAAATATAGACGCTTGCACTTTTATATCTCTAAAACAAACCAAAACACACGTACTTAGTTTTGAGACCCAAGTTTTCTTGTTCCATATTTATGAAAAATTAAGCATTTTCAATTAATGCATGAAGAATAAAGAATCTAATTTACTTGCATGAATGAAAAAACTACATACATTGAGCTAGTGGATATGCCTCAATTGATGAGAAGCTATATTGATATATGAGACATAAAATTTTGGTATCTATCATAAAATTTGAGATGAAATGTGTTTCATTCTTTAGAGATTTGTTTGATAATACAATGATCTTAGTCCAAATTGAAGTCTGCCAATCAACCAATAAAGAAAGACTATCTTGTTTTTGCCTTATCAAGGATCTCCAAATTTAGGATCGGATCATATCATCAAGCATATCATTGATTAGATCACCAAGGAAGTGTTTTGGTGCATTTTTGCTTTGTTTTGGATTGTCTCTCTATATCCATTTTGATTTCATAGGATACATAGGAAGAAATGTTCATATGCATGACTCCACATGTAGATGGAAGAAACATGAGGAAAATGGTCTAAGCATGAGAATATTAGTGGACTTATGAGATGGGTTTGTTATCCATAGGCAACATGAGCTATTTATGGAGATACAATGAAATAAATTCATGCTTTGCATTTTTTAAACTTGTTTCCAAAATAAATCAAAGCGTGTTGAGTTAGTTTTGAGACCCATCCCCTCTCTCATGGGCAAGAAAGAATAAGAATTCTCAATCATATGTGGAACATAAAGAAAACCACACTCAGTGGAATTATAGAAAGAAGAGGGGCAAGAGACCTAAATTTGAATAATGCTTGCATATTAAGATGTTTTGGATGTACATAGATCTTCAGTTGTATATTCATTACATAAGGATGTAAATAAAATTTGTGCTGTCTTAATTTTTTGTACGAATGTATGATGAACAAATCTAATATTTAGTGATTATTTTAAGATTTTTATTCAATAAATGAGAGAGGATATCGACCATGTCATAGATGTTAAAACTTAGACCACCATATATACCACAACAATAGGAAGTAGAGCAATATATAAAAGAATATTTTGAGTCTTTTTCTATTATACCTATGTATCTCATTGTAGATGTTATCAAGTCCTTTTTGTAAAGAAAGAAGATGGCTTTATGAGATCACACACAGATGATAAGGCATTGGATAAAGTAGAGGTAAAAAGTATTGGAATATTTATTTGATTAGTTACATAGGGCATAGTTATTTACTAATATAGATGTTTGGTCAAAATATATGAAGTAACAATCTAGGAAAAAAAGTATCTAAGGCCACTTTTAGGACTAGATATGGATACGATGAGTTTCTAGTGATGCCTTCTGGCCTCTCTGATGCTCATTTTACTTTCTTGATCATGAGTCACATATTATGGACTTATTTCCAAAATTTAAGTGATAAATTCTTTAACAAAGAAATAAAACATATAGGATTTATCATCTCCAAAGAAGGAATTCAAATAGATTTTAATAAACTATAAAAATTTACCGTATATATACTTAGAAATTGGAAGAATTATAATCTTCTTAAGATCTATTATGATTTTGTAGAAGTTTCATGAAGGAATATGGCAAAATAATTATGTCTGGTGAAGCTTCTCATGAATAAGCCAGAACCTAAATATGTACCAAAGTTAGGATAAGAGTTGTTTTACTTTGTGAAGTGGTTTAAGGTTATATATATATTTTGGGGACTCTCACCAAGTTGATATGTTCTCTACACAAAATTGTCAGATTTTTTGGATTGGCATGAAGTTTTCTTCCTACAAAGGGTTTTGGAATGTTAGAATGTTAGTATTTCCTACAATTTTGTTTGAGAGATCTTTGTAAAGCTCTCTAATTGATATTCTTCATAAAGATTACATTTGGATATTGTGATGTCTTTGCTTTTTTTTTGTCTCTAGGCTTGATACAAAATAAGATGTTGCACATTAGTTGGCTATAAATTCTGGGGGACTAGTTTTAGTAAATGAGCCAATTCCTTTTGTTAACTTTTTCCATTATCAAGAATGATTGATAATGGTGATGAGCTGTTGCAAAACTAAAACTTGATGAGTTATTTTTATGAAGAAAAATCTTCATGATTGCTATCAAAACATCTAGAAAGAGTGGATAGCCCGATCCTTCTTGAGTAAGGCATGGTACATGGTTATATGTTATCCTAGAATATCTTTTTACAGTCAATAAGCAATCTAACCCATTAGGGCTCTATGGTACCATGTACATTGCTTAATGATTACTTTCTTAGAGCACCAAAAAGACAGAGACTTGTTTCAATGGATGATTATTTACACATTGACTACTTCATTGGTACCATGTGACCTTGAACGTAAGTATTCGAAAGTACTTTTATGTTTCTATGGTATCTTTCCTTCATGGAATTTACCTTTATATTACCATTTTTGCACCATTTTGCTTAGATTTCATCTTGAATGTGAATAGCATCAATCACTTATCACATACTTCATTATTGTTTGACCATATGTTAATGAACACTTTGTTGGGTGGAAGAATAGATTTGGCATGTCTTTGAAGGAAACGATGTAGAATCTTGCTCTGAAAGAAAACAAGAACTTTGCAAACAAGGTTTGACACTTTAAGCTCTATTGTATACTTAAAATGGGTTGATTTAGTTAGGGTTAGGAATTTTTGGATGATTTTGGAGTTCATTTTTTTTGTTTGATTTTGATTTAACTCTATTGTCAGCTTATAATTTTTCGAATACTGTTGAGATGTGAATACTCTTGAGGGTTTTGAAATAATGGTTACAAAGATATTTTGATAATTAGGTCTTCTTATAGAAAGAATTGTTGCATTTTATGGTTGTCTTCACACTTTGAACTAATGGTTATTAAACTATTCTAATAAATTCGATCTTTTTATAGGATATATTGTTGCATGTTATGGATGCCAATATGTTATTTATTGTGATTACACTTGGGATTTTACTGAATGGTTAATAGAGTGAACAAATAGCTCTCCAATCATGTTTTGATACTTGGGGCCTTATTGTATGCCTATAATGGATTGATAGAAAGCCTCAATAAATGATAGAGTTAAGCTTTGGAAGTGGTGTTGATAAAGACGATGGGTTATCATTGAGATTTTTTTTCTTTTTGGCTAAATAGTTTTTGAACATTATCAAGATTTAGGGGTGGATAACTCTGAACTAATAGTTACAAAGCTAGATTGGTACTTCGGTTTTTATTGGATGAATGTTTTTAATTGCTAAAAAGATATTTGTTAACTCTACCCAATGAAGTAGAAGTGTTTTTCAAACTATTTATTAAACATCTTAAAGAAAAGCTCTTTCTAGAGTTGTAATATGGACCTCTTTTTGGACATTTTTTGAATATGTTTTTCTAAAAGGAATTCCAATATATCTTTTGGTAATTCATCTGAATTGCTAGTGCATTCTGCTAGCTTTTTATCAAGAAAAATTCAGAATGAGGCTAAAACAATGCATAAGAAAAGGACTTTGAATAATTATCTTTAGAAAAAACTACATGAGAGTTTTGAATAGCTAGTCACAATGGACTTCCCAATCTTTCATAATTAGGCATGATACAAGGATTTTTAAGCAAAGATTCTGTTGGATTTTGAGGTCTATAGAAGAACACAAACAACACAAGGAAGAAGAAGAAGCTTGGAGCACAACACACAATAATAAATCTATTACGAAGGGAATGTACAAAGATAAGTAACCCATTAAGGTTATAGGCATATATAAAAGTCAAGGGAAAACACCTCTAAAGAGGGAAAAAAATGCCCCAACGTCCTAAGTGCAATCACACACATCACTACCAAAATATATCAACAAATTCCTCCTCAAAGAGATGGAGTGAACAAGGAGTTGGCACTCATGTATAAGGAAGTGCCAATCTATGTGAAAAGAGATCTATCCACAAATAAAAGTAAGCCCAAAGATTTGTAGAAAGCTTCAAACTTCTCCTAGAGGAGGAGCCTTTGTGAAAAGATATGCAATGTTATCCTGTGTGAGCACATATGCCAAACTGATCTCTCCTGTAGAGAACCTCTCCCTGACATAATGATAATGCACCTCAATGTGCTTTGTATGAGCATGGAACACCAGGTTCCTCACAACTAGCAATGCACTTTGACTATCAGTGAAGATGATGGTGGCAAAAGATTGACCAACACCCAAATCAACCAAAAGGCATTTGAGCCACACACACATACACACACACACAAATCACTATGAAACTTGCCCTATACTCAACCTCACAACTAGAAGTGGCCACAATAGACTGCTTCTTGCTCAACCAAGATATGCATGAGCAACCAAGCATGAAGCAAAAACCACTAGTGGACACATGAGTCTCATAACAACTAGCATAGTTAGAGTCTGAAAATGCATGTAAATATGGCAATAGTAATCCCCCCTTATAATGAAACAATCCAAGTAGCCGGCTACTACTCAAGTAGCGGAATATGCACTTAACCGCTTGCCAATGCTTGATACCTAGGAAATGCATAAACCTTCTCATGTGAGAGGCAACAAAATAAATATCAGGCCAAGTTATACATAATCAAATCAAGCATCCAACAATCTGCTGATAGAGAACAACATCAAATCCATCTTTTGCATCATGGAGACTCAATCGTAAACCTCTTCTCATAGGAGTAGCAATAGGTTTACAATCTTCAAGGACAAAACACTACAATAATGTGTTAATATATTTTGTTTGACACAAATCTATTCCCCCATCAACTTGCATAGATTAAATGCCCAAGTAATGTTGCAAATGACCCAAATCTGATATCTCAAAAGAGGCATACAAATCAGCCTTAAACTTAGTAATATGCTTCTCATTAGGACCAATGAGAAACATTTCATCAATATACATAACGATGATTAGAAGCACATCATTTGCATGCTTAACATATAAGGTGATCTTAGTTGGATTGTTCTCAAAACCATGTGCAATTAAGTAGGCATGTATTTTTTCATACTAAGCACATGGTGCTTGCCTCAAATCATATAATGCCTTTTCAAATTGCACACTTTGTTTTCATGCCTTTTTTGAACAAAACCACGGGGCTTAAATACACACACTTCTTCATGTAAGTCACCATTCAGAAATGTGGTTTTAATTTCCAATTGATGTACATTCCAACCATGATGAGCTGCAAGTGCACAGATGCTACAAACAGTGGTCATTCTCTATGTGGGTGCAAAGGTCTCATCAGAATCAATGGCTCTCTCTTGAACATAAACTTTTGCAATAAGTTTAGCCTTGTACTTGTCAATTTTTCAATCAAGCTTACATTTCAGCTTGTATACCCATTTAGTGCGTTTTTCCTTGAGGAAAATCACATAAGGACCAAGTATCATACTTCATAATAACACCATATCCTGATTGCATAGAAGCCATACAACTTTTTGAATTTTATTTTTCATCAAAAGAAACATGCTCATTCTCATCACAAAGACTAGAGGGAGCCATTGCATAACAATTTGATGCAAAAGAAGCACTATGAGAGCCTGAATGAGTATGACATGATAGCAGTGTATATAATTTGCTATCTCTCGCACCAACAATTTTGGCATAATTTTGCCTCCTCTATATCAATCCTCTCATCAACAAGTGCATCATGTAAATCTGCATTGGAAATGGAATGATATGGATCCTCATATGAAACTTATAAAGGCTAAAAAATTGCCTCATTTGGACCAACACTTGACTGCCCACTTGTAAAAAGAGGCATCAAAGTTTCATAGACATCTTTGGAGCTAATTGATGTTTCTTTAGTACATGAAAGTAATGGTTGAATTGCATCTTCCACAGAAAAATCATCACAGGTAACCAAAATATATCTAGTTTGTGGATGATACATGCGATAGCCGTTTCTTTCAAAATTGTACCCAACAAAAATACATCGTACTGCTTTATTTCATAATTTATTGCATTGTTGTTTAGGCACTAATGCATATGCTTGACAACCAAAGACATGCAAATGAGCAATAGATGCCTTGCGACCGTGCCAATCCTCATATGGAGTGATCAATTGTAGTTCTTTGATAGGACACCTATTAAGTACATATGTTGCACACATAACAACCTCAAGCCAAAAACTATGTGGTAAAGCCTAACTTTTGACCATAGATATTGCCATCTCCATGAGAGACTTGTTCTTCCTTTCAACAACACCATTTTGTTGAGGTGTATACAACACTGTTCACTGATGTTTTATCCCACATTCAACCAAAAATGCATTAAAATCAAAAGACATGTATTTCCTCTCTCGATCAGAGCACAAAGTGCCCAAGTTACATGCTGATAGATTTTTAGCCAAAACCAGAAACTGTTTGAAGCACATAAACACTTTAGACTCTGCTTTCAATGGATACACCCATGCATGCTTGGAAAAATCATCAATAAAAGTCATGAAGTAAAGGTAGTTCCAAAAACAAGGTGTCTACATAGGACCATAGACATCACTATGAACAAGCTTCAACTTAGGAGTATCACGACTTGAACTATCTTTTGGGAAGAAGGAATGCTGAATTTTGCCCAAAATATAGCCTTCACAGACATGTTTACAAGGTGCCTGTCACATAGAGTATCTTATTTGAATAGGATTTAGAGGTGTGACCCTCCTCTTATTCCTATTGAGTATGATACTCACATGAGTACCAAGTGGCACTCATGCGAGGAGTCTTGAGTATGGACCCATATTGGGTATATTCGGA
This sequence comes from Ceratopteris richardii, assembly GCA_020310875.1. Lineage (NCBI taxonomy): Eukaryota > Viridiplantae > Streptophyta > Polypodiopsida > Polypodiales > Pteridaceae > Ceratopteris > Ceratopteris richardii. The sequence goes on from CM035411.1 coordinate 94,287,559, forward strand.
AGAGAGTAAAATTGGAAATCATCACGCGGCTGGGCGGCGAAGGAAGACACCGATCTCCGTGAGCTCTGCGCGCGCAAACTCTGAGAAGAGATCCTCGTGGATTGTGGTGGAGCTTCCCCAAAAGTGAGGGGAGTCACTCGTGGACTGTGCAAGAGCTTCCCCAAAAGTGAGGGGAGTCACAGGAGGTTACATTGGTACCTGAGCGAGACACATCGGTGTTCAGCAATCAGTTACGCGCAACTGACTAGAGAGAGAAAACTCAGCCGACAGTTGCTGCCCAGGGTAGAGAGAGAACAACTCACGTGCTGTCGGCGCGAAAGCGACGGTCGGTGGATCAGGGCGACCGCCAAAAATACAGCGCACGCGGGGTGCTTATAGCAATCTCAGATGGATAAAGATTCAAAGAGCAAATTAATATATATACTCAAAAGAATTATTAGTTCAGTGGAAAACTCTTAATCTATCATTGAGAACTTTAGGAAAATCATTTTTAATAGACATGAAAGCACTAGAAAATCATCATGAAAAATATGCCTTCACAAAATTATTGAAACTAATAGGGACCATCTTCGGAATTACCAGACATAATCATAAACTTTGGATTCTGCTTAGAACTGAAAAGCTATAGAAGATTATTCATATTCAAGAGAATGATGCCATTATCCTTTCACAAATTTGACTCAAATAGATAGTTTTATTCATGTCAAGATCGTTCTACTTTCAAATGAATATCAGCATAACATACATTTAGACTTAACATTAACTCAAGACAATATTAGTTATTTACAAAAGCCTTAGACACATAGACACACAAGAAAATTGATAAGATACTTTGATAAAGACACCTACTTAGGTCAACCTATCTATCTTGTTTGGGCAGTTGTTTTCATTGTCCTTGATCATGCTAAGGAACAAAATTTGAGATATGTATTAGGCTCTTGCCTCAATTTCGTAAAATAAAACTCCATATGTGTGGCAGAAAATAAATGCTTGCAAAACAAGGTAACTTGTATACAATATGTATAGTCTTTTGATTTCATTCTAATTTAAGTTTCAAACAAAAGGATCTGAACGGTTCATCCTTCAATAATGTCAAGCGGATTAAGTATTAAATCAAACATGTAGTGCACATCAAGTAGAAGTAGTAAAAACATGAATTCTCAACAAAGCTAAACACATAGTCTCTATGACATAATGTTCTTGATGTTTTAATTCAGAAATGAATTCAATATACTTTATTATTCATATAAAGAAATTTCAATGTACACTTAGTATCATAGATTAAAATAATAAAAATAAAACACTAGACATAACAAAGAATGATTCAATCTTCCTAAGTAATTTATCAAGGCAACGGTTAAATAGATTAACACGACTTCTATGAGTCAAGTCAACTTGTTCCAATATATTTATATTTTCATAATAGGTTAAAGTTATGATAATATTATCTCTGTTTAACACAGAACATTATAGCGATCAAACAATGGATTTCCGAGTTCATATGGAAACGATCGTATATAATCTTAAATTATGGATGGCAATAATTCTCTTCTCCTATAAGCAAAATTTGACACATGGTGCTATTACACACGAGTATCGAATTCTACAACGTTGATAAGACGTATGAAATATTGATGAACAATGAACTAACCGTGCATGTAAAGCTTCCCTAACCGTACATCGAGAGCAATCTCAGGAGTTGAGGACAATTAAGAAACAAGCTCAGGTGTGATGAAGACTCAAAGAGACAATCAAACTCATGAAAAATTCATTAGCTACAATTAGACGATCTATCATAAACTTAAGAGCTCTTGACAAACACTTGCAAATTCTTGTAACTCATAAATCAAACTCGATCAATTAACCAATCAAACCAAAGTAAATCAAGTCTCACTCAAGATCTATTTAACTCGAAAGTTACATACATTGTGATCTATTACGATCTGAGTTTATTAGTTGAGTTCGAAAGATTCAGCCGTAAACCTCAGTATGCAATACCTTTAGCTTATCTTAAGTGCCATGCAATGTTATGATGCATATAAAGATATGCACATAAAATATTTTCGCATATTATGAACGATCACATGGCTTATACAGATGACTTATAGCAAATTAAGCAAAATGTTTATGGAAGATTCAAAAGAATCTTAACTTAAGAATTTTATATGGTTCCTTTTTAACTAAGCATATCAATCTATTTCATAAAGCAATCAAAATAAATAGTTCTTTTAATAACCAATTCACTCAATTAATATAAGAATTTTATATGATTTGATAGAAATATGTATATGAAAAATCAACAGTCAACAAATCGTCGTTGAAGTTAGGCCAATAGCTATAGATTAAACACAAGTTCTAATCCTATGTCCTTGATCATGCTCTACTTGAGAGTTCTCTCGAACAAAAGAAAAAAGAAACGTAGATGATGAATGCTAACACGATCACTTTAATTTATGGTGAAGTCTATGAGTGAGTAGGCAACAACTTTCAATCGAGTTTTTAACCTATCTCAAAATAATCATAGAACAGAACTAAACATATTATTCAATGAACAAAGCTGCTTACAATTTGTTGGTTTGCTGCAACATTTGCTAATATCACCATTGAGTGTCAGATCTCAGAAGCTTATTTGACGAATCCTCAGAAAAACATGAATGATTCCAGTAGACCTCAATTCTCCAGGATCACCCGTAATTCCAATTGCTTTAAAGTTTCAGTGTCCGTCTCATCTCCTTATGGTTAGAGTAAGGATCGCATAGCAGTTAACTCCCCTATAAATCAGATTTCATCATATGAATGCATCAGAAACCAAGCTCTCAATTGATTGCATTGCTTCTCTTGAACCATAATTGTGTGCCTCTTTTGTGCGATCATCTGATCTCGGAGCTTCTGTCGTTGAGCGGATCAACATGTGCTGGTTGTTGTCGACAGTCATGTTCTAATAGATATTAGAGACTAGAATAGAACATCATCAGAGGATCATTAGAGGAGAGAACACAATCAGAAGTTCCATAGGAAATATAACATAATCAGAGATGATGGCTTATGAATCAGAGCATCAGAAACACCAACACAAAGGAAAAACAATGCTGTAATGAGAAACTTGATGACTTATGGACAACGCTATTGCAGCATGGTAGATACGTCATTTCCTTCATTCGGTCCAAGGTTCCTGATTCCAAGCTTACTTTCGGGTGTAACTCCACCTGATACAGCAGCTGCACCTCAACGGATGTAGTTGACGACGTTAGTGCTCATCCTAAGCAAAGCCGCCAGCTTTCTTCAATGATCAGGAAGCCGGTCAAAGCTACGTTCTCCTCTCGTTTTGCTGGCTTCCGCCCTTGAGACTCTTCAGAAGTCAGCCCCCTTCAGAAATTCTCTAGCCTCATTTGTACATGATAATGGCCTCCCCCTCTGTTCTGCAGCGGCCGCTCAATATATACTTGATTTGTCCTCCTCTCGACGGCTATGTCACAGATAATGCATAGATTCAAAACATGCAGCGCAACACGTATTTTTATTCCTTAGTGATCTCCTGTTCTAAGCGCAACTTTCTTTATATAGAAAGATCCACTTCTTTTTCATAAATGCCACTTCATGTAATTATTGTAGCCACGGTCATTTTATGGCATGAGAAAAAAAACATGCCCTTATCAACCAATCTTCTTTTGATATATTTCAAGTACCACCTTTGAAACTAATTGAGAAACCATCGGATCTTTGCCAAGAATTCTATTGTATCAATTGTGTTGTTATCATTGTTCATAAATTTTTTCCTCCATTTCTTAGAGAAGAAAGACGAGGTTCTCCTTCTTCTTCTGCAAAGTCACCATCATACATGGTGTTGAAGCATCATTTAACATGATACATAATGACATCCATATATCCATGCCCATCAAAGTAGCCTGTGAGATCAATGAACTCCCCAAGCTCTTTGCATGAATTTTGCTATATACATCAGCTCATAATCATCAATAGTCTCTTATTCATCTTTTTTGGTATTGGAAAGCACATCAAAAGAACTAATAAGTTTATATTATAAACTCTTATCAGGTTAAGGAGAGGGAATCCCTCCGATATCCACCCCCACCAAACCTGTGCTTCCTCTAGATGCACCAACCTAGACATGTTTTCTGCTTAATGAAAAAAATTCAATTTCATAGCATAATATATGTGCATGGGTTTTAAAAACAAAGTGCCTTATGCACGGCTGTGTAATTAGCCCTATCAATGCATACTTTAAAATGCATAGAGAATAAACACGGTGCAATAAGCAAGGTAAAAGGCTTCGGATGGTGAGGATTGTGCACTCACTCACATACATAGCAATGTGATTATACATTCATCCTTACAGTCTCTCATATGTGCATGGGTATAGATCAGATCATGCCTAGATGCATGGTCATGTAGTGTGAGCCTAACACATGCATACTTTATGTGCATTTTCAAAATTATGGTGTATAAGGGATAAGAGCTTTTGATGAAGAGGTTTTCATCTCCTATACTTAGAATTTGCTCGCAGATTTCATCATACATGTTACAATCTAGATTGGTGCAAATGAACGTGCACCTAAGGGAAAAACTCAACATGTGTTTGTACATAATTTGATGCATACTTTAAATGCAAGCTTAAACAAAAAATGGTGCAAAACTGGAAGTAAAAGGTTATTCATAGTCTATTCTTGAAGAAAATCTTGGTTGTCCATAAACTCTCAGTCTTCATCCTAAACCTGAAAAATGATTCATCTTGAAAAAACTTATGAAAAAACATAACTATTAACCAATTTAAAGCAAATATATCAATCCAAGATAAAATTTCTAGATAATCCATCTGTAAAAACCAAAGTAACATTAAATCAAATTTTGTAGCTTCCATCAAATCGTCTTTTCTTGCTTGACCTGCATTAAACCACTCAAAACATTGATTAGAAAAGCAATATTTGCATCATTAAATTCTTAATTTTATTTTAGGGAGAGATAAAACTCCCGTGCTCGTGCTCGTACCTTTTGATGAGGGAGAGGTAAAACTCCCATGCTTGTTGGTGCATGACAATCATCAATTGAAAGATTATGAAGGAATGAAGTCAAGGAGTCAAGAGGAGAATAAATTCAGAAGGTTGGAGGAAGGATATTTTTCAGGATTCCAAAGATGTGTACACATATGTACATTAGCTGACTTATACTTTTGTCTTGTCATAAACTTGTACATATTCATCTATAAATATGTTGGAAAATGTCGGGCAAAGAGAGCAGAAGAAGATTAGAGAATAGGGAGAGTGAAATTAGTGTCATTAGACACATTGAAAGTGAGTGAATCATCTATCCTCACTGGTATGTAAATTTTCTGAAGAAATCGAGAAAATTGCGCCCGATGTTTAGCAGTCTGCTCCTTCTGTGTTTAATCTTTTGACAAATCCTTCTGCACGTGTCTAAGTCCATAGCTAATCTATCTATGGCTAGAATTTGAGAGGTTAATTGAAATCAGGCTGAGAGAATTTTGATTAGGAACATTCATATGTAAGAATGTTCTAAGAGTCGTAAAATCTGGCGCACATTTCATCTTCAATGAAATGATCATTGCTCAGTCCACAGTGTAAAGTTTTACACAAGTGAGGGCTTAAAATCTAAGTTGGAAGGTAAGCCATCTATGGCTAAAAGATCTTGATCAAACGGGGTTTACTTTGGGAGAACCAGTGCTAAGAAGTTGCAGGTGTCAAAGTCGCCATTGCAGAGAAGCTCTTTCAGGCATAGGTAAAGTGTTTTACACATTTCTCAGTGTATACTCAATCTTTTTGAGAGATTTAACTTGGCAAAGTTGCGCAACCTTAAGGCGAAGTGTTGTGCAAAGTTTTATCAAAAACTTTACAGGATTGATTAGTCAATGAGTGATTAATCTGCAGCAGACTTTTCTGAAGAAGTTGAATTTTTCAGAATAATCAATTTTCTGATAAATTGGTGAAAGTTCTCTAAGTTTGGTGGAGTCTAAGGTTAATCTTGATATAGAGGTGATCTAAATTCAAGGTTAACTTGTTCTTTTGGAGATTAACACTCTCCATCAGTGGTATCAGAGCAGGTTGTGTCAAAATTGAAGTGAAGAAGACTCCGACTACTGCAGAAATACAAATCTTTACATCTTGAAGGTGGAAAAGGATAAAGGTTGAAGAAAACTTGAAGGTAGACACATTGAAGCCATCAGAAGGATCAGAAGAAGCAAGACTCGAAGTAAAGGTACATTTATTCCTTGTAAAGTCTAAAGTTTTGAGACTACAGGTGAAGCAAGGATGGGAGATAGTCTCCAAATTGAAAAGTTGGATAGAGAGAACTATCCTGCATGGTCTATGAGGATGGAAGCTCATCTTATGAGCAAAGATTTGATAGCCTACATTACAGGTGAAGAAGAGAAGCCTAAATTCAGAGATCCTAGTGTTCCAACTAGGGAAGAATTGTCAGATCTAAAGAATTGGATGAAGAAGGATGCTCAAGCAAGGAGCATAATCTACATGGCAGTCAATGACTATTTGCTTCCTCACATTAGAGGACTTGAAAGTGCATGTGACATTTGGAATGCTTTGGAGGAGCATTTCCAAAACACAACCAAATCAAGGAAGGCTTCACTATGGGCAGAATTTACTACTTTCAAGAAGAAGGCCTCACAATCAATCTCTGATTATGTGACAAAGATGAAGGACATTGCAGATTCTCTAGGTGCAGTGGATGAAGATATTGAAGAAGACAAATTGGTAAGACAAATACTCACAGGGCTAAGAGGAGATGAGAAGTGGAAGCCTTTCATTTTATCTACAGAACTTTCATTAGATCATTTTACTCCTGATTTGAATCAATTGTTAGGACATATGCTAACTTTTGAGAATGATATCAAAGGAGATGTTGATAAGAGTGCAGGTCATGCAATGTATTCTAAAGACAAGAAGAAAGTTAACAAAGGGAAGCAACAATCAGGTGAAGAAGAAGGTACTTCAAACCAAGCAAACTTCATAAGAGGAAGAGGAAATGGCAGAAGTAGAGGAAGAGGCAGAAACAACAAAGAGAATGCAAGAGCTTGTTGGATATGTGGTAAGACCAATCATCTATCTCATGATTGTTGGCATAATAATCAAAACAATGGTAATTATCAGAACTTTAATCAAAGAGCAAGAGGTGGTAGATTTCAGAGAGGAAACTTCAGAGGTAGAGGTGGTAGGAATTCTTTTGGAAGAGGTGGAGGAAGAAGCTTCCAAAATCAATCCTATAATAACACCTACTACAACTATGCATCAGATCAGGAGGACTCGACTCTCATTATGAATACATGTGAAACCTCACATGAGGACATGAGAGTGTTTTATATTGATTCAGGATGTAGTAATCATTTGAGTGGAAATATTGCTTTGATGACTGACCTAGATCATAATGCAATTAATCATACAGTTCAGACAGGTGATAATACAAAGCATAAGGTAAAGTCAATTGGTTCAGTCAAAGCTAAGGATGGGAGCACTCTTCTGAGTAAGGTTCTTTATGTTCCCACAATTCCAAAGAATTTGATCAGTGTAGGTCAAATTGTGGAAAAAGGATATGAGGTAAGGTTTACCAATGATGGAGTTTATGTGGAAGACCCTAGTCAAGGGTATAAACAAATTATTGCAGGAAAGAAAGAAGGAAGGCTTTTCACATTGAAGGTACAAGGAAATGTTGGACATGCTATGTTCACATATGGAGAGCAAAAGGTGTCAGAATTGGATCTTTGGCACAAAAGACTTGGACACTTTAATGAAAGAGGTATTAAAGAAATGATTAACAATGATTCAGTGCTTGGATTGCCTAACATTGCAGGTCAACACATGACATACAGATGTGAGGCATGTCAATTAGGTAAGGCTCATAAGCAATCCTATTCCAAGCATGGATTTATGTATTCAGAAAGACTTGAATTGGTGCATACAGATGTGTGGGGTCCTTCAAAGGACTTTAGTATAAATGGTTCAAGATATTATGTCACATATGTTGATGATGCTACCAGGTGGATCACAATTTATGTGATTAAAGAAAAGTCAGAAGTGTTTAATACATTTAAACACTATCATGCATATGCAGAAAGGATTACAGGTCAAAAATTAAAGAGACTAAGGTCAGATGGAGGGGGAGAGTATTTTTCAAATGAGTTCAATGATTATTTGTGGAATGCAAGTATAAAGAGAGAAGTTACTTGCAGGTATTCTCCTCAACAAAATGGGGTAGCAGAAAGAAGAAATAGGACTCTTGTTGAGTTTGCAAGGTCCATGATGAAAGAGAAGAATTGTCCAAATTATTTGTGGGCAGAGGCTGTAAATACAGCTACATACTTGGTCAATAGATTGCCTTGTAAAGCTTTGCAGGGCATGACACCATATGAAGCTTGGTGGGGTAAGAAACCTACCTTAGATCATTGCAGAATATTTGGATGCTTGGCATATGCATATGTGCCATCTCAATTGAGGCATAAGTTGGAGCCTAAGGCAGAAAAGTATGTATTCATTGGTTATGATGATAAGCAAATGGGATACAGGTTGTGGAGTCCATCCACAAAGCAATTTATTGTATCCAAGGATGTTACATTTGATGAGCAAGGTACTTGGTATGCAGGTAAATATAATGTACATGCAGATGATGAAGAAGTAGTGGATCAAAGAAAAGGTAAAGCAAAGATTCAATTACTTGATGAAAGTGAGAACAATGAAGTGCAGGATGAAGTTGAAGAGAGGCCAAGGTTTGATCCAGAATGTGATGAACTAGAAACTTCAAGAAGTGCAGAAGTTAGAAGGTCATCTAGGCACAAATGGCAACCTACAAGGTATAGCTATGACACTTCATTCTTAACTACTAAAGATTATGCTTATTTGGTAAAAGCAGATGAAGACCCTTCTACATATGAAGAGGCCAAAGGGAAGAAGAATTGGGAAGATGCTATGCAAGAGGAGTATGATGCATTGATAGAGAATCAAACATGGGATTTGGTTCCTAAACCTAATAGTCAGAAAATCATTGGTTGTAAGTGGGTTTACAAGACTAAAAGATTTGCAGATGGAAGTGTGTCTAGGTACAAAGCTAGACTTGTTGTGAAAGGATATGCACAGACATATGGAGTAGATTATGATGAGACTTATAGTCCTGTGGCAAAGATGACAACCATCAGGACACTCATAGCAATTGCTGCTTGCAAAGGTTGGAAGTTATCTCAATTAGATGTCAAAAATGCTTTCTTGAATGGTTACATTTCAGATGAAGTCTACATGGAGCAACCAGATGGGTTCAAAGATCAAGTGAGTCCAAATTATGTGTGTAAGCTCAAGAGAGCTTTGTATGGGTTGAAGCAGGCCCCAAGGGCTTGGAATTATAGGCTTGTAAAATTCTTGAATGATCTTGGATTTCAAGCATCAAAGGCAGATAGTAGCTTGCTAGTCAAAGCAAGTGAAGATGGGTTCATTTATGTGTGTATTTATGTTGATGACATAATACTTACAGGAACAGATGATAAAGGAATACAAATGATCAAGAAGCAGATGGAGAAAGAGTTCAAAATCAGTGATTTGGGGAACCTATCATTCTTCTTGGGAATGGAGATCTCTTATACTCAACATGGAGTATATGTGACTCAAGAAAGGTATCTTAAAAATTTGCTAACCAAATTTAAAATGGAAGATTGCAGGGTTGCACCTACACCTTTGGAAGTGAACCATAAATTGTCTAGGTTTGGAGGAGAAGAGTTCAAAGATATGAAACTCTATCAAAGTTTGGTTGGTAGCTTGATCTATGCTACATTGACAAGGCCTGATTTATCATATGCAGTTGGTGTGCTTTCACAATTTATGCATTGTCCTAGAAAGGAACATTGGATTGCAGGACAAAGAGTACTTAGGTACATCAAGGGTACACTCAGAGAAGGGTTGTACTATGGATTTACTTCTGATACAAGAGTGAAGATATATAGTGATGCAGATTGGGCAGGTAATGTGGATGATAGAAGATCAACACATGGATACTTGTGCTATGTAGGAGACAAATTGATTTCATGGTGTTCCAAGAAGCAACATACAGTTGCTTTGTCATCTACAGAAGCAGAATATAAAGGTATGGTGGAAGCTGCAAAAGAGGTAATATGGCTAAAGACACTTTTGAAAGTTTTTGATGTGATTCAGAGTACTCCTATTATTTGTGGAGACAATATGAGTTCATTATACTTGGCAGCTAATCCTGTATTTCATGCTAGAACTAAGCATATTGAAATACAGTATCATTTTCTGAGAGAGAAGGTCATTGAGAAGGAGATTGAAGTCATACACACTCCCACAAAAGATCAAGTTGCAGATATGATGACAAAAAGTCTAGATGGACCAAAACTACAAAGATTCAAGGATATGGCTGGAGTAAAGAAGATAGAGAAGAACCTCAATTAATGATTGAGGGGGAGCTGTTGGTGCATGACAATCATCAATTGAAAGATTATGAAGGAATGAAGTCAAGGAGTCAAGAGGAGAATAAATTCAGAAGGTTGGAGGAAGGATATTTTTCAGGATTCCAAAGATGTGTACACATATGTACATTAGCTGACTTATACTTTTGTCTTGTCATACACTTGTACATATTCATCTATAAATATGTTGGAAAATGTCGGGCAAAGAGAGCAGAAGAAGATTAGAGAATAGGGAGAGTGAAATTAGTGTCATTAGACACATTGAAAGTGAGTGAATCATCTATCCTCACTGGTATGTAAATTTTCTGAAGAAATCGAGAAAATTGCACCCGATGTTTAGCAGTCTGCTCCTTCTGTGTTTAATCTTTTGAGAAATCCTTCTGCACGTGTCTAAGTCCATAGCTAATCTATCTATGGCTAGAATTTGAGAGGTTAATTGAAATCAGGCTGAGAGAATTTTGATTAGGAACATTCATATGTAAGAATGTTCTAAGAGTCGTAAAATCTGGCGCACATTTCATCTTCAATGAAATGATCATTGCTCAGTCCACAGTGTAAAGTTTTACACAAGTGAGGGCTTAAAATCTAAGTTGGAAGGTAAGCCATCTATGGCTAAAAGATCTTGATCAAACGGGGTTTACTTTGGGAGAACCAGTGCTAAGAAGTTGCAGGTGTCAAAGTCGCCATTGCAGAGAAGCTCTTTCAGGCATAGGTAAAGTGTTTTACACATTTCTCAGTGTATACTCAATCTTTTTGAGAGATTTAACTTGGAAAAGTTGCGCAACCTTAAGGCGAAGTGTTGTGCAAAGTTTTATCAAAAACTTTACAGGATTGATTAGTCAATGAGTGATTAATCTGCAGCAGACTTTTCTGAAGAAGTTGAATTTTTCAGAATAATCAATTTTCTGATAAATTGGTGAAAGTTCTCTAAGTTTGGTGGAGTCTAAGGTTAATCTTGATATAGAGGTGATCTAAATTCAAGGTTAACTTGTTCTTTTGGAGATTAACACTCTCCATCAATGCTCATACCTTTTGATGAGGGCGAGGTAAAACTCCGTGCTCGTGCTCGTAATTATCTTTTGTTTAGGGAGAGATAAAACTCCTCGTGCTCGTGCTTGTAATTATCTTTTGTTTAGGGAGAGATAAAACTCCTCGTGCTCGTATCTTTGGATGAGGGAGAGATACAACTCCCGTGCTCGTATCTTTTGATGAGGGAGAGATACAACTCTCGTGCTCGTGCTCGTATCTTTTGATGAGGGAGAGATACAACTCTCGTGCTTGTATCTTTTGATGAGGGAGAGATACAACTCCCGTGCTCGTATCTTTTGATGAGGGAGAGATACAACTCCCGTGCTCATATCTTTTGATGAGGGAGAGATACAACTCCCGTGCTCGTATCTTTTGATGAGGGAGAGATACAACTCCCGTGCTCATATCTTTTGATGAGGGAGAGATACCACTCCCGTGCTCGTATCTTTTGATGAGGGAGAGATACAACTCCCGTGCTCGTATCTTTTGATGAGGGAGAGATACAACTCCCGTTCATATGTGTTTTTAATTTTGAGATTACTTGAGATTGCCATGCCGTGGTACTTCACGTCGGGTTCACCAATTTGTCGGCGTGAAAGCGACGGTCGGTGGATCAAGGCGACCGCCAAAAATACGGCGCACGCGGGGTGCTTATAGCAATCTCAGATGGATAAAGATTCAAAGAGCAACTTAAGAATTATTAGTTCAGTGGAAAACTCTTAATCTATCATTGAGAACTTTAGGAAAATCATTTTTAATAGATATGAAAGCACTGGAAAATCATCATGAAAAATATGCCTTCACAAAATTATTGAAACTAATAGGGACCATCTTCGGAATTACCAGACGTAATCATAAACTTTGGATTCTACTTAGAACTGAAAAGCTATAGAAGATTATTCATATTCAAGAGAATGATGCCATTATCCTTTCACAAATTTGACTCAAATAGATAGTTTTATTCACGTCAAGATCGTTCTACTTTCAAATGAATATCAGCATAACATACATTTAGACTTTGTTGGATGTGATGGCTGGGTACAATCAGAAGATCAAGTTGGTGCTGCTAGACCTGCTTCACACCTGCCCTCTTTTCTCTTCAGATATGGTTAGGAGACTTCTTGAGCTTCCAAATGACACCAAGAAACTATATATGTGCTTTACAAAATGATTGAGTAATGACCAAATCAAAACAGATGATTTTGAACCTTCACAACTCCAAAAACTTTCTATTCCTGTATTGACACCTGCTCAGTCCTAAGCTCAGTGTGTCCAGCACACTTGCAATTGGTTTAATTCCTTCTGGGAGTATTAAATTAACTTAACAAGCTACCATTAGCAAGTTAAATCACTCCAATTAACAACCTATACACTGAGCATGATCTTTAGCAAAATCAGAGACACCCCCGATTTTTTAGGAACAACACAGAAATATACCAGTGTCTGCCTCGACTGAGATTTCTCCCAATTGGCTGAATAGAATGACTTGAAATTTTGTAGTGTTGTAGAATTCTTTGAGCTGGTTCCAATGAGCCCTTGATCATCAAATTTGGTTCAGTAGATCTTGAGATATGCCCTGTTGAAGTTGACAGACTTTGAGGTGAATGACTCAGAGAACACAGAGTTAAGAACTATGAGTATTTGTATTGAAACTATCAAATGTACATTCCCATTGGCATGTAGAGTAATGCACAATGGTACTCAGAGGTGTAGGCTAAGTAGTAGCTCTCACACACTCTATGATCTACTTGGATTAGCCTCGGGAAGTGAGCTCTTTGCCCGCGACTTTTTCATTTGCTTTTACAAGAGTTTGAAGAGAGTTTGAATTTCAAATTCAAAAAATGTAGGCTCCCTCAAATCTCTCAACTAATCACATGGAGATATTCTCTCCATTCATAACTTCTAATTTCCACGACTTTTGAATGTAGGTGAGATTACAAGAGGTGAGTTAAGTCACATTGACTTTTACATTGGATAAAAGATAATAAAGCATAGGCATGTGTTCCTATGGTCTTCCTTCAAGTGAGTTAATTCAAGAACTTTTGTAACACCTTCAAGATTGGTATCCAATGCTCTTCAAGGTACAAGACAAGGCCAAGTGTTAAGGCTTGTTTGCACCAACAGACTTAACATTAACTCAAGACAATATTAGTTATTTACAAAAGCCTTAGACACATAGACATGCAAGAAAATTGATAAGATACTTTGATAAAGACACCTACTTAGGTCAACCTATCTATCTTGTTTGGGCAATTGTTTTCATTGTCCTTGATCATGCTAAGGAACAAAATTTGAGATATGTATCAGGCTCTTGCCTCGATTTCGTAAAATAAAACTCCATATGTGTGGCAGAAAATAAATGCTTGCAAAACAAGGTAACTTGTATACAATATGTATAGTCTTTTGATTTCATACTAATTTAAGTTTCAAACAAAAGGATCTGAACGGTTCATCCTTCAATAATGTCAAGCGGATTAAGTATTAAATCAAACATGTAGTGCACATCAAGTAGAAGTAGTAAAAACATGAATTCTCAACAAAGCTAAACACATAGTCTCTATGACATAATGTTCTTGATGTTTTAATTCAGAAATGAATTCAATATACTTTATTATTCATATAACGAAATTTCAATGTACACTTAGTATCATAGATTAAAACAATAAAAATAAAACACTAGACATAACAAAGAATGATTCAATCTTCCTAAGTAATTTATCAAGGCAACGGTTAAATAGATTAACACGACTTCTATGAGTCAAGTCAACTTGTTCCAATATATTTGTATTTTCATAATAGGTTAAAGTTATGATAATATTATCTCTGTTTAACACAGAACCTTTATAGCGATCAAACAATGGATTTCCGAGTTCATATGGAAACGATCGTATATAATCTTAAATTATGGATGGCAATAATTCTCTTCTCCTATAAGCAAAATTTGACACATGGCGCTATTACACACGAGTATCGAATTCTACAACGTTGATAAGACATATGAAATATTGATGAACAATGAACTAACCGTGCATGTAAAGCTTCCCTAACCGTACATCGAGAGCAATCTCAGGAGTTGAGGACAATTAAGAAACAAGCTCAGGTGTGATGAAGACTCAAAGAGACAATCAAACTCATGAAAAATTCATCAGCTACAATTAGACGATCTATCATAAACTTAAGAGCTCTTGACAAACACTTGCAAATTCTTGTAACTCATAAATCAAACTCGGTCAATTAACCAATCAAACCAAAGTAAATCAAGTCTCACTCAAGATCTTTTTAACTCGAAAGTTACATACATTATGATCTATTCCAATCTGAGTTTATTAGTTGAGTTCGAAAGATTCAGCCGTAAACCTCAGTATGCAATACCTTTAGCTTATCTTAAGTGCCATGCAATGTTATGATGCATATAAAGATATGCACATAAAATATTTTCGCACATTATGAACGATCACATGGCTTATACAGATGACTTATAGCAAATTAAGCAAAATGTTTATGGAAGATTCAAAAGAATCTTAACTTAAGAATTTTATATGGTTCCTTTTTAACTAAGCATATCAATCTATTTCATAAAGCAATCAAAATAAATGGTTCTTTTAATAACCGATTCACTCAATTAGTATAAGAATTTTATATGATTTGATAGAAATATGTATATGAAAAATCAACAGTCAACAAATCACCGTTGAAGTTAGGCCAATAGCTACAGATTAAACACAAGTTCTAATCATATGTCCTTGATCATGCTCTACTTGAGAGTTCTCTCGAACAAAAGAAAAAAGAAACGTAGATGATGAATGCTAACACGATGACTTTAATTTTTGGTGAAGTCTATGAGTGAGTAGGCAACAGCTTTAAATCGAGTTTTTAACCTATCTCAAAATAATCATAGAACAGAACTAAACATATTACTCAATGAACAAAGCTGCTTACAATTTGTTGGTTTGCTGCAACATTTGCTAATATCACCATTCAGTGTCAGATCTCAGAAGCTTATTTGACGAATCCTTAGAAAAACATGAATGATTCGAGTAGACCTCAATTCTCCAGGATCACCCGTAATTCCAATTGCTTTAAAGTTTCAGTGTCCGTCTCATCTCCTTATGGTTAGAGTAAGGATCGCATAGCAGTTAACTCCCCTATAAATCAGATTTCATCATATGAATGCATCAGAAACCGAGCTCTCAATTGATTGCATTGCTTCTCTTGAACCATAATTGTGTGCCTCTTTTGTGCGATCATTTGATCTCGGAGCTTCTGTCGTTGAGCGGATCAACATGTGCTGGTTGTTGTCGACAGTCATGTTCTAATAGATATTAGAGACTAGAATAGAACATCATCAAAGGATCATTAGAGGAGAGAGCACAATCAGAAGTTCCATAGGAAATATAGCATAATCCGAGATGATGGCTTATGAATCAGAGCATCAGAAACGCCAACACAAAGGAAAAACAATGCTGTAATGAGAAACTTGATGACTTATGGACAACGCTGTTGCAGCATGGTAGATACGTCATTTCCTTCATTCGGTCCAAGGTTCCTGATTCCAAGCTTGCTTTCGGGTGTAACTCCACCTGATACAGCAGCTGCACCTCAACAGATGTAGTTGACGACGTTAGTGCTCATCCTAAGCAAAGCCGCCAGCTTTCTTCGATGATCAGGAAGCCAATCAAAGCTACGTTCTCCTCTCCTTTTGCTGGCTTCCGCCCTTGAGACTCTTCAGAAGTCAGCCCCCTTCAGAAATTCTCTAGCCTCATTTGTACATGATAATGGCCTCCCCCTCTGTTCTGCAGCGGCCGCTCAATATATACCTGATTTGTCCTCCTCTCGACGGCTATGTCACAGATAATGCATAGATTCAAAACATGCAGCGCAACACGTATTTTTATTCCTTAGTGATCTCCTGTTCTAAGCGCAACTTTCTTTATATAGAAAGCTCCACTTCTTTTTCATAAATGCCACTTCATGTAATTATTGTAGCCACCATCATTTTATGGCATGAGAAAAAAAACATGCCCTTGATCAACCAATCTTCTTTTGATATATTTCAAGTACCACCTTTGAAACTAATTGAGAAACCATCGGATCTTTGCCAAGAATTCTATTGTATCAATTGTGTTGTTATCATTGTTCATAAATTTTTTCCTCCATTTCTTAGAGAAGAAAGACGAGGTTCTCCTTCTTCTTCTGCAAAGTCACCATCATACATGGTGTTGAAGCATCATTTAACATGGTACATAATGACATCCATATATCCATGCCCATCAAAGTAGCCTGTGAGATCAATGAACTCCCCAAGCTCTTTGCATGAATTTTGCTATATACATCAGCTCATAATCATCAATAGTCTCTTATTCATCTTTTTTGGTATTGGAAAGCACATCAAAAGAACTAATAAGTTTATATTATAAACTCTTATCAGGTTAAGGAGAGGGAATCCCTCCGATAGCACGCTGAAGAGAGGAACCTCCCTCTTCTCCTCCTCATCCCCTCCTCTTGGATGGGAAAAAGAGGCTTGGAGCTTCCTATTTATATCATCTTCTTTTCTCCTAAGCGCCATATATGGGATAAGAAGCTACTACAACGACAGTTCTGAGTTTTTTTTCAAAATTTTTCAAAACCAAACCCAAGGTAGGAAAATTCATGGTTTTTCTTGAAGATTGGAAGGGCAAATGTCATGCTAGGGATCAAGATGTTGGCCAAATAAGGATGCATACATGTATTGCAGGCTGTGGTTATGGGATGGGGGTGTTGGATTTGATAAAAAAAGCTTCAAAATCTTAGTTTTGAGCTTCTCCAAGTTACTACTCTAAGAAGATTGGCATTTTCACTTCCTACTCTTGACCTACCCGGCTTCTCCGCATCATAGTTTTTTCATACGATATCGGATTTCAAAAATCTTGGTCACATTTCAAAGCTACACTCCTAAGCGTCGCTCAGAAACCATCGATTTTGGATTTGGACGAGATTTTCCCCACCCAAATCTCTCTGCAGCGGTTCAGCAGGAACTAGGCGGCCACTCGCGGGCCTAGTTTTTCATCATCTGGAGTCCAAATCTACTTTTTTCACTTGGGATAGTCTCAAATTCTTGAAGTACAGGTGCCGGGCTGCAATTCTTGGACTGGTGAGGATTTTTAAATCTCTGAAGTTGCTCAGTTTCACTCAGTTTGCCCGGTCGGGGCTATTCCCACGTGTTTTTGGCGTTGTTTTGGATGGTTTTGGTGTTTAGAACCTCCCTGGACCAACCGGACATTTCTAATTTTTATTTGGGCCTGGCGAGGATTCAAAATCTTTGAAGCTTCAAGGAGCACTTGGATTTCGCTTCCGCAGTTCTACTTTGTAACAGGGAAGTGCTCTTGTGATATATTTCTCTTCTTCTTGCATATTTGAACTTTACTTCCATTCATTTTCATATACTCTAGTTAGCAAATGGGGGAAGGGTAGTAAAACATGGAATCTAAAGGTAAACAAGTAGTTGAAAACACTTCTCCATCTAAAGAGCAACTAGAGGATCCTGATTCTAGAATGGAAGAAGTAGAATTAGGGCAAGAAATAGAAGAGAACCTAGAAGAAAAAGAGCCTTCGTAGGAAGAATATAAATATGAGGAACTTTTAGATGAATTTGTCACTCGTGAACAATTCATAGACTTGAAAGAGCAAACCCTTAAATTAGAGAAAGATCCTGGTAGCATCACATCTCTTATACAACAGCTTAAATCTCAAATGATCTCACTTGAGACTAGTGTCACCTCTTTCCTAGCTAGGAAGGAAAAGAGAGAACCCTCCTATTCCTCTAGAGCTCACTAGAAAAGATACTTCTCTTCCTAGTAAGCACAAAGGAGAGGGCTCTAGGGAATCTCCCCTCATAAAAGACTTGAAGCTACTTACTTTTACTGGGGATGACCGAGATAGGAATAAGGATGCAATCTACACTTTTTTACAAAAGTGGCATGATTTGCATCAATTGAAGGGCACCCCACCAGAGTATCGTGTGCTAGAGGCGAGTCTTTCCCTCGGCCTGCGTGCTTATAAGTGGTGGATGAGTCTTAAGGAGGTGAACTCTATCCCTACTGACTGGACTCAGTTTGAGACTCTTTTTCTTAAAGAGTTTCTTCCTGAGAATGAGGAAGAGAGGAATTGGGATGAGTGGGATAGGATTACTCAGAGAGGTAGGCCTCTTTCAGTCTACCTATCCCACTATAGAGAGATCATTTTGAAACTTAAGGGCTTAGATGATTTCCAGAAGACCAGAGGGTTTGTTAGGGGCTTGGACAAAGCCATAAAGAGGGAAGTCAGAAGGAATGCTCCTAAGATGTTTGAGGAGGCGATCAAATACACACAGATCTATGAGGACCATAACCATCCTCAGTATACTCCTATGGAGACGGATCAACCCCTCAAACCTCTTAGTACGACTAAATTCAAGAAGAAGTTGTCTTTTGGAAAAAACAAAGTTTTTATTAAAAAACAAAGATCACAAGGACCTAGGTTATCCACAGATCAATTTGAGAGGGCCAAAAGAGAGAACCTGTGTTTTAGGTGCCTATCTCCTAGCCATTCACAATGGAACTATCCACTCAAGAAGGGGGAAGAAAAGAAAAAGGGACGAGAGTCTAGTACGGCCCCCGAAAAGGGCAAAAAGGCAGTCCACCTAGTACAAACCCTTCCTATTCATGGCAGCTCTAGCTGCAAGGGAGTGGAGGTGATGCACGAGGATATAGAGCACACATGTTGTTTGACTCAGTCATTGTGCTCATCGCAGTTTGGACCACATGACCTAGTTAAACTGCATGGTAGTGTATACGGGACCAGGGTGCGGATCATGATAGATGACTCTGCTACTCATAATTTTATAAACTATGCTTTATTCAAGAAATTAAAGATTCCCCAGCAGCCTAGTGCACATAAATACATTGTATCTATGATGCAAGGGCAAGATAAGAGGTTATGGGATACTATGGTATCCAATTTGGAAGTCAAGATGCAGGACTATACAGATTATATGGACTTCCAAATAATGAATATGGAGAGGACAGATCTAGTCTTAGGAAGAGAGTGGCTATGGGGGTTGGGAGACACACTTAAACACAACTATCAAAACAACACACTCGAATTTGAAAAGAATGGAAGTAAAGTTTGTATTCAGGGAGAGAGAGATGTACCTAGTGCACCTCTCATTTCATCACTAGAATTGTATAGTCTTTGTTATTCTCAGCATGTACATGATATGTTTTTATTGTATAGTCATGATATGGAGCATTGTACAGACAGATCATCTGATGTATATTTCATGCTAGGAATGTAAATATGAACAGGACTTTCTACTATTCCTTTTTGCAAGAGTGTGTGGTTAAAAGTTTTAAGGATCCTATGTTTGAGTATAGAGATGTTTTTCCCACTGACTTACCTAGAGGGCTACCACCTGAGAGAGGGGACATTGACCATGCCATTGAGGTTGTTACTAACACTAACCCTATTTGCAGGCCACCTTATAGGCTTAGTGTTTCTCAGCATGAGGAGGTTGAGAGGCAATTGCAGGATTATTTAGATAAGGGCTTCATTAAACCTAGTAACTCACCATGGGCATCGCCAGTGCTCCTAGTTAAAAAGAAAGATGGCTCTATGAGATTATGTATAGACTATAGAGCACTTAATAAGGTAACTATCAGAAATAGATTTCCAATGCCTAGATTGGAAGATCTATTTGATCAGTTACATCAAGCTAGGTACTTTACCAAGCTTGACCATAGATTAGGATATCATCAGATGAGGATTAGGGTAGAGGATGTCCCTAAGACTGCATTTAGGACTAGATATGGGCACTATGAGTTTTTGGTGATGCCTTTTGGTCTCACCAATGCTCCTGCCACTTTCATGAAACTCATGAATAGTGTTTTACGGCCTTATCTAGGACACTTTGTAGTAGACTTTTTGGATGACATTCTGATCTTTAGTGCATCAGAAGAGGAGCACTTGGAACACTTGAGGAAGGTATTTCAAGTGCTAAGGAAAAATTCACTCTTTGCTAAGGAATCAAAGTGTGAATTTTTCAAGACAGAGGTTAGATACCTTATGCATAAAGTCTTCCAGGATGGAATCCAGATGGATCCTGAAAAAGTAAGGGCTATTATGGAATGGCCACATCCAAGGAACCTGGAAGAGCTGCAGATCTTCCTAGGTTTATCAGGTTTCTATCAAAGATTCATTAAGAACTATGCCAAGATTGCTGTCCCGATGACAAAACAACTTAAAGGGAAAGGGAAAGCCTTTCATTGGGGAGACGAACAGAAGCAAAGTATGGAAAAATTGAAAGTAGCAATTGCTACAACTCCACTTTTACATATAACAGATCCCAACAAACCATTTGTGGTTGAGATTGACGCGAGTGACTGTTGGAAGAAGTATTTTTGATGAAAATATAATTATAAAATGCCAAAAAATTGTAAAAATATTTATGCAAATGATGTAAAAATAAGGAAGAGTCTTCCTCATATAGATTAGAATTATATGTATTTTTTCTAGAATTTTTGGAAACTCCTAGATAGCATATTTTTAGATTAGAAGGGAAAAGGACCAAAATTCAAGTGTGAAAAAGGACACTTAAAAATGTATAAAAGACAATTTCCTCTATTTTGAGAGGGTTGGTTATTTGTAATTGATGCTATCCAAGCAAAGAGAGAAGTTTCCTGCAGAAAATCGTGATTCTTCCTTTTGTGAGAATTTCTTTGATTTGTTGAGTCTATTCTATGTGTATCCATGGAAATTTGCAAGCTTCTATTGTGTATTTCTGATGAATGTGTATGAAGAGAGTTGATTCTTGATGTGTTGAGTGAGAAATTGATGAAGAATTTTGCTGCAGATGAAAATCGTCAGATTTTACAGAATCGTGATTGTCTCGTCTGAAGGTTACAGGTATCATTTTTGAGTTATGACTTTATGATTGTGTTCTGCTGAGAAAATAACACACTTTAGACACCAAGATTATTGAAAATGATAGAGTATTGCTCAAGATAATCCAAACCCTAGAAATTCCTCTTCATCTTTATTATTTCTCAGAAATCTAGCCAGTTTTCTCTTATTTCTTGGATTCTATCATCTAGAAGGGGCTGTGGTCTCTTGTATACTTCCAGGATTGACAAATATAAGATGTATTGTTGATTCTTTATGCTAAATGATTGGAGAGGACAACTCCAAAGGTTAACAACAAACATTTTTTGGCGCCGTTGCCGGGGAGTATAGCAAAAGCTTCATTGAAGTTGGACCTTGCTGGATCTTCTATTGTTGATGGTATTGAACACATTGAAAAGGTAATACTCTTTAATCAAAAAATGGAAACATGAAATGGTAGATTTTTTTTGTTTGTCTTTTGGGAAAAGAAAGCAATAGATAATCTTTTGAGAATAAGAAGTGTTGAAATTCTTGCAAATTGATAGTTGCTCATATCATTTATTAGAAGTAAAGTGCAGGTGTGTGAAAAAAACTGAATCAAGAAAGCTAAAGATAAGGTAAAATATGTTTATCTTTGCATTTGTAGAGTGCTTTTTGACCAAGTACCAAGCAAAATTGTTGATCTTGGGAAGATGACATGATTGCATTGAGGAAATTCAAGTAAAGTAGCTAGATGCAAGTAGATAGGATCCAATTGTTAACCAAGTCAAAGCAATAATCTTGAGAAAAAGTTTATTTGCATCTTGAAAAAAAAAATGTTTGAGTTTATCTTTGCAAAAAGTGATATTTGCACTTCTTAACACATTTTTCTTTGGGAAGTTTTGCTCATGAATTGTTTTGATAGCAAAGCATAAAGGAGTATAACCAATCAGGGAACACAGGATCAATAGATCACTAAACAAGAAACCCTAAGTGAAGTGTTTACCTTAATTTAGGGCAAAATACTAAAAAAATTCATAAAATTCATTGAAACATTCAAACAAATTTCTTTTCTCCTTAGGAAGTTGGACTAAAGTGTTGTTGTTAAGAGTAAATGAGACCAAGTGGAAGGAAAGCAAAAAATTGCTAAAAACTGGAAAATAAAAAAAATACGATTCTCTTCACAGGATCGCGATTTTCTGGTTAATTTTTTGTTCATGATGTAAAATTGCAGGTGACAAGTGACTTGGAGTGGTGAAGAATCTAGAAGAGGAGTAAGAAGAAAGAAGAATCAAAATTGCAAAAAACAAGAAGTTCAAAAAAATACGATTCTCTGCACAGGATCTTGATTCTCTATAAGAGAATTTTTTTTTGAAATATTAAGCATATTTGGGTTTTGAGAAAGGTAATTGGAAGAGAATTCATTAAGTTGAGTAAGTAAAGGAAGTAAAATTCTAAAAATTAGTGAGGTTTTAGCATCAAGTGGGTAAAGTGGAAAAGAAGTACAGAATCGCGATTTTCACCAATTGGATAAAGGGAGAAAATTGTGATAAAAAGTTAGAAATGGGGACTTTACATCATAAATTGTGAAAGATAAAAACTTGAACAAGCGAAAAGTTAAGATCTTGCAAATATTGAACAAAATCGCGATTGTGTGAAATCTATAAAACCTTGAAATCTTAGAAAGAAACTCATTTGAGTGAGAGAGAGAGAGAGTGGACAAAATCACGATCGTCTACAAACACAAGCTTTTGAACATTCTTTGATCAACCAGGTAAGGTAAGGACTTTCCAACAAATTTTTGCATCTAATCAAGTTTTTATATCAAGTATGGAACATAAAAAACTCAGAAATTAGTAAAAACACGGAATCGCGATGTTTTGATTTTTTGGAAGTTTTCAGTGAAAAGATAATCATTTTTTGATAAAATCTTTTATTGCATGTTAAAAGTTTAATAAAGCGACTCTATTGTAGGAAGAAAAATTCAGAAAACAAGAACTTCAAAAAATTTCAAAAATCTGCACAGAATCGCGATTCTATAGTCAAATACAAAATTGCGATTCTCTGAATCAAAGCACAAAATCGTGATTCCCAGAGTACGATTTTCATAAGAGAATCATGTTTTTAACGATTGTGAGCAATCACGATTGTCTGGGAACAGAATTGTGAAAAACACGATTCTCACCACAGAATCGTGAAAAACACGATCCTCACCACAGAATCGTGAAAAACACGATCCTCACCATAGAATCGTGAAAAACACGATCCTCACCATAGAATCGTGAAAAACACGATCCTCACCACAGAATCATGAAAAGCGCGATCCTCTCCTCAAAATCGTGAAAAACACGATTCTCTCCACAGAATCGTGAAAAACACGATTCTCACTACAGAATCGTGAAAAACACGATTCTCTCCTCAGAATCGTGAAAAACACGATTCTCTTCTCAGAATCGTGAAAAACACGATTCTCACCACAGAGTCGTGAAAAACACGATTCTCTCCTCAAAATCGTGAAAAACACGATTCTCACCACAGAATCGTGAAAAACACAATTTTCACCACAGAATCGTGAAAAACACGATTCTCACCATAGAGTCGTAAAAAACACGATTCTCTCCACAAAATCGTGAAATTAATTGAATGATCCTTAGGTCTGGTAGTAAACACACAGGAAGGAAAGAGGTAGAATCAGTAATAGGAGAATTGCAAGAAAAAGATTTATGGCAAGAAATTAATATGGAGAATTTAAATGAAACCAATGAATCCTCTGAAGCTGGTGATTATAGAAACATTCTCAAATACATGTATACAAATAGGTTTGGAACTTATGTATATCTGGATGGAATGCATAAGTTTCTCATTAGATTGAGAAACTTAGAGGTTCCCCTGAATATAACACCAGTAGCACAATTTAAGGACGGTAGATATGAGGATAGGCAGGGATGTGTATACATCTTCTCACAAGACCTAGAAAATTCTAATGACCTAGGGCAATGTGCAGACAAGAGACCTTGGGAACAGAACCTAGGGCAATCAAACTTGCCAAGACCACATGAAATTCACAATAATGCTGAACAACAACAAGGTAGGAGAACACATACTTCCCCAAATCCTTTTGAAAAAGAAGCAGAAGGATTTAGTGATTTTCCATTGAGAAGAAGACATAATTGGCAAAATCAGGGCAGAATGCTTAGACCCTATCAAGTAGCCAAATGCATGAAAAATCAATATGAAGGATATTCTGATCCTCATGCCCATACTGCAGAATTTAGACAATTAATTAGAGCAGAAGAAGTAGAGGATTACAAAGTCCAATTTGAGGCATTTGGTCTAACCCTAACAGGACCTACATTATCTTGGTTCATTCCCTTGAGAAAGGAAATGTATCTAGATATTGAATCTTTCCTAGAAGCCTTCATTGGGGAATTCTCAAAAACTGGAATAAAACATAGTACAGCTACATTGATACATAGCTTTAAACAGCAAAAAGATGAAAATGTCAGAGAGGCAGCTAGGAGATTCAAGCAGTACATTGACAGATGTCCCAGAGAAGAAGTACCTTCCATGGCAAGACAAATATCCCTATTCATAGAAGGATGAAGAAGTGCCCAATTAAGAACCTTGGTGTATTATAGGAGATGCCCTGACCTAGGAGCATGTGTGAAAGAGGCAATAGATTTGGAAGACAACAGAGGACAAGACCTGTTAGCATTTGATCAACCTAGAATAAATGAAGATAAATTCCACCAGCAGAAGAATTGGCACAAGCCATTGCTAAATCCCTAGAAGTTAGCACCAAAACCAATTTGATAAACACCAAGATAACAACAAATAAAAAATGCTATAATTGTGGAGAAAATCATTTGGTACAACAATGTCCATATCAAAAACCACAACATTTGCAAGATAGGAAAACACTCAAATACTGTACACTAGAGAGAAAATGGACAAATCATACCAGAGAAGAATGCTTCTACAATAAACAACCCATTAAGGAGAGAGATTATGCAAACCAAAGAGAATCTGGAATTATTGAGCAACCAAGACCTGTACTTGGGCAACAACCTCCATTACCAACAAATGTGGTACCAGTTAAATACACACCAATAGAGGAGGGAAACTCAAGAATAAGATCACCATACAAAGAAGAATATCACTGGAATGAAGGATATTAGGTAGAGTGGGAAGGTTATGAGATGAGAGAACTAGAACTGCAAGCCCTAGATTTGGGAAATGGGAGAATTGAGATGGATACAACCACATTCATGTATATAACCAATAATTATATGTCCAATCAGAAACCTCAGTTCAAAGGGAGCCAAAAGATAACTTGTTATAGATGTGGGGGAGAACATTTCATTAGAGACTGTCCACAACCTCCTACATTAAGAATAGAAGGAGCCTATTGCAAGGATTGTGGCAGGGAAAATTTAATAAAGGATTGTCCAAGAAATCCTCAAAAATAACAAAACACATCTAATAACATACCATTGAAAACAGTCAACATCATGGAGCAAGAAGAATTGAGTGAACTTGACCAAGTAAATGTAAATGCTATAACAAGGGCACAAGCTAAACAACAAGAAACAACTAAAGAACAAAATAAGAGTTCAGTTTCAAAGGTGAAGAAAAACAGACAAAAGGGGAAATGGGAAAGGAAAATGAGAATGGGTAAAAGTTTGGAAGAAGAGAGTATGGAACAGTCAAACCATACTCCTCCTCAAAAGACACAAACCCAGTCAGAGATAAGAAATTCACAGAGTCTAGACACCTTGATAAAAGCATACAAGGGAAGAATTCAAGAGGGACCAAATCCTACAGACCATGTAATGGCTTATCCTATGCCAGAAATAGAACATGAAAGGATGCAAAAATGCAAACAAATCATACAAGAAACACAACTCAAACTGGGGGAATTAGACAATTCTCAAACAACAGTTGGGGAATCAAAGGCAACAAGAACAAGAGAAACTATTAATCAAGAAGATAACCCACAAATTACATTCCAAGTAAATATAGATAAACAATGTACAATCTTATACCACACCACAATGGAGGAATTGGTAAAACATAATCCTCACTTACAATACAAAATGAAAAAATGGGAAGCAATACCAGAGAATCTTGATCCACAACCACAGGAATTGGAGGAATTGTGGTACATTCCTATTGATAAGATAGGAGGATATTGTGAAGGAGAAGAGGGAAACTCAACCCTAAAAATACAATTTGGTAAAAATTATGCCAAAGCTATATTGGATAGTGGATTAGGTGTGGCTATCATGACTAAACAAACTTGGGAAAAATGGGGAAAAAAATGAATTAATACGCACTAAAATGAGATTGCAACTTGCAGATGGACACATAGAAAAACCCCTAGGAATATGGGAACAGGTGATTGTGGACATATGTGGAATAGAAATAGAGCATACTTTTGCCATAGTTGAATTCCCACAATCCACGTCATATGAAATTATCCTAGGAAGACCATTTATGAGACAAATGCAAATTGTGTAAGATTGGGGTAATGATTGCCTATACCTTCAGAGCAAAGGAAGGATAACCAGAGTGAATCTAAGAAATGGTCATTATTGTGACATATCCCCTCAAGAATGGTTCAAAGTACATCAAAATCAAGAATTAAGTGAAGAATCAGAGTTGGAAGATCAGAATGAAACTGAATCATCAATATGGAAGTGCAATGTGATAAGAAACCTTACAAATGGAAAAAGAAGATTAAGAAGAGAAGATTGTGTAGAAGGGAGAAAATTACAAGATGAGAGCTATATACCCCAAAAATTCAAAGATGAAGAATTTGAGCCTTATGGTTTGTTGGAACTGTGAAGTTATGAAGGACCCATGAAGCTATGAAGGTCATGAAGTACTTGGAGACCTCCCTTGAAGCTAAGGATACTTGGAGGTTAAAAGCCTTGTGTGGAAGTCTCTCAAATTTCCCACTTTTTCCTTTTGTATACAAGTTCTTCATAGGAACTCTCTCTTATTTCCTTTTTTGAGAAAACCCATAAAAACTCAACCTTACCCTTCTTTTTTTGGAAAAGGTTTCTTTTTGAACTCTTGCTTTATTTTAGAAATAGGAGCCCTTTTGGAAACGCACGAAGAGCTCTCTCTCTCTCTCTCTTGAAAGATTCTCTTCTTGATTTTCCCACCTACCTTTTATTTTTAGGATCTCTCAAATTAATGAAGCCTTTGGCCACTTGTATTCAACGGATTCCTCCTCCCTTCTTATATAAGGAGGAGCTCATTTTGTAAAATGGGGTCCCTTGGCCATGGCCTTGGGCCCTATGAAGAATAGAGAAGGTTTCATTTGTTATTCTCCTTCTTCCTTGTGTGCAAGGCGATGATCTATGTGTGTGGACTTGGCATTTGGAGTTTTCTTGTGTGTGAGCATTGCCCTCTCTTGCTCCTTTTTGACGTTGGCCATGGTGCCATTGTTCATGGGCATGGGTGTGGATGCGTTGCTTGCACTTCTTGCAACTTCACTTGGAGAAGCTTCTCACTTCCATGTGAGGCGGTTAGGGTCCGTTGCTCCCCTTTTCTCAACAATTTGGCACCGTTGCCGGGGACGTCGGCCTTTAGCCGTTGGTTTTTTTCAAGATTGTCGTGCCTACACTTTGTGGATGCACCTCACACTTGGATTGAGTTGTGGATATGTGTGGCCTTTGGTTGGTCAAGGGTACCCCTTATTTCTCAATTTTTGGAGTAGTTATTGTTCATTTCTTTGTTTGTTGCATATGAACACCCTCCCCCCTTTCTCTCTCACTTCTGTACACCTACACACATTTCCACACACCTGCATATGCATCACTTTCCAAAATTTTCCGTTTCTTGATTTGCGTGGTGCCGTGGATGGAGAGATGGGGAGTGCACTCTCTCTCTTGTTCCCACCTCTTTTTATCCCAAAAAAAAGACAATGTTAAAAATGAATACTAGATATGTCACGCATGTGTGGGTACAACCCCTTTTTGTTTGAAAATTGGAAGGGATAGATTTCTTTCTGTTCGGTGAGGTTAGGTGTGAGGTTCAATTCGCAATTCTTGGAGGGACGTGTACATTTAATGGAGCTAATAAATGCCTGCAGGAGGCGACAATGCATGGGGTTGGAAACTTCATGCCCTCCCTCCAAGCTCCCACTTTCTCTCAAATCGTGCTGGAGTGTGCCCGTAGGGCTTCCTCTTCTGCCCATTCTCTTGGGTTGTGGGGGGTCAAGCTTCTTGGGCCTCCCGGGTTGCTCTTTCTTGGCCTCGTTGCATGCAGGGGTGAGCTTCAGGCTCTCCCTCGTCGTCTGTGTTGGTGGGCTTATGGGCTCCTCCTCTTGCACCCTAAGCTTGGGAATAAGATCTGTTGGAGGTTGAGAGCATTCAGGTTGGAGCATTTTCGTGTTGCCCCTCTCTCCCTGGCTATGTCCGGGAGAGTTCTGTTCTTGACTAAGAATATGGTGAGCATTTTCCTCCCCTTTCTTCTGCCTCGCATAGCTTGAGCTCTTTTCTTCTTCAGCTAGGGATTGTGTGTTGCTGTGTTTGCTCCACAATCACACCGACGTGGAACTTACTCTCTCTGTCATGCTCGACTGGGGGGATGTGCGCATGACCTAGTTCCCCTTCCGCTTCCCCATTCTGAACCGGTACTCCTACCTTGTCTAGTTGTTTTGGGGTGCAGAGTCATCTACGGTGGTTTGAAGCCCTGCTTTTGGTAACCATCCTGTCGGGCATGGTGGAAGCCAATCCCTACTTTCCTCGGTGGACTTGCATAAGGTTTTAGCTGTTTGGCTTCCCCATCTCTTCTCTATAGCTGCAAGATGATCGAACCCTCTCTGGCGCTCTCGACACTTGATCCGGTTTGGCTACTTGTTTCTCTTCCTTTTTGCAGTCAGTATGTCCTCATTTGACACTTTTTCTATCAGTTTCGGCTCGAGCTTTGCCCCGTGTGCTATGATTCTCACTGGAAGATTGGCTGGGCGCCCGAAATGTGTGTTGATCCTTCTTGTTTGGAATTCTTGACGCTTGCCCGCAACCTCTCCCAATGCATTGGTGCCATAACTTTATGCCAAGGCCGGGGAATTCTCCAGGACACATCCCTCAGAAAAAAATATATACTTCCCTTGATGATATCAACTTAGTGGAATGGGCAACGTGCTCCCAGGGTGGGGACAAGCAATCGGTCTTTGCCCCTCCTTTTTCTGTACCTCCGGTTGGCATGCTCAGCTGCTGCTCTGTTTCATATAAATTGCAAGTTTTCCTGCTTGGAATGGTTTATAAGGGTCGAGCTCCCTTTGCGCTTCAGTGTCAAGCCACCTTAGGATGAGAGTCAACCACTGTCTTGCTCACCTCACTGTGACTTCAATGTTGGAATTTTGGTGTTTGTGGCTATGGCTAGTATCACTATTGTTGCGTTGATGTTTGCTCAGGATCTATAATTTCTGGGGTGCTGAAGCATCGTGCTTCCCCTAATGTGGTCAAGCATGCCTACCCAAACACCGACGTGGAACTTACTCTCTCTGTCGTGCTCAACTAGGGGGATGTGCGCATGACCTAGTTCCCCTTCCGCTTCCCCATTCTGAACTGGTACTCCTACCTTGTCTAGTTGTTTTGGGGTGCAGAGTCATCTACGGTGGTTTGAAGCCCTACTTTTGGTAACCATCCTGTCGGGCATGGTGGAAGCCAATCCCTACTTTCCTCGGTGGACTTGCATAAGGTTTTAGCTGTTTGGCTTCCCCATCTCTTCTCTATAGCTGCAAGATGATCGAACCCTCTCTGGCGCTCTCGGCACTTGATCCGGTTTGGCTACTTGTTTCTCTTCCTTTTTGCAGTCAGTATGTCCTCATTTGACACTTTTTCTATCGATTTCAGCTCGAGCTTTGCCCCGTGTGCTATGATTCTCACTGGAAGATTGGCTGGGCGCCTGAAATGCGTGTTGATCCTTCTTGTTTGGAATTTCTGACGCTCGCCCGCAACCTCTCCCAGTGCATTGGTGCCATAACTTTATGCCAAGGCCGGGGAATTCTCCAGGACACATCCCTCAGAAAAAAATATATACTTCCCTTGATGATATGAACTTAGTGGAATGGGCAACGTGCTCCCAGGGTGGGGACAAGCAATCGGTCTTCGCCCCTCCTTTTTCTGTACCTCCGGTTGGCATGCTCAGCTGCTGCTCTGTTTCATATAAATTGCAAGTTTTCCTGCTTGGAATGGTTTATAAGGGTCGAGCTCCCTTTGCGCTTCAGTGTCAAGCCACCTTAGGATGAGAGTCAACCACTGTCTTGCTCACCTCACTATGACTTCAATGTTGGAATTTTGGTGTTTGTGGCTATGGCTAGTATCACTATTGTTGCGTTGATGTTTGCTCAGGATCTATAATTTCTGGGGTGCTGAAGCATCGTGCTTCCCCTAATGTGGTCAAGCATGCCTACCCAAACACCGGCGTGGAACTTACTCTCTCTGTCGTGCTCGACTGGGGGGATGTGCGCATGACCTAGTTCCCCTTCCGCTTCCCCATTCTGAACTGGTACTCCTACCTTGTCTAGTTGTTTTGGGGTGCAGAGTCATCTACGGTGGTTTGAAGCCCTACTTTTGGTAACCATCCTGTCGGGCATGGTGGAAGCCAATCCCTACTTTCCTCGGTGGACTTGCATAAGGTTTTAGCTGTTTGGCTTCCCCATCTCTTCTCTATAGCTGCAAGATGATCGAACCCTCTCTGGCGCTCTCGGCACTTGATCCGGTTTGGCTACTTGTTTCTCTTCCTTTTTGCAGTCAGTATGTCCTCATTTGACACTTTTTCTATCGATTTCAGCTCGAGCTTTGCCCCGTGTGCTATGATTCTCACTGGAAGATTGGCTGGGCGCCTGAAATGCGTGTTGATCCTTCTTGTTTGGAATTTCTGACGCTCGCCCGCAACCTCTCCCAATGCATTGGTGCCATAACTTTATGCCAAGGCCGGGGAATTCTCCAGGACACATCCCTCAGAAAAAAATATATACTTCCCTTGATGATATGAACTTAGTGGAATGGGCAACGTGCTCCCAGGGTGGGGACAAGCAATCGGTCTTCGCCCCTCCTTTTTCTGTACCTCCGGTTGGCATGCTCAGCTGCTGCTCTGTTTCATATAAATTGCAAGTTTTCCTGCTTGGAATGGTTTATAAGGGTCGAGCTCCCTTTGCGCTTCAGTGTCAAGCCACCTGAGGATGAGAGTCAACCACTGTCTTGCTCACCTCACTGTGACTTCAATGTTGGAATTTTGGTGTTTGTGGCTATGGCTAGTATCACTATTATTGTGTTGATGTTTGCTCAGGATCTATAATTTCTGGGGTGCTGAAGCATCGTGCTTCCCCTAATGTGGTCAAGCATACCTACCCAAACCTTTTTTCAAATCTTGAATCATAGTCACACTTTGGTTCACTATATCTCATTCGGTCTTGCTTTTTGTAACTCCATGACGAACTGTGAAATTTATGATGATGCCTCTATGGACACTTCATATCTCAAAAGCCAAGTAGGCATGTGTATACTTCGACATTATGCACCAGGGACTAACCCGGCTACTTATCTTTGCTCCATGACTACATCTGAGTATAATTGGAACCAATGATAAATGTATTTTTTGATGATTCTGGTCGGATATTTTAAAGTTTTTAGGCTTGGCATCGTGATACATCTCGATGTTGTGGTATAACCCGATAGTGGGACATTGTCAGTCTTACAGATAGTAATACGTGCTTACATTTAATTTGTGAAGATAGTTGGGTGTGTCATTGCTACCAACACGTTGACTGCAGTGATCCCCTTCTCTCTGACAGGCCTGATGGAAATTTCGAAGTATTGTTCAGGTGTCAATGCCAATCATTATTGGCCAAGATCGTCCATCCTTTAAAGTCTAGTTGGTGGACTTATTGCAGTTCATGCATTCTTAATATTGAATGATGTGAGCATACTAGGTATCAAATCAATTGGGCCTTGTATTCGTCTCATGGCTGGTGAGACATGGGGCATTTGCTGACGGCACTAATAAACAGTGTGTATAATTCTTCAATATGCATATTCCGTCTGACTTTTGAGTGGGTGCATGAGCATGTGGAGGTATTACAATTGTTGCTAATTTTGCATTATTTCTTTTTCATGAACGAAGTTCTGTAGACCATAGTCCATCAAGAGCATTTTCTTTTAAGAATTGAAGAACCTTATGCACTTTGCATTCTAGCCGACTCATATCAATTGTAGCTGTTTTTTCCTTTGGGACTTCAAACTTCAGTTTTGGCACTCTTAACGCGTATGGTGCTGCACTACATATTGTTCTTGATGATTGTTAAATTAACATTGCAATAAAAGACATGATCTACAGACTGAGTTGCATCATTTTTGCTATACTGCTATATTTGATTTGGAGTGACAGAAGCTATAACCATGAGGGATGCATTCATGCACCTCCTGCTGATACAAAAATTAAATTTATGTGCTTCCTTTTGCTTGCATGAACTTTCCCAGGGTAGGGTATGACTGACCCACACTTTTCGAGTGATCCTTATACAATAGCCCCTTGAGTAATTCTCTTCTTGGGTTGGCATTCTTTCTTCGTAATACGAATGGTATCAACACTTGTCATGATGTTTTCCCATGTAGGAGCTGCACATGCGGTGTATCTCAAGCATTTGTAGTTAGCTAGATTTAGAGCACTTCCAGATTAATATTCTCTACATAGGCAACTGAAAGCTGTGCAGGTGCAAACAAAAAAGTCATTAATGGATTAACGCATAGATCTCTGAGTCATATTTTATGTTGATGAAAGAGTAAACATCAACTCTAGGCGTTACACCTGTTCATTAGACTTTGAGAAGATTATAATGTTTGATTCAGACCTTTTGCTCCAATGACGTGCTGTGTGACTATTCCAATAAGTGGCATGATATTTATGGAGCTTGTCGATCTCAAGGGGAAATTTTAAATGCATTATTTGTGTGGCCAAGGAATAATTTGTAGTTTCAGGTTCTGCTGCCTCACCAAGGAATAATCACATGTTGGAATGTTGACTCTTTTAGGCACCTCATATCTATACATTCATGATCATTTTGCTTGATAGAAAGCTTACAGGTGTCTGGAGCATGTTGATTCTTCTCCTTGGGGAAGGAGTCCCTTGTGATGATCAACGAAGATTCTGGTTTGTAAGCATGAGGATGATGCTTCCTGATCCTGTGAAGTTTCTATTGCATGCTTGTCATAGTCATTGGAAATGAATAAATTGCTTATATGTTTGTGAGGTACAAGGGTCACACGGGTATGAATATTGCTTTATGTTTTGAATCCATTAACCCCTTATTGGAACTCGGATCCAAGGTTGCTCATCTTGCTACATGCTCATGCATCTCTCTTGATTCTACTCTGTTTTTAGTAAAATTCCTGCGTACGATGCTTAATGCTTATACCTCAAAAAGTTCTTCATGATGTAAGCATGTATTATTTAATGGATATTTGTAGAAGAGCATGCACATAAGGGGTTGAAATTTTTTCAGACCTGAACTAAATTAAGCATGAAGTCATAAATGAATCTTTGTTTTTTGCTAGGGAGGTAACTCTCTAGTTCCACATTCTCATTTAAGGCTCAAATTCATTACAGGCCGACACTCATATTGATCATTCTTACCTCCTATGGATGTTTTGCTATTATAGATGGCAGGAATAGTGTTGGATAAGTTGGTTTGAATCTCATGAATGCTTGCAAAATGATAGGACTCATAATGTTGCACTATGGTCTAATCATTTTGTGAACACATCACACTCATGTTAAAGCTTGTTGACTAGGTGCATAGTATAAATGATGGCAGGACTTTAGGCTACATTCACCTCATGCTTTACATTGCCAAATATCACTCTCACTTGAGAATAACAAAGTGGAATCATTGAGACATAAGGGATAGGCACTTTGGGTCTTGATTGGGCTCCTTGTTTTTTGAGGACTATTTTTCTTTGCAGGAGCAAGAAGATTTTCATGCAGAAGAGCAAGTCCTGCAGCAATAGATGTTTCCTAAAGTGGAAACTAAAATGGAATTACATCTTGTGGCTGGGTCTTTTGAAGTTCAATCTACTTGTTATGTATGTTTAAATTTCAGGTATTGGAGCTTTGAAGAGAAGAAACATTGGATGGAGGCTGGGCTGACTGCCCCCCAAGGGGATTGTGTCGCTTAACAATATGGAGTTGCAGACTTGAATATTGATGACTTGCTGATTCAAAGATTTGCAGCTTTGCACAATTCAGATTTGAACAGCTGCAGAGCAACAGTGTGGAAGACCTAAAACTTGGACCAGTCCAGCAACGTATGCTTCTCATTTCTCAGCTTTGTCGAGGACGACAAAGACTAGGTGGGGGAGGGTGTTGGAACTGTGAAGTTATGAAGGACCCATGAAGCTATGAAGGTCATGAAGTACTTGGAGACCTCCCTTGAAGCTAAGGATACTTGGAGGTTAAAAGCCTTGTGTGGAAGTCTCTCAAATTTCCCACTTTTTCCTTTTGTATACAAGTTCTTCATAGGAACTCTCTCTTATTTCCTTTTTTGAGAAAACCCATAAAAACTCAACCTTACCCTTCTTTTTTTGGAAAAGGCTTCTTTTTGAACTCTTGCTTTACTTTAGAAATAGGAGCCCTTTTGGAAACGCACGAAGAGCTCTCTCTCTCTCTCTTGAAAGATTCTCTTCTTGATTTTCCCACCTACCTTTTATTTTTAGGATCTCTCAAATTAATGAAGCCTTTGGCCACTTGTATTCAACGGATTCCTCCTCCCCTCTTATATAAGGAGGAGCTCATTTTGTAAAATGGGGTCCCTTGGCCATGGCCTTGGGCCCTATGAAGAATAGAGAAGGTTTCATTTGTTATTCTCCTTCTTCCTTGTGTGCAAGGCGATGATCTATGTGTGTGGACTTGGCATTTGGAGTTTGCTTGTGTGTGAGCATTGCCCTCTCTTGCTCCTTTTTGACGTTGGCCATGGTGCCATTGTTCATGGGCATGGGTGTGGATGCGTTGCTTGCACTTGGAGAAGCTTCTCACTTCCATGTGAGGCGGTTAGGGTCTGTTGCTCCCCTTTTCTCAACATGGTTGGAACCAGATTTTGGCTACCATGGATCTAGCCAAAGATGAGTATGTGGGAGTGAGATTTCAAAATGAAGAAGGATATGATATTTTTCACATAGGAATAGAAATGATAAAGGTATCAAAAACAGAAGAGGACCAGGAAAAAGAAATGATATTGAAAAATGGGAAAACACAATATTTGGAAGAAGTAAAAGCTGAAGATGCAATAAAAGATAAAATCTCAGGCAAATATAAGAAAAACAAACACAAGGAAATAGAAAAAGACCAAGAGGATGAAAAAAAATGAGAAAATGACAAACAAAGATCAACAGTTTGATGTACCAACAAATTTCAAGACTTATGACGTAGAAGACAGATTACTTCTAAAAATAAAACCAAAGAGAGAAAAGAGAAAAAGGGAGGCATATGACAATGAAGAACAAACTAAGAAGGTTATGATCACTCAGGAAGATGGGGAAGAAAGACATATTGTAATAGCTGATGACATGATAAATCAAGAAGAGGAGGAATTAAGAAATTTGGCCAGAAACTATAGGGATGTGTTTGCTTATAGCTACAAGGATTTGAAAGGTATTGATCCTAAAATCTGTGAGCATAAGATTCCTATTACACCTGATGCAAAACCTAGCAAACAAAGACATTACACATTCAATGATAAATACTCTGCTAAAATAAAGGAAGAAATTGACAAGCTGCTGGCTGCCAATTTCATCTATGAGATTGAGTATACAGAATGGATATCTCCTATAGTTGTGGTACCAAAAAAGAATGGGAAACTTAGGGTATGCATTAATTTGAAAAAAGTGAATGCTGCAACTATAAGGGATAGCTACCCATTGCCTATAACAGACCATCTTCTAGAAAGAGTTGCAGGGAAGGAGGTGTATAGTTTTTTGGATGGCTTTTCAGGATACAATCAGGTACCCATAGCTTTGGAAGACCAACATAAAACTGCCTTTTCCATAGAATGGGGAATTTATGCTTTCAGGGTTATGCCCTTTGGGTTAACTAATGCCCCAACAACTTTTCAAAGATTGATGTGTCATATCTTCAAAGAATTCCTAAGGAGTGTAATGGAAATTTATGTAGACGATCTGTGTACTTTTTCATTAAAAAGACAGGATCATTTGAAAGATTTAGAAAACATATTCAGGAAATGCAGAACATACAGAGTATGTTTAAATCCAGAAAAGTGTGTATTCTTTGTAAGACAAGGAAGAATGTTAGGTCACATAGTCTCCAAAAATGGAATTTCAACTGATGAGAAAAAAATAAAGGCCATAGTAGAACTTCCAAGACCAACAAATGTAAAGGAACTTCAAACTTTCATGGGACATTGCGGGTATTATAGAAAATTTGTACACAAGTTTGCTGACATAGCTAAACCTTTATATGCTTTGATTACAAAGTTTGAGTGGACCAAAGAGTGTGACCAAGCTTTTGAGACTCTAAAAATTTGTTTGATTACATCCCCAATTCTGAAAACACCCCAGTGGGATAAAATTTTTCATGTCCATGTGGATGCTTCAAACTATGCTTTGGGATGTGTGTTAGAACAACCAATAGTAGGGAGCAAAATAGATTTTCCAGTTGCTTATGCTAGCAGGCAATTGAATTCAGCAGAGAAAAATTACACAACTACTGAAAGGGAAGGGTTGGGAATGATATTTGTTGTAAAGAAATATAGACATTACCTTTTGGCCAACAAGTTTAAATTTTTTGTGGATCACCAAGCTTTACTTTACTTAGTAAACAAACCCTGTCACACTGGTAGAATAGTCAGATGGTTCCTTCTACTGATGGAGTTTGAGTTTGAAGTGGTGGTCAGACAAGGAAAAACACATTTGAGAGTAGATCATTTGTCTAGAATCCAAGCTAAAGAACCAAGTTCACCTTTAGATGATGACCTGCCAGATACATATCTATTCAAAGTAGAAAGTGTTTCGGAGTGGGCCATGACTTTAGTACCTTTGCTAACCATGGGACCTTGCAGAACATTTGGGAATAACACACATTTAGTATTGCAAAGCAGGAACTTTATGCTGCTAGCTGGGCACTTGTATCACCTCAACCATACATGCATACTGGAATATTATACTCCAGAAGAGGAGCAACATGAATATTTGAGAAGAGCTCATTGTTGGAACCCTTGTACACATGCTTCCATAATAGTCACCCTAAGTAATCTCAATAGGATGGGAGTACATTGGCCTAATAAGATTCAAGATGTAACAAAATATGTTGCTAACTGATGGGAATGCCAATCCTTGCAAAATTCAAAACTTATAACTCTATATTGGTTTCAAAAAAATCCAGAATGGAGTGAGAACATCATTGAGGAGTTGAAAAGGAAGAAGAAAGGAAAACAATAAGAGCTAGTGTTGACTCAAAAAATCTACAAATGATCTCTAAAGAATATCAACTGATAGGAGATCAATTGTATAAGAGAGGGATGGATGGATATTTAAGAATTTGTGTTCTTGAAGATAGATATCTGGAAATGTTGGAAATGGCACATTTTGGAGTGGCAGGAGGACATTTCTCAAGTGACAGAACTGCTAAACTCATATTATATTCTGGCTTTTGGTGGCCAACTCTATTTCCTGATGCAAGAACATATTTAAAAATATGTGACATTTGTCAGAGGGTGAGTCAACCAAATAAAAGAGACAATATGCCATTAGTTCCATTAATCTCAGCAAGAGCATTTAGTAAATGGGGGTTGGATTTCATTGGACCTATACATCCTCCAGCAAGACAATCCCATGCTGAATACATAATAATGGCCACAGATTACTTAACCAAATGGGCAGAGGCTAGAGATAAAAAAAAGAATGATGCTCATACTACTACCAGATTTCTATATGAAAATATCATCACCAGATTTGGACTACCAATTGAATTGGTAAGTGATAGGGGGACTCATTTTTTGAACCAAATCATAGAGAACATAACTGAATATTTCATGATTAGTCATAGAAAGTCAGCCCAATATCACCCACAAGCCAATGGGTTAGCAGAAAGTACTAATAAAGTACTGTGTACTGTATTGTCAAAATTGGTAAACACAAACAAGAATGATTGGGATTTACAACTTAATCATGTCCTATGGGCCTATAGAGTGGCATACAAAACTGCATTAGGAACTACACCATTTAATTTGGTATATGGACAAAATGCAGTTCTACCTTTGGAATTCCTCATTCCAACACTAAAAGTGGGTAGTCAATACAATTGGACTGGACATGAATTACCTGAGAGAGTAATGGAATTGGAACAACTGGGAGCTTCTAGACTCCAAGCAATTATGAGTATATATGCAGACAAGAAAAGGCAAAAAGCTTATCATGATGTTCACATAAAAGCAAAAGATCTATAGGAAGGAGATTTAGTTTTGGCATACACAGTAAAGGAACATCAAAAGAAATTTCAGAAGAAAGGACATGGACCATATATTATCAATCAGATCAGTAATAGTGGAGCTATTCAATTAGCTAATATAGATGGAGAAATCATGCCAAACTTCATAAGTGGATGTAGAGT
This sequence comes from Ceratopteris richardii, assembly GCA_020310875.1. Classification (NCBI taxonomy): domain Eukaryota; kingdom Viridiplantae; phylum Streptophyta; class Polypodiopsida; order Polypodiales; family Pteridaceae; genus Ceratopteris; species Ceratopteris richardii. The sequence goes on from CM035411.1 coordinate 94,326,548, forward strand.
TAAAAGGTATGATCTTCCATTAACTGCTTCTGAATGGAGAAGATTACATCAACCTCAAAACAGGAAGAAAGAAGAAGAAAACATTATGAGGGAGGCTCAACAGGAGGCAAAAGAAAGGATAAGAAAAATAAAAAATATTAGAGAAGTCCTTTTTTGTGACACCTCTCTAAAAGAAAAAGAACATTTGCCTATTATCATAATGATTTTTCAGGATGAAAAAATTAAAGTCTTGATAGACTCAGGAGCACAGGTAAATTTGATCAGTTCAACCTTGTTGAAAAAGTTTAACCTAGGACTAAAAGTAAAATCTTTATCAAAACTTTGGAAGGACAAATAATACAAAGCATGTCGTCACCTTCTATTGAAGTTAAGTTCAATGAAGAATATATGAAAATAGATTGTGAAGAATGGCTAGATCATTTGATGATTGAGAAATTTATTTTGGGACAACCATGGCTAAAGCAAGGTAAAGTAATTTTGGACTTTGAAAAAATGAAGCTTAAGTTCATAATAAATGACAAAAGGTTTTTAATGTTTTTATTGAGTAATGGAGAACAGGAAGATCAACAGGATGTTCATGACCCAGACCTGGAAGGATCTTTTTCATTAGAAGACACACAGACATTACCAATACAATTACTAAATGATCAAGCTTCATTTAAACAAAACCAACAAAAAATTGAAGGATCAAAAGAGGGTGAAGAGACAGAAGCAAGGTGGCAACTATGGCATAGTCCGAAGCATCAAAGCATCAGAATAAGAAGGATGTGGAAACAAAGTATACACAAGCCCTGCCCATCGAAACAAAATTCCAAGACAAAATGGATATGGAAGCCAAAAAATTCTAAAAACAGCTTATCAGAAGGAGATGGATTTTTCCCTAAGACAAGGGAAGCAAGGGTTAAATATTATTGGGTAAAAAAATCAGATTTGATTCAATGGAAAAAGACCATCTATATTTGATTTGCATTTAGAATTTTTTAAGAAGAAAATCAGAATGTTACAGAAAAGAAATCATGACATATTGGAAATTATGACAAATAATTCAACCTTATCCTTTTTCTAAGAAGAGAATTAGGAAGGGAAGAAAAGAAATGGAAGAAATTATTATAAAAAAAAATAAAAATTATTATTATTAAAAAAAAGAAAAGAAAAAAGAGAAAAGAAAAAAGAGAAAAGAGAAAAAATTATCCATTTTTTCCTTTTATAAGTTATATAGCACAAAGCAAGATATAGGTAGAAGGGTAGCATGTTTCTATTTATTATTTATTATTTTTTATGATTTTTTATTTTTTATTCATTTTTCTTTTAAATATCTCCTTCTTGGATAAGAGCTGTTAGAAGAGAAGAGAGCACCAGACATCTTGCTACACATGTAATGATCACTTTAATTGAGTTTTTTTTGAGGAAGTCAGGAATTTAATTGAGATTTTATTTTCATTCTTCTTTCATGTCATATCACAACAAATGTCATTTTTTATTTTTCTTATGACTCATGTGGGTGGAGTTTTTTCCTTTTGTGTGATACTATATTTTCTCTAGAATGGTGAATCCAAAGGAGCTACCAATTCATGATTTCAAAGCAGAATCAGTCACTTTGTCTAGAGGACATTGGTTCTTGGACAGTGAAGCTATAGTAGAGGAGGTGGATCTGGAGTCTGATGAAGAGCAAGAAATTCCAGAAGCAAAAAAGGTAGTTAAAGAGCTCAAGGAAACCCTGAGTATCATTGGCCAGCACATATTCACAGTAGGAGTGGGGGGTTACAAGTACACTATGCTGTGTCAGGAGTTTTACAAATTCCAAAGAATTACAGTCAATCACAAAAGATGGAAAGCATTAGGGTTACACAAGTTGTTGGATGAACCCATATTCTTTATAGATTTTGAAAGAATTGCACAAGTAATGAATAGTCTGGTGGAAGTTGGAAAGGGAAATGATGCCTATTTTAGGTGTTCAGTCAAGGACAAGGAGAACAAAGAGGTGAACATCACAATAAAAGCAGAGCATATCAGGGCAGCTCTTCAGTTCTACCCAATGGGAACTAAGTTGGATAACAGCTTTGTCAAGAAGAATAAAGAAACATATACAGGATATTCTAAATTCCCTGATTTTAAGGGAAGAGAGAATGAGGAGTATGCCATTATAATGTTTTTGCAATACTTCTATTTTCCAAAACTACCTAGATACACCATGCCACACAAACTAGTTACATTGATTATGTTCAACAATAAGGACAGAACTAAACCTTTTAGGGTGATGGATGTAACCCCATACATACATGAACAGCTGAAAGAAGCAGCTAAACATTGGGAGCAGAGGAAGTATATGAATGGAGCTCAATTTTTAACCAGGATTATATATCATGTACTGGGAATGGAGGACCAGTTGAAGCTGGCTCTAGAAGCCCAATACTTCATAAGTCTAGTGTCAGGAATTAAGAGTCCTTCCAGGAAAATGACTATAAGGAAGTGGAAGCCCAACCCAGCATGAGGGGAGCAGAAAGGAAAAGAAAGGGAATCTCAGAGGAAGTTGTTCCTATAAAGAAAAGGAGATTGGATCCAAGAAAAGTTGAATTGGAGCAGGTAGAAGCAACTAAGGATAGTCTTGAAGAAGAGAGAAGATTACTAAAAGGAAAAGCAGTGATGATGGAGGAAGAGATTGAAGTCAGGAAGGCATTCAGCTGTGGATTAGTGGAATCTGGATTGAAGACAATATGTACAAAATCTTTCCAGCAAACCCATTTCAAATTGGATGAAGGAAAAGTAGAAGAAGAAAAGGGAGTTTAGTTATGTAGTCCAGCCAATAAACAAAAAGATACAGATCAAATCGAGGAAACAGAAGAGGAAATAGTGGAAAAGAAGAATGCTCAAGAAGTAGAAGAAGGAATTATAGAAAAAGAGATCAACCAAAGCATAGAAGACATACTATATGACTTGAATCATAATGAAGAATTTACAATTACAAAAGATCAGGGACAAGAGCAAGAGCTGGATCTCATGGATATAGATGAGCAAGAGGAAGGATAGAAAGAGCAGATAAGTAATGATCAGATAAAGCTTATTGAGGAAACTGAATCAACCCTAATTCAGGAAAAGGAAGTGCGGGTAAAGGAAAGACATCTCTTTGAAGAAGAACAACAAGTGATGAAGAACAAGAAGGCAGAAGAAACAAAGACAACTAAAGATACATCAGGACATGAGAATAAGGATGATCAGATATTGGAATTTGAGGAAGATGTTGCAGACCAAGAAAAATGGAAGCAGATAAGAGCCATGAAGAACAAAAGACCCAGGTCATAGAGTATGAGGAAGAAGATGAAGAAGAGAATGAGTGCAAAGAAAACAAGCAGATAGAAGTCAAACAAATGGAAATAGAAGTTGGGTTGGAAAGATACCTAAAAATATAAGATCTGCTTGCAAGATCATTATGAGCAACATAGAGCAGTTCAGACCATCAAGTAGAAACATGATTATATCAGGTATGGTAGCAGAATCTGAGTTTGAAAAAGGCAGTAGTATCATTAAGGAGCACAAGAAGGAAACAGAACAATTGGCAGAACAATTGAGGATTGTAAAGGAGAAAAATGAGGAATTGATACACAAGACAATTTCTTTGGAGGAATTGGAGGTTCAGCAACAAAACAAAATCCAATATCTTGAAGAGAAGTGTGCAAAACAGACAGAGCATAGTAGTAAAATGGAGATGGAGCTGAAGAAAATAGAAGGGAGATACAGAACCTTACAAAGTTCATATCAAATTATGGTCAAAGCAAATGACGAAATAAACAAATTATTAATGGAAGAAGGCCAGTTGAAGGAAGAAAGCAAGACTGTTCAGGTGACACAGGAGGAGAAGGAAGATTTGCACAAGGAAATTATGAGATTGCAAACAGAGTTGATAGAAGCCAAGGAGTTGGAAAAACAAGCTAGTATACATGCTGCTACCTCAATGAGAGGGTACAATAAGTTACATATGGATATAGAAAGAGAGAGAAGTGATTGGCAGTTGAGTTTGGAAAAGGAAAGAAATAAGTGGAAATTAGAAAGAGAGTTGTGGACTTCTCAAAATAAGAGTTTAATGTTGACAATAGAAGAGCTACAAAAAAAGTTGGAAAAATCACAAACTCAGGAGGAAGAGTAGGTAGAGGCTACACAAATAGAAGAATATGAAGTAGGAGATGATGACAGAACCCAACATGGTGGTGAACAAGAAAACAAAGCACCTATAGAAGAATACTCAGAGGAGTTTGTACAGACTTCTGACAGACAGAGAATCCAGAATGGAATTCATTAGAAAAATGCATGATGAATACGAGGAACATATTGTTACATTTGCTTTAAAGAAAGGGATAAATCCGGATCAACATCATTGGGCTGCAGATGGCGTAGGAATACCCTTTTGCATGATTATGGAAAGCATTAAAAATTATCAGTTGGCAAGGGTGGGATTACCTACAAATAAGTATTTAGAATATGAAGAAGACATTTATGTGACAAAAGAGTTATTTGAAAAAGCCAATCCAAAATGGAGAAATAGGTGGTTGGATGCTAATAAGGAATGTAGAAAAATATGGAAAGAAGCACCTATTCAACTGAAGATCAATCCAGCATACTGTCCAGTAGCAAGGAGAAGGGAGTGGACAGTCTTTTGGGAAAGAAGGAAAGAAGGACAGATTCCATCCAAACGGTTGAATTTTCCAAAGATAGCAGGTCCGAAGGCAGGAACATGGCCCACAAAGAAGTATATGGTGGACACCGCTGAATCTGTCATATCCATATACAAAGATGTTAATGACCCAACATGTATTTTATTAATCAGAGTAATGAGACTCATATTGGCATGTATAGAGACCTTTACAGATAAAGACGTCAGAGTTCTCAATTACATTGGCTTTAATTCACCATCTGATGCTTTAGTATTTGATCTCAGTGAAACACCTGACAGGATATGTTTGATGGCTTATTATAGCAGCATAATATTTTTGGGTAGCCATTATCTCCAGATTTTTGAAGATGCGTTTGATTATGGATTTTTTGAAAGAGAATCAGAAATATTTGGAAACTTGTCAGTAGTTACAAAGTCTCGACTCACTGCTTATGAAGTTGCATACACAGAATACCTGAAAAAAGATGTAATTGATAAACTAGAGGCTACTGTGCAATGGAGAAAAGCACTATTTGAGATGGTAAACAACTTGAACATTACAGAAAGAAAGAGCCATGACCTACTGTCACAGGTTTATCAAAGAAAGAAGAAGTGAAGGAAGCATTCAGGGAATATGAGCAAGAATGTCTTTTGTATGGAGCCAAAAGGTCTAGGAGGGGAAGAATGTTGGAAGAAGTATTTTTGAAGTATTTTTGATGAAAAATAATTGTAAAATGCCAAAAAATTGTAAAAATATTCATGCAAATGATGTAAAAATAAGGAAGAGTCTTCCTCATGTAGATTAGAATTATATGTATTTAATCTAGAATTTTTGGAAACTCCTAGATAGCATATTTTTAGATTAGAAGGGAAAAGGACCAAAATTCAAGTGTGAAAAGGGACGCTTGAAAATTTATAAAAGACAATTTCCTCTATTTTGAGAGGGTTGGTTATTTGTAATTGATGCTATCCAAGCAAAGAGAGAAGTTTCCTGCAGAAAATCATGATTCTTCCTTTTGTGAGAATTTCTTTGATTTGTTGAGTCTATTCTATGTGCATCCATGGAAATTTGCAAGCTTCTATTGTGTATTTATGATGAATGTGTATGAAGAGAGTTGATTCTTGATGTGTTGAGTGAGAAATTGATGAAGAATGGTGCTGGAGATGAAAATCGTCAGATTTTATAGAATCACGATTGTTTCGTCTGAAGGTTACAGGTATCACTTTTGAGTTTTGACTTTATGATTGTGTTCTGCTGAGAAAACAACACACTTTAGACACCAAGATTATTGAAAATGATAGAGTATTGCTCAAGATAATCCAAACCCTAGAAATTCCTCTTCATCTTCATTATTTCTCAGAAATCTAGCCAGTTTTCTCTTATTTCTTGGATTCTATCATCTAGAAGGGACTGTGGTCTAATGTATACTTCCAGGATTGACAAATATAAGATGTATTGTTGATTCTTTATGCTAAATGATTGGAGAGGACAACTCCAAAGGTTAACAACAAACAGTGACTTTGCCATAGGAGTGGTTCTAGTTCAGGATGGTTGACCAGTAGCTTTTGAGAGCAAGAAACTAGAACCGGCTTAGAAGAATTACTCCGTCTATGAGAAGGAGTTGTATGCAATTGTCCATGCTTTGAAGAAGTGGCATCATTATTTATATGGTGCCAAAGTCACGATAGTGTTTGATCAAGAGAACATTAAGTGGTTCTCTAATCAAACAGACCTTAAATGTCATAAGGCCCGATGGGCAGAGACCCTTCAGGAGTTTGATTATGAGCTTAGGTATAGGAAGGGAAAGTTTAATGTAGTGGCTAATTCACTTAGCCGCATGCCTATGCTCAATGGACTGAGTTTTACTCAGATCACTAGTGAGTTACTTGAGTCCATTAGAGGGAAATGTAGGCTTGATCTTGCATATTCCGAGATTTGGGAAGCCATAGAGAATGGGGATCGTGATATACGGGTTTCTAGTGAGGATGGAGTATCGATGGATACTCAAGAAGGATTCAAGTGGAAGAATTACAGTGTCCATGATGGATATCTGTTATACAAAGGTAAGGTGTGTGTCCCTAGAGATACTGAGATGAGACGGTATATTTTGTATGAGTGTCATGACACACCTAGTGCGGGACACCCTAGAGTTAACAAGACTTATGATCTTGTTAAGAGGTAGTTTTATTGGCCTGGACTTCATAAGGACGTCCTAGAGTATGTGCTTAAGTGCAATAAATGACAGGTGAACAAAGCTGAGAGGTTGAGGATTGGAGGACTACTCCACCATTGGATATTCCTAATGGGAAGTGGGAGAGTATCTCCATGGACGTTATAGTCGGATTACCTAAGACACAAAGAGGGCACGACTCCGTTTGGGTAATTGTGGATAGGTTAACCAAAATGGCTAGGTTTATTCCGACACGTACTATAGTGAAAGAGTTGGCTAGACTTTTTGTGGAGAACCTATATCAGTTATATGATCTTTCTTTAGACATAGTTTCTGATCGAGATAGGAAGTTTACTAGCCACTTTTGGAGAGCGGTCTTCAAAAGGTTGGATACGAAACTTAGCATGAGTACGGCCGAGCATCCACAGTCGGATGGGCAAACAGAGAGGGTTAACCAAATCTTAGAGGATATGCTTCGAGCATATGTGAATGAAAGGAAAACTAATTGGGAAGAGTACTTACCTATAGTAGAGTTTGCATGTAATAGTGCCAGGCACTCTTCCACTGGGCATAGTCCATTTATGCTTATGTATGGGTTTCAACCAAGAGCTGCTTATGTAGTAGGCCTACAGAATGAAAAAGTTCAAGCTACAAAGGACTTCTTGGAAGAGATGAACAATATGCTTAGACTTGCTAAGGAAAGCATTAGAAGAGCTCAGGATAGAGCTAGAGCCTATGCTGACCCTCAAAGGAGAGATATCAACTTTGAGGTAGGAGAGCAGGTTTATCTTAGAGTTCCATCTAGATCTGAAATCATGAAGATGGGACCTTATCCAAAACTATCTCCTAGGTATTGTGGACCTTTCCAAATACTTAAGAGAATAGGAAAGATGGCTTACCAGCTCCAACTTCTGGAGAATAGTCAAATCCATCCAGTTTTTCATGTTAGCCAGCTTAAGAAAAGACTTATCTGGCAACCTCATTCTAGATAGTGAGGTAGTAGAGCCTATTTCTGTTCAATCTACTCCACATGAGCCTGAGAGCATACTACGCACTCAAGAGAAACGGACGAGAAGTCACTTATATAAAGAGTATCTATTAAAGTGGAAAGATAGTTCAGAAGATAGTGCCACATGGGAGCGGGTTAGCACCCTTCAGAGACGGTTTCCCAGTTTTAGACTACCTTCCCAAGAGTCTTCTTAAGGGGAAGGATATGGGGAAACAACACGGAGACACGACCATGTATTTCTATACATGGGGATATGGTGGGAGTTATGGTTCTAATATTTCTCTCTTTCTATTAGACCTTCCAATACCATTTTTGAGGATAAAAATGGAATTAAGGGGAAGGAAATGTCACATAGAGTATCTTATTTGAATAGGATTTAGGGGTGTGACCCTCCTCTTATTCCTATTGAGTATGATACTCACATGAGTGCCAAGTGGCACTCATGTGAGGAGTCTTGAGTATGGACCCATATTGGGTATATTGGGAAGAGAGTAATATTGGAAATCATCACGCGGCTGGGCGGCAAAGGAAGACACCGATCTCCATGAGCTTTGCACGCGCAAACTCTGAGAAGAGATCCTCGTGGACTGTGCAAGAGCTTCCCCAAAAGTGAGGGGAGTCACAAGAGGTTACAGTGCCTCAAATTTAGGTAGAGAGGAAATCATTTATGATTTCTACAGGTGTAGCAAACTCGCAAAATTCAAATGACCAAAGCGTGCATGCCAAAGCTTTGCATATGAGATAGCCTAAGAATGTTGAATTGCACATGCTCCATCATTCACAACTTTTGCTTAGCCCATGAGCTTATACAATCCATGACAAAAAATGCCAGAAGCAATAATGATATCACCATTTGAGAGATCATGAAGTGTATACTTGTCATAGATAAATTTGACAACCAAGACAATCTTCGCTAATGCTGAAATTAATAACATATTTTTCTTGATCCATGGCATATACAAAGCATCTAACAATGTGAAAAAAATACCATCAATAGTAGTCAAAATTATCTTACCAACTACCATTACAACTTATGAGGAGTTGTGTGCACATGTGATACTATTCCCTATAGGAACAAGCTCAAGTGAACTGAAGAAATTGCGCTGCGTGATAATAATTTGGTGCCCACTATCAAAGTACCAAACATCTGAGTCTACGAAAGATATACATTGCTCGTGAGAAGGTGGCTCATAGCTCTAAACAGTAGTCAATGCCCATTCTTCATTCTACACAAGATTAGGAGACTCTCTTTTTCGTGTAGAGACCTTTGCAACAACAATTCCAACCTCTTTCTTTTTCGCCTCTTTTGCAACAAGTTTTGGACAAATCTTTATGATATGATAATTTCCTTTATAGTATTTGCAAAGTTATTTATGCTTTTCAATTTTCTTCTCATCTTTGTCTTTCTTCTTTGATTGTGCAACGTTAGCATATTTCTACTTACTAGGAGATGAGCTCCACTTATCTTTGTCCTTTTGACTAGCTAAGAAAGCTTGATCTGCAACATGCATAATGGACCTGTTTTGCTTGGATTGATCTTCCTTCAACAAAACAGAGAATAACTCCTCAAATGTTAAGGCATTTGGATTGCCTTTGATAACTAATCAAAGAGTACAAGCAAATATCTGATATGAATATGAAAGACCATTAAGATTATTCTACACAAGTGAACTATCTAATAAGATTCCATCAACATAAAACAATTGCTCCTTCAAATCTATTATCTTTATAAAAAAACTATCCATAGATTCTCCTTCATGTTATGGACAAAGGAAACCATCTTGAACCTCAGATCCCATGTGAATCCTATATCTCATGATTGGTTCAGAATTATGAGAAACCAGTGCTTCTATTGCATCCAAATCATGCCAAAACCCTAAGATCGATTGTCTATTTGCTAAATTCTAACATTCAGAGGTCCTGTTCAGATTTTTGACATCATCAGCTTGCAACGGCCCTTGGGAACCACCCTTGAAATCCTATATAAGAAGGCCTTGGCCACATACATACTCAGTCTTGCCAATGCCAGTCTTGGGAGCTCAAGGAGTCTTGATCACCAAGTAAGTACTTTCAAGTTCTAGTTTGAGTTCTAGTCTTGTCTCTTGCTCTAGTCTTGTCTATTCTTGTATCTTGGACATCTAGCCTTGTCTTGTTGTAATCTTGTAGTATGAGATCTTGCCGAGTTCTTTCTTGTATCTAGTTCATCTCCCAGAAGGGAGTTCTTGATATCCAGAGATCTTGCTCCATACTTGTGATCCCGTGTTGTGGGATCTCTTGTATCATCTCTAGATGAGTTATGAACAGATTGTGGCATCACTTCAAAGTCTTCAACAACAAATCAAGGACCTAACTCATAGACAGACACAAGTCGAGATGGAACATTCAGTGAATGTAGGCATGCTCATCCAGGAACTACAAGAACGAGTTGAGAATATTCAAGCAAATCAAGGAAGCATTCAAATGAACCAATGGCCTAGTTCATCTTTCATGAACGAACCCAAAATTTGCATGCCAGAAAATTTCGATGGTGATCGCACAAAGTTTCGAGGGTTCTTACAACAAGTCAAATTGTACATCCAAGGTCGGTTTTATTGGAACCTAGCTCTATTGTCACACATTATCATGGTTTGACCCAATCTTGGAGAAGAATATGACAATACTTCATGACTATGATGGGTTTCTTTGAGAACTCACTGCCACATTTGGAGATGCAGACACGAATCGAGTGGCAGAAACAAAACTTCGGAAGCTATGTCAAGGTAACTGCCCTGCCTCTACCTATGCATCATAATTTAGACAATTGATATGTGACCTCACTTGGCATGAAGATGATTTCATAAGCCAATTTAGATGGGGTTTGAGAGATGATCTAAAGGACCTTATGCGCATGATGCTAGAGGTTAAGACATTGAATGAATACATCAACCAAGCTATTCAATGTGATAACCGCCTTTTTGAAAGGAAACAAGAAAAACAAATAGAAAGAAGACCTCATCAATGGAAACCCTTCTAGCCCACTCCTAGAGACGAGTCTATGCCCGAACCTATGCAGATAGATGTAACTAGGTTCAAGCCTCTAACACCACAAGAGAAACAAAGAAGGAGGCATAACAAGTTATGCTTGTATTGTGGAAACCCTAGCCATATTGCAGTTAATTGCCCCAACAAGAGAACAAACTCCAGAGTCACAACCACCCTTGTAGAGAAGGGAAACGAGGAAGTCCAGTTGTAAAGAGACCATACAACCAGACCATGATATAAGAAAGGGTCTCATAATTTCACCCACACTCATAGAAACATGTCTTTCACCTATCAAGTTAATCATGGCCAAGAAGACCCTTTCCCTTAGAGCCCTTGTAGATTCAGGAGCCTCCTCATGTTTCATTGATGAAGGATTGGTTAAGAAACATGGAATTCATGTACTTCAAAAGAACAAACTAGTAGTAGCTAAAGTAGTATATGATCGACCTCTAAGAAACATAATCCAGACATCAATTGGGAAAAGAATAAAATCACCCGTCGAGAATCCGACATATGTTGGAGCCAAAGCCTTCATACATGCAGTAAGAAAGGAATCAACATATATAATATATTCCATACCTGCTCAAGAATCCAAGAAAGAGGATCCAGTGGAGCTACTCAATCAGTACAAAGGTTTTGAAGATGTTTTTGAAACGAAGAATGCAGATATCGTCCTAGAGAATATACCTTATGATTGTGCCATACAACTTCAAGAGGGAGCACAACCACTGTTTGGACCAATCTATAGATTATCCCTAGAGGAACTTACAGAACTACGCAAGAACATTGATGAGAATCTAGCAAAGGGGTTTATCAAACACTCAAAGTCTCTAGCAAGAGCTCCTATTTTATTGGTAAAGACGAAGGGTGGGACTCTACGGATGTGTGTAGACCGTTGATCGAATAAAGTCAGTATAAAGAATAGATACCCTCTATCACTCATATCGGAGCTCCTGGAACGCCTTGGAAAAGCAAAATTCTTCACAAAGATTGACCTTCGAGGAGCTTACAACCTTATTAGGATCAGAGAAGGAGACGAATGGAAGACAACATTTTGAATAAGGTATGGCCATTTTGAATATATATGCCATTCTGTCTCACAAATGCTCTAGCTATCTTCCAACATATGATGAATGATATCTTTTGAGAATATTTAGATGATTTTGTTGTAATATACCTTGATGATATCTTGATATTCTCCAAAAATCTAGAGAATCATGAATGTGATGTAAAGGTAGCTGTTGAGAGCAGTATGGGAACCCAAGGATTGACGAGACAAGGAAGCCAACGGAGAGAGTCAGAACAAGGTGAAGGAGTAAGTAGACAAAGCAGTCGACGCAAATCTGGCAGATAGGCCCTTCAATTTTTCCAATCTACATCTTTGAACAGTGATTCTTATCACTAACAATCATTGTAAATACCATTTCATATTTTTGTAGCTCCATTTTGTGCAAGCCAAGGAGTCCTTGAGCTTGAGGAGCCTTAGAAGTACCTACATATCAATTTTCGTATTTTTTAGACTCCGTTTGAGCCCTCAAATTGGCCCTGGAACCTACTTTTTAACTAGGCCGGACACTAGGTCTGGACAGGGCCAAAAGCTAGTCAAAAACTATAAAAAGAGCTAGAGAGCTCATTTTTGAGGCTAGATTGTAATTGAAACGAACTTGTAAGAGCATTTTGAAAGTAATCTAAGAGCTCCATTGATTCTCACTCTTTGTCTTGCCTTGTGTGCGCGTGTGTGTGTATGTGTGTGCATGCTTGTGTGCTTCTCACTCACGCACTTGTGCCGCCACTTGCTCGAGGTCTTCATACCATCCTCACGTCTTCCCGGATTGACATTAAAGGAGGTGCTACTCATCATTGAGCTACACCAAATTTTGGCGCCGTTGCCGGGGATCGAGCTTTGAGGACGAGCGTGTGATGGTAAGACGTAGAGTTGACGCGTTGGAGTTGTAGGTATTTTCTTCACTCTCATCGATTTTCTTTTACTTTCTTTACCGTCTTCATTTCCATCATCATCATCACCACCTACCACCTCCATATCCATCATCGCGAAAATTTCAGTTTTTTTGACTATATCCCCACCTCCACCTCATTTCCCTCATTTCACTTGTGAGAGAGAGCGAGAGAGCGAATTTGCATGTGCTGTTTTTGCATGTTTTCTGAGCTGTCTTGCAGGTACAGGTCACATCACCATCTCCAGCTTTCCGCGCAGGTACGGAACTCGACGAAACTGTCTCGCAGTCGCCGCCCTCTGTCCATCGCGATTGACAGAAATTTTCACTTGTTGGTCAATCTGAGTGCACCACAGTGGACTAGAGACCCTGCACACCACATTCCCACTAAAATTTTTGAAAATCTTGCAAAATTCCTGTCCATCGCGATTGACAGCTCTGTCCATCGCGATTGACAGCCCTGTCCATCGCGACAGACTGCCTGTCCATCGCGACAGACAGCCTGTCCATCGCGATTGACAGCCCTGTCCATCGCGATAGACTGCCTGTCCATCGCGACAGACTGCCTGTCCATCGCGATTGACTCAACCCTCTGTCCATCGCGACAGACTGCCTGTCCATCGCGATTGACTCAACCCTCTGTCCATCGCGACAGACTGCCTGTCCATCGCGATTGACTCAACCCTCTGTCCATCGCGATTGACTGAAGTCTCTGTCCATCGCGATTGATTGACTGTCCATCGCGATTGATTGAATTGGGTGTCCATCGCGACCGACTGAACTCTCTGTCCATCGCGATTGACTGAGTGTCCATCGCGATTGACAGCCCTATACATCGCGATTGACAGCCAAATTTTAGCCAAATTTTTAGGGTTTGTTAATTGAAAAGTTGGGCTAATTTTGGGCACAAATATTATGCTCTTGAGCACATGGGGAAGCCTTAGGAAAACAACTTGGGGAAAACCTGTTGCACAGTGATCCTGTTTGAACCCTGTCGTAACCCTAGAACCCTGAACGGTCACAACTTTTTCATACGAGATCCATTTTTTGAGCTCTAGGGCTTGTTGGAAAGCTCGTAGCATATACTACACGCCCTCAACTGTTTTTTATAAAGATAATGCATTGATTTTTAGATAGGGTATTTTGAAGTTGACCATACCCAGGGGGATCAAAGTCAGGGGTCTTTAGAATTATTTTCCTAAAAGTCAGAATGCACATGTGTGTTTATGTTACATGAATGAAAGTGGTTGGTTTTGTCCTTTGAATATAAGCATTGAGCTAACCGTGGGTCTTTTATAGGTCATTTGAGAGCAGCTGAGAGCGTACAAAGCAAGGTTTCCTTGCAAGCTTGAGAACCGGGTTCTTGAGCACCATAAAGCAAGGGATCAACAAGTAAGGTTGGATTATTCTCAACTCCCTCTGTCATTTCCTAGCTCAAGCTAAGAACGAGTAGAGATAGGAGTAAGTCAGGGCGACGATAGGCAGTTATCAAGTTGAAGACTATTAAGGAACTCAAGTTCAAGCTAAAAACTTAGTTACTGTACTGTCGATAACCTAAAGGAAAAGAACCTAACGTGGAACGATCAACCTGAAATTACGAAGAACACTCAAGTATTCCGACGACGTGATATCAGACAAGACCATAAACACAATAATTAACTAAAAAGAATCAAGTGACTGGTACCAATTAATCGGCAACGAGGTTGTACTCTGAAAAAAATTGGGCTAATCAGTTAGGCATATGAACCTTAGATCAGGACGACAATTAGCAAGGGAAAGACAAAGCCTTAGGTCTTCAGAGGCTAGTGTCAACCACACTGCAAGGTCTTGGGCCCAGCAGTTGAGTCGCCACTCTCATTACCCTAGCTCTGATACCAGTGAGTCAGAGATGTCTCAAGGCATGGACAGACCTACGGGAAGTTCAGGTGTGCCTTATTTGTACAGGGTAGAAGGCCCTTACAAAACACAGCTGGAATATCTTAGGACCAACCGACTAGGTGCTAGCATCTATGAGGACGGCCTAGGAAGATTGGTGGTCCAGATTAAAAACCCTGACCAATCCATTGGACTAGAGCACCCAGCTGTCAAGTTTGAAAATGGTGCATACCTGGACAAAGAAGGAACTATATATGTAGTCACTAGTCACCCTGATAGGACAGATGACTTTGGGAACGTAATCTCAGAAGCGGACTTAGGGGACCTGGAACAAGGGAACATGGGTGCAGAACCTAGAACCCCTCGAGGTAAATCAGTTCTCACTAGGATTATCACGCCTGAATGGGTCCCCCAAGACAACAAGAGCATAGAGTTGCTCCTCAATCGAGAAACTGATGAAGCCTTTTGGAGGTATAAGTCTAATCAGCCGACAGACATAGGAAATATCATGATCTACGAGTTTAAGGATCCGGATAGCCCAGGCAGAGTGACCTATTTAGATCATGCTTCAGAACGGATCTTTGTGGTGACAGAAAATGATAGGCATGCTTACACTTGGAAGGGTGAATTTATTTTCCCTCAACCAAGATCAAATGTATCCTATGGTCACCCTGGGGCTGGAACTTCCCAAGCTCATGGTACGCAAAGAGACAGAAGTAGAGATAGACCAGAAGTAAGTTTTGCCAACCCAGTGGGCAGAGAAAGAACGAGAACAGAGACGAATAGGGTAGAACCTGAGATGCATAGAGCCCACAGGAACCAAAGAAATGTAGATGGATTTCCTCTGCCAAGGCCTAGAGAGCACACAAGAACTTTGAGACCCACCCAGCTAGTTAAGTCCATGAAGAATTACTTTGACGGCACAGGAGATCCCTATGATCATGTGGCGGAGTTCAAGCAAGTTTTGAGAGCTGAACAAGTGGAAGATCTGTTCACGCAATACAATGCCTTCGGTCTAACCCTTAGGAACACGGCACTTACATGGTTTCAGCCATTAGATGAGCGTCAGTTCAGGAGCATAGACCAACTCCTAGAGGCATTCATTGTAGAGTTCTCTAAGAGCGGCATAAGACACAATACCTCCTCACTGATTCACAGCTTCAAGCAAACCCCTCAAGAGACTGTGAGACTTGCAGGAAGAAGATTTAGACAATATCTTGAAAGGTGCCCTATTTCGGAGCTACCCACATCTGCTAAACAAGTAGCCTTATTCCTTGATGGATTGCTGAGTACGAAATTGAGATCCTATGTGTATCTGAAGGACCCTAGGACTATAGAAGAGTGTGTACGCATGTGCATTGACATTGAAGATAACCTAGGAGAGGAACTAGAGCTTTCCAAAATCTACAAAGATTCAGATAGTGCTTCTAGTCACTCTTCCACGCAATCCACATCAATTGAGGAACTCGCAGAGAAAGTGGCACAAAAACTAGGCGTCTCTAGCAAACAAATTCCTAGGTTTGCACCTGTGAAAAGATGCTATACTTGTGGTGGCGACCACATGGCGAATGTCTGCCCTATTATGGCTCAACCCCAAGTAAACCCTAGTAGCCAGTACTGCACCATAGAACGGAGATACACCAATCACACCGCACAAGATTGCCCATACAACAAGCAGGCAGTTAGGCAACCCTATCCGCAGCCCTACCAACAAGGCCGATACCAGAACCAAAATCCACCACCACAATATGCTAGACCCCAACAAACCTACCAACCACAATATCAAGCCCAACAGAGACCCCAACCGGTACTAGCTCAACAGCCTCCCAACCCCGCTAATGTGATTCCAGTGAAGTATGCTGTTGCAGAAGAAAACCTGAATAGGGCCATAGTACCAGTAACCCCATTGATCTCGGAAAGTGACCCAAGTGACCATAGCTTTGATTCTACACATGTCGATAGTCCCCAAGCTTACTACATGCAGTCTCCAGAACATGGTGAGTCCTACTATAGTGAAGAACCAAGTGAACCTAGTTGGGAGTCCGATTACACGAACGTCATGTATGCAAACCCCAACCCTAGGCCTCAACCTAGGCAGGTACGACCACCCTTTCCTAGAGGACCATGCTACCGATGTCAGGGGGATCACTTCATTCGTGATTGTCCCTTACCTGCACCTACACAAAATCAGTCCGTGACGATCCAAGGCTTTTGCCAAGATTGTGGAAAAGAGCATCTCTTACGAGATTGCCCAAAGAACCCCAATAACATGCCAAAAATCACTCCTATCAATGTGATTGGGTTGGTTGTGGATGCCTCAGGAAGTGTCACTTCCACTGCACCAGTGCAGGTGGTTACTAGAGCTCAGGCATTGCAGCAAAACCAAGAGGCAAGCCAGGAAAAGGGCCCAGAGGCTAGTGAAACCGAGAGCGTGACAAAGAAAAGGACTAGAGCGTGGAAAGATAGTCGAGAAAGAATGAAAAGACAATGGGCCAAAAAGATGAGTGAGCTTGAGGAAAGCATAAGAGAAACCAAAGCGAGGATAACTGAACTCACAGCTCAAACTCCCTCTCACATTACCCCGCCTCCACCACTCCCATCTCCATCCGACCCACCACCTTCCCCACCGCCTCATCAAATCCCACCACCCCCTAGAGTAGGATCAGTCCTAGCTGACCCCACTCCCGAGGACCTTAATATGATGCTTAAAGCATATCAGGCCAGAATCCAAGAAGGGCCAACCATCACCGATCATGAAAAGTGCTACCCTAGAGCCGAGCTAGAGCTTGAACGAACTAAGATTTGTGCCAAAATGGTGGAATTGGCTCAGACCATGTTTGAGGCCAGTCGCCTATTTAACATTTCTAGTTCAGCTAAGACGCAATTACACTTTGATGGACTGCTGGAAAGAATAGAGAAGTTGATTGCACAATCAGAGAAGGAACCTGCCCCTCAACGAAAGGAGAGGGCAAGAGAACGGATAAGCCAGCCTCTTCAGGAAGCCCATGTGCCTCCTCAAGATGTTTATCTTCCCCCCCAACAGTCACATGAGCCTCCCCCGAAAGCTTACGTACCTCCACAGGTGACCTACATTCCTTCTCAGAGAGCGTATGAGCCTGTTCGGAAAAGTAATAGAATAAGTAATCCTCCCCAAGAAGCTTGTGCTCCAGCCATCCATGGGAACAAGGAGAGAGCCAACGATAGAATAAGCCCTCCTTCCCAGATTGCTTATGTGCCCAATTCTACGGAGCCAGACACTTCTTCTTCTATGAATCGGTTTGCACCAGACTTCCTACGAGAGATTCAAGAAGATAAATGGGATAACGAAAGTGAGGTCGCCCCTCCTTTTGAACTTGTGGACGATGCACACGACCAATTCCCACAAGACATCCCATCCATTTACGGGGAACATGAGAGTACTCAGTCTCACGAGAGATTGGACTTTGAGTCTAATTCCATACAAGAGCTACCCCACTTCACAGGCCCATGGGAAGCAAAGTCCACATGTATGAGAACACCCACAGTCATGGTAAGGAATGACGACTCAGTCATACCAAGGAACACGGAGGCAGTAACGAACACCAAGATGCAACGCGATTGCACTTTGGAAGAACTGCCTGAGAATAGACTAAACGCGCGGAAATGTGCAGCCAGTCGAGTAACTGAAGTTGCAAAACCTCATTCCCGGGTAGGATCCCATAGGACAGTGCCAGAAATTCCTTTGGATAAGATAGGAGATATGTGTGAAGGTGAAGAAGGGAACACCTATCTTCCCATTACCTACCAGGACTACACCACTAAGGCAATTTTGGACTCAGGTGCAGGAGTTGCAATTGCCACTACTTCCCTTTGGAAGCGTTGGGGCAAGCCGGCACTCAGGCCAACGAGGATGAAATTGCAGATGGCCGATGGTCACATAGAGAGACCCCTAGGATTGCTAGAAGGAATAACTCTCACCACTTGTGGTGTCGAGTTTGAACATACCTTTGCCATATGTGACTTCAGCAAAAATCATGCCTATGAGATGATTTTGGGAAGACCATTCATGCGACAGTTGCAAGTGGTACAGGATTGGGGAACCAATTCTTTGTACCTGCAGCACTTAGGTGTTACAACCAAAGTCAATCTCAAGGATTATTCTCATAGAGATGTCCCTCCTATCCAATGGAATCCCATCCATAGAGCCAAAGATGATACAGAATCTGTGCATTCCATAGGATCAGGATCCTCCTGGATGCACGAAGACACTCACTTATGGATGTGCAAAGTAGCAGTGGAGGAAGAGAAGAGAGAAAAGGCCAGAGAAATAGGTGCAAACGAAACCCATAGACCCATTCAAGACCCAGCCTATGCACCTGTAGTTTTTCCAGACGAGGAATTTGAACCCCATGGCTGGGCAGAAATTTTAGCAACAATGGACGTAGCCATCAATGAAGAACAATGGACACCTCACTGTGATGAGGATGGCTATGATATTTCAGTCTTCTCCATTGAGCCAATCATGGGAGAGGCAGTGTTAGAAGAATGCGAACCGAGCCCTGATGCATTTGAGGATGCAAGTGACTCCGATCTAGAGTCAATCATTATGGACCCTCCATTTGCATCAGATGAAGAATATTTCCATGAAGTGGAATTTCAACCCCAGAGGCATGGAGAGGTTACAAATGATGTAAGATTAGCAACACATATGACCGCAAAGGAAGTAGGAAAGAACCGAAAGAAGAAAGAAGTCTCACCAGAGGAGGAAGAATCTTTGTTTGAGGTCCCAGAAAATTTTAAGAAGTATGAGATAGATGACAGGAGAGTCATGATAAGAATGCCTAAACGAGAGGCACAATCGGGAGAGGCCTATGATAACAAAGAAACCACCAAGAAAATAGTAGTGGCCATAGAAGAAGGAGAGGAGAGATGCACGTATATAGGCCATGACCTGACAGAAGAAGAAGAGCACGAATTGATTGCCTTGCTAAGAGAATACAGAGATGTATTCGCTTGGAGTTACAAGGATTTGAAAGGGGTTGACCCGGACATATGCTCGCACACCATCCCCATGACCTCAGATGCCAAACCCTCTAAGCAAAAGCCTTATACATATAACGATAATTACGCTGCTAAGATCAAGGAAGAGATAGATAGACTGGTCGAAGCTGGATTTATCTATGAAATTGAGCACACTGAATGGGTATCCCCCATCGTAGTGGTGCCCAAGAAGAATGGCAAACTGCGTGTGTGCATTAACTTGAAAAAGGTTAATGCCGCCACAATTCGAGATAACTATCCGCTTCCCATCACAGAGCATCTCTTAGAAAGAGTGGCAGGCAAGGAAGTGTACAGCTTCCTTGATGGATTTTCGGGCTACAATCAAGTAGCCATAGCTCCAGAGGATCAGCATAAGACAGCCTTTGCCACAGAATGGGGCATTTTTGCTTTTAGAGTAATGCCATTTGGGCTTACCAATGCACCAGCTACCTTCCAGAGGTTGATGTGCCATGTGTTTAAGGAATTCCTGAGGAAGAGTTTAGAAGTCTATGTTGATGATCTTTGTGCTCATTCCAATGTTAGACAAACTCATATCCCGGAACTCAGACAGATCTTTGACAAATGTAGAGAATATCAAGTCTGCCTGAACCCAGAGAAGTGCGTTTTTATGGTCAGGCAAGGCAAGATTCTAGGACACATAGTGTCAAAGAATGGCATATCTACTGACGAGGAGAAAGTGAGAGCCATAGCAGAGCTACCTAGGCCAAAGAATGTCAAGGAAGTACAAGCTTTCATGGGGCATTGCGGTTATTATCGACGATTTATACACATGTATGCTGTCATTGCAAAGCCCATGTACGGACTTCTGACTAACTTTGAGTGGACGGATGAATGTGAGAATTCCTTCCAAGAGCTTAAACGAAGATTATGTTCAGCACCAATCTTGACCACACCAGATTGGAATAAGCCATTCCATGTTCATGTGGATGCATCCAATTATGCCATTGGATGTGTGCTCGCACAACCTACTGGTGAAGGTAACATGGATCTTCCAATTGCCTATGCCAGTAGACAATTGAATGCGGCTGAACGGAATTACACCACTACAGAGCGCGAAGGATTAGGTATGGTATATGCGGTTAAAAAGTTTAGACATTATTTGCTTGCAAATAAGTTTAAATTTTTTACGGACCATCAGGCATTGTTGTACTTAGTAAACAAGCCATGCAATACAGGTAGATTAGTAAGATGGTTTCTCTTGCTAATGGAATATGACTTTGAGGTTGTGGTAAGAAAAGGTAGAACCCACTTGAGAGCAGATCATCTCTCTAGGCTCACATCGGGAGAAGCCCCACAAGGAGTGTCAGATGACCTTCCTGATGCTTACTTGTTTAATTTGGAAGTGGTGCCGCAGTGGGCCAAGCCAATAGTACCAGTATTGACATACGGGCCTAATCATCCAGTGGTGAACACACGGAATAGAGAGATAGTAAAAGCCCAAAAATATCACATCATGGCAGGAAGCATGTACAAGCACACAGATCAAGGGATCTTGGCTTGTTGCGTAGAAGAGGATGAGTACGCTAAATGGTTGCAACTAGCACATGTAGGTGCACTAGAGCAACACCATTCAAAGCAACGAACGTTGCAGACTCTAAAGAGATTCGGAGTGCATTGGCCAACTATGGAAGCGGACGTCCAAAAGTTGTGCAAGGAATGCCCAATCTGTTGCAATAAACCACCTGTGGAACATGCCACTCTCTATCAAGTATCCATTGCGCCAGATTGGAGTGAACCCCTAGTATCATTCTTGAGGACAAACACATTCCCTCCAGACATGACTCTAGCTAGAAAAAGGAGTTTGGAACAAGAGGCCCAGGATTATTCACTTGTTGGTGATAATCTATACAAACGCGGCAAGGATGGTTACCTGAGACTGTGTGTCCATGAGAGTGAATATCTTAAGATCTTGGAAACTGCTCACCAAGGTGTGGCAGGAGGACACTTTGGACCAGATCGGGTGATCAAGGCAATATTGTTTGCAGGCTTCTGGTGGCCTACCCTTCACATGGATGCACATACCTATGTGAAACGGTGTGATGTCTGTCAAAGGACCCAGTATCCTATACGCAAAGATGAGATGCCATTGAAACCTATGATGGGTGGACGTGCATTCTCTAAGTGGGGAATAGACTTCGTAGGTCCTATTAATCCCCCAGCTAAGGGTTCTCATGCGGAATACATCATTGTGGCAACAGATTATCTCACCAAGTGGGTAGAGGTAAAGGCTACGACCAAGAACGATGCTCAAACAACTACCAAATTCTTGTTTGAGAATGTATTCACAAGATATGGGCTACCTATAGAGCTTGTAAGTGATAGGGGCACTCATTTCTTGAACGAAGTGATTGAAAACCTACTCCAAGAATTCTTGGTAATACACAAGAAGTCTGCCCCTTATCACCCTCAAGCTAATGGACAAGCTGAGAGCACTAATAAGATTCTATGCAATGTACTGACGAAACTAGTGAACACTAAACGTTCTGATTGGGACAAACAGCTACACCATGCTGTTTGGGCGTACCGAGTTGCCTACAAAACGGTACTCCAAGCCACCCCCTTTCAGATGGTATTTGGCCAAAACGCTGTGCTACCCTTGGACTTCCTGATTCCTACATTGAGAGTAGCACAAGAGCACGAATGGACAGGTCATGAGCTCTCCTCTAGAATTTTTGACCTTGAACGATTAGGAGAAACAAGACTGAGAGCTGCTGCAGGCATATATGCTGCCAAGAAGAGACAGAAGGCATACTTTGATGCCCACGTAAAGGATAAGGGTTTGAAAGCAGGAGATCTAGTCTTAGTCTATACACTAAAACAACACGCGAGGAAGCTAGAAAAGAGAGGCTACGGACCTATGATCATCAATAGGATCTCCACGAGTGGAGCAGTACAATTAGCCACGTTAGAGGGTGATGTTCTCCCTAATTATATTAGCGGATGCAGAGTCAAGTTGTATCAGGAACCCCTCACGGAGGAAATGCTCAGCCGACTCAACACTGCTAAGAAACGCAAAGAGGAAGAGAAGCGAATTAGAGAAGAAGCTCAAGCAGAAGCTTTAGAACGCATCAGAAGGATGAAATTACGAAGGCAAGGTAGAGAGCAGCCTAGGACAGATGACTATGCAGACCAAGGATATCATATGGCAATGTGTGAAGTTGCAGGAACCAGCTCACCTAGGATAACTGATCGACGTCCTTTCGTAACCCTAGAAATAGGACAAGAAAAGAGTGCAAGGACTGTAACAGCCTTGATTGACTCAGGTGCCGCCACTAGTGCTGTTAGAGTGTCTTACTGTCAAGAGTTACAGTTAACTGTCAATCCTGTGGAAGCATATCTCATAGGATTGGGAGGCGTGGAAACCCCTTGCATGGGCGAGGTGGAACTTCCCCTCTACATTCATGATGAGGCAATGACAGTTAAAGCACTAGTGTGTCAAGATGAGGATCTCATTGAACCTCTTGTCTTGGGTCAAGACTGGATCTATGACCAAGCAGTCAACTTAAACCTAAGAAGTGGACTTCTTCACGTATGGGTCAATCATAGTCGAATTACAATAGAGTTGGATAAAGGAACACTCAAGGAACTAGGAAAGGCACGGACTCCTGGTCCCTCCAGGGGTACACATGAAGATGACCATGCTGTTCTTGTTCAAAACCCTGTGTTGCAGAGGAATGATATTTGCAAAAAAGGAGTCAGGGATGCAACGGAACTCCCTTCTTTTCCAAGGGCCAGAAGGAGGCAACGACCAAAGGTGGAGCAAAGGCAAAAGAAGCAGAGTACTACCTATGCCCGACATCAAAAGAACCTGCGCAGCAGAATGTTCCAACAAATGAACCAAGTGTGGGTGCGAAAAGGCGAACACCCGGTTGCAACCACGCCAACAGAACGGGGGAAGCCTCTTATTAATAACCATCGACACGTCACTAATAAGAGGTCGTCCGGAAATTCTTCGGCTAAAGTGAAATCTATTTGGGTGCCCAAAAGGTCGATGAAGGCTAGCCCACAATCAAGACAAATTTGGGTGCCTAAGGCTTGTTTGCGGGCTCAGATAGCTATACCAAGAACACACTCTACACAGCATGATCTATTCACTCGCACAGCCTACATCCACTCACTTTCAACATCAAGGCACATGAACACGAACAGAATCAGTTGTAAATGGGCCCCTAAGAGGCCTCAGGTTAAAGCTGACACACCTAGAAAGCTCTCGAGCATCTCCACGGAACCACGAGTAAAACCCATCCACTGCATTTGGCAGCCCAAGACTTGTAACAAACCCCCTGACCCTATTGTAAATCCATGACCACCTACTAACCGCTTCACTCTTATCACATCATTTCGCTTAGTTCTTAGGTCTACCTAACTCCTAACTACACACACCAGCACCGAGCACTTATTAACTCCTAACCACTCCAGAACTTTAAGTTAATATTGTAACAAGGGACACCATGTCATTTTTGTGTCCATTGCAATGTTAACGTTTATTCATATATTCTCACAGAATCAGCTACGACATTTTCAACATGGCGGAGGCAGCAGGAACTAGCTCTCACACAGAAACAAACCCGCAAGTGGTGGACTTGGACAGTTTACCCGTTTTGCCTGAGACAGTTGAAAGACCAGAAGAGTTGCAGGCCGTCAAAATCATACCTATTGCGGACCCTCCGCGTGGCCACACCATGCCCGTGGGAAAGACTTCACATTGGTTTACCGAGGTAGCAGGACCCTTGGGGGAAGGAACGTATCTTTGGGAATCAGAGCTGGACTACAATGGAAAGCAAGGCAGATACCATTTCTTTACAAGAGAATTTGAGAAGTTACAAAATGCGGAAAGTCTACGTCCGATATGGGAAAAAGCCGGATTGAGTGCCTATTTCAGTGCCCGACTCCCAAAACCTGACTTCATGCGATGCTATTATCTCATCAACACCTTGACTCCAAATCCGAACCCAAAAGGTGCAAGCTCATTTGTGATTCCATCTCTGACAAAGGGGAATGAGCTCAAGAGGTTTAGACTATCAAACAATTTGGTGAGAGAAGCTCTGGATATGCGCGGCATGCATATTCCTACAGAAAAGGAAACCCTAGTACCGGATTACATGAAGAATCGAAGTCTCACCAAGCTCAAGGACATGGTATCCATGACGCCTAATATTGCCATACACCTTCGCATGTGCATGCAACACTTTGCTTTCCCGGCGCAGGATAGATTCACCATGCCGCACAAGAAGATTTGGTTTAGCCTGTATCTGGCAGAAACACAGAGCCTCACCATCAACCTACCCCACTGGATAATTGATCAGATACACTTAGCTCACAAACGCTGGCCGCGGAAACAGGTTTTATATGGTTGCTGTGCTCTGACAAGAATCATTTATAGGTGTTTGGCTTATGACATTCCAATCCAACGAGCCCTGATGTGGAATCGGGTAGAGCAGTTCCGAGGCAGGACATCCACTGGACCCCCTTCTAAGAAGATGAGAGGCACGGTCCAAGTCCCATGTGCTCAGCCACGTGGAGCCACCCTAACACCAGAGGTCACCCCGCCACCCCGAAGAGTCCGACCATTCACACTCCGGCTTCCAAGACGCAGCACCGATGGTTCCACGTTGCTATTTCCTCCCATCCCAACGGATCTCGAATTTCCTAGTGGTGCAGCTTTGGAAGAACTCACTAATGAAGACTTCGAACAACTACTACAAGATGTCGAGCTGGAGACAGCAGAGGCACAACAAGCGGAAAATGTACAAACGCAGGCCACAACCTCCCAAGCCCCCGTCACCCCTGTTGAAGTGGAGGAAGAAGATGACGGAGATGAGGAGCAGGAGGATGATGAGGAGGAATATGATCAAGAGCAACAAGAGGAGCAACAAGAGGTGCCAGAACTTGTAGGTGCACCTGCATATACAGCTCAACTAAGAAGGCTATACGACACTATCAAAGCAGTACAAGAAAGGCATCAGCTCTCTCTGGTATCAGGCCAAGCTTTGATGCAAGAAATGCTATCAGATGAAGGAGTGGACCAACATTCATTGACACCCTCAAATTAGTGTCAGACTCTTTAGGAGTTCCAGAGGCTGTCCACACCGCAGTCCGCCAGTCCGTAAGGTATGACAAACGCAGAGTGGACACGTTACCACGAGCAGGTAAGACTATCAGGATACCCGTCACAGAACCAGAAGTACCTATTGAGACCACAGCCACTCCCACAACCACCACTGACCTCTCCGCTGAAACCTTCGTTCAGACATCACCCATCTCACCCCAGCGTCCTCCATCACCACCTTCTCCGCCCCTGCCACCACCTCCCACCTTGGAAGAAACGACAGTCATCACCTCTACCTCCACTTATAATCCATCCTCATTCAAATCATTCTCATTTCGAGAACCCACCTCACAAGACACCCTCTTCTCCTTTGTCACCAATCCCTTGTACACTTCGTCCCATCTATCCGCTGAACCCATGACTGGCCATCCCATAATTACCAGCGTAGTTGGAAACCCAGCACCCACGGAAGGAACCCTGTGTTTCCCGACCTACCCCCCAATACGAGTACCTCCATTCCATAACCCTCACTTCCCAGCTGGCCCCTACACCTCTTTCAACCGGACCTCACCACCACAATACCCGTCCTTTGTGGAGCAGTTCTTCCGCTCTCCCATGTTTCAAAGGCACCTTCCTCCGATGTTCGCAACGACATCAATTTACACGGACACCACACTCACTTCACCTACCATACCCACCTATATGGTAGCCCCTGCACACACCACCTTGTCTGATCCAATGGACATTTCACCAACCACAGCACCTCTCCCCACGATTTCCCCACCTTCCCCTCCCTTGCCCCCCACCTCACCACTCACATCAGTGGCACACACAGCATTCACTACACCCCTACCCAATCCCACCTCCTCTGCATTTCAAACTATTTCCCTTGCATCTCATAATGTAAATAGTACGTTCGACACATTACTTCAGTGTGCACATCAGCTACAACAAGACTTCCATCAATTAGAAGAACGCAATGCTACCCTCCAGGCAGAATCTCAACGTCTTCAAGCTAGAGTCACCACTATTGAGGCTGACTACCTGACGCTCCTAGACGAGCATACCACACTACAGCAGGCTCACTCCGAATTGGAATCAAAGGCATCAACTGTAGATGACCAAGCAGTTAAGGAGTTAGAAACAGTGCTTCAAGCGCAAATGATATCTAATGCCACGCTCAGACGCAACATTGGGCTATTAAGGAAGCATATGGCCGCAGCACTAGAGGAGAACAAACGACTTCAACAACAAAATCAAGACAACTTTGAAGCGGCTATGGAAGGAACCGTAGGAGCAACCATTAGCCCTACCAGATATAGAGCAGTTCCATCAGAAGACATCCGCATCCTACTTGAGGAGCATGCAAATTTCCTGGAGTCATATGAGAAACTAGAGACTGAATGTGCCGATCTAAAGAAACAGTTAGCCAGTGTACCCACTGCTCAACAGGAACAGGTAATCTTGCAACAATCTACAGAAGAAATGGAGACCCTTCGGAAACAGGTGGCAGAACTCCAAGCACGCCTCCTACCATATGAACGACCACCCTCGCCCATTGAAGAACCAGAACCTGAAACAGTAGTGGAAATCCCCGTCGAGGACAGCTACGAAGAGCCCTACGAGCCTATGCCGACGCCTGGTGGTCGAACTACAGAAGAAGGACAAGACACGTTAGAAATTCAAGTTCCAGATTGGGTCAGAAGGGTCGAGAAAGTGGGTAAGACACATGATGATCGTGTGGCCGTGCAAATGCAATCTCTCACGAATCTGGAAGAAACGGTCCTTCGGTCTTCCTACTTTCAACAATTATCCCATCAACGGTTAATCACAACATCAGAATCGCAATACATGCCTTATTTTGTCTTACTACATGATTATAATGCAGAAGTCAAAAGACATACAGGGAAGGAGCCCACATTCGCTACTCAATTTGAGATAGGGGATTTACCGACCGATGCACGTGCTGGCTCGATTTTCCAACCTAATTGGCGTGCACGTTTACTCACCGATTACCCAGAGATGATGAGTACCTGGGCTACCATGCCACTCTACATCAAGTATAATCCATGCTATTGTCCAGTGGTACGTCGCAGATCCTGGCAAGCATTTGCAATCAAGGTACGCAACAATAAAGAGTGCTCCGCTTGGGTTAACTACCCGTATTTTGCTCCACCTCGAGGACCTCCAACCGTAGCCTACATGATATCAACCATTCGGCATTGGTCCGCACGCCTAAACAATGTACCTGATATAGCAGCGAAAATGTGTATGAAGATATTTGAGCTCATGACCATTGTCTTCAAAACCTTTCGGAATGTCCAAGCTCCATACATCTCCGCTCCTGGATTCGCCCAAGGCAACAAGGATTTAGTCTACGACATGAGCCAAACCCCCTCGGTCACTGTTATCTTTGCTTGGCATGCACGAATCAAGTACTTGCCCGCATGCTTCAAGCAAACATTTGAGGAAATGTTCTCTACGGGCTTCTGGGAATACAATTCCGAAATTTTCATTCCCAGACCCACACATTTGCTACATCTATTTGCAGTAGAACAAGCGATCCATGCAGATCAGTTACGTCTGCCACATCCGGATGTTCCAGGACCAATCGATTGGGATCGTATGATGACAGATTTGGCCAGAGGACTACGCTTACAAGAACATCAGCTTGCCACTCAGGTTGTGGAATATTACATCCAACACCCCCAGCAACAAGGGTCTGTCAGGGACGACAGACGCGAGAGAGGGGGGGGTGTTGAGAGCAGTATGGGAACCCAAGGATTGACGAGACAAGGAAGCCAACGGAGAGAGTCAGAACAAGGTGAAGGAGTAAGTAGACAAAGCAGTCGACGCAAATCTGGCAGATAGGCCCTTCAATTTTTCCAATCTACATCTTTGAACAGTGATTCTTATCACTAACAATCATTGTAAATACCATTTCATATTTTTGTAGCTCCATTTTGTGCAAGCCAAGGAGTCCTTGAGCTTGAGGAGCCTTAGAAGTACCTACATATCAATTTTCGT
Source organism: Ceratopteris richardii (assembly GCA_020310875.1). NCBI lineage: Eukaryota > Viridiplantae > Streptophyta > Polypodiopsida > Polypodiales > Pteridaceae > Ceratopteris > Ceratopteris richardii. The sequence goes on from CM035411.1 coordinate 94,355,340, forward strand.
ATTTTTTAGACTCCGTTTGAGCCCTCAAATTGGCCCTGGAACCTACTTTTTAACTAGGCCGGACACTAGGTCTGGACAGGGCCAAAAGCTAGTCAAAAACTATAAAAAGAGCTAGAGAGCTCATTTTTGAGGCTAGATTGTAATTGAAACGAACTTGTAAGAGCATTTTGAAAGTAATCTAAGAGCTCCATTGATTCTCACTCTTTGTCTTGCCTTGTGTGCGCGTGTGTGTGTATGTGTGTGCATGCTTGTGTGCTTCTCACTCACGCACTTGTGCCGCCACTTGCTCGAGGTCTTCATACCATCCTCACGTCTTCCCGGATTGACATTAAAGGAGGTGCTACTCATCATTGAGCTACAGTAGCCTTAGAGAAACTAAGAGAAAAAGGATTATATGCAAACTTGGAGAAGTGCTCTTTCCATAAGACATAAGTGGAATTTTTAGGGTACATTGTATCAGATAAAGGAATTTTTATGGAACCTAAGAAGATTAAGACAATCCTTGATTGGCAACCACCTTCATGTGTTCAAGATGTACAATGCTTTGTGGGGTTTGCCAATTTCTACAGGATATTCATCAGAGATGACTCCAGGATGGTGACACCTCTTACCAAGCTTATAGGGAACTCCAAATTCTCATGGACTGAAGAAGTAAAAAAAGCCTTTCAAACCTTGAAAATAGCATTCATTACTGCTCCAATTCTAGTTCATCCTGATTCCAATAAGCCCTTCTTCCTAGAGATAGATGCATCAGACTTTGCCCTAGGGGCCATTCTTTCCCAATATGGAGATGATGGACACCTACATCCAGTTGCATATCATTCAAAGAAAATTTCCCCTCCAGAAATTAATTATGAAATTCATGATAAAGAACTTCTTACCATAGTGGACGTGTTTGATACCTAGCATCACCATCTAGACAGAGCCACTCATAAAGTTACTGTGTATATAGATCACAAGAACCTAGAGTATTTTATGACCAACCGCATCCTCAATAGAAGAAAATCTCGATGGAGTAACTTTCTATCTAGATTCGACTTTGTCATCACATGCCGTCTAGGATGTCAACAATGTCAGTCAGATGCCCTGTTGAGAAGATATTACCTTGCACCAAAGAAGGGTGAAGAGGCCTTTCATCAACAAGAGAGTGTATTACTCAAGCCTGAGCATCTCTAGTTAGCAACTATCTCTTCAAGCCATCATGAAGATTCAGCTTTGACTCATTTGATCAATGAGAATCTACCACAAGATGAATTGTTTTGTAACATTAATCAGAAAGCTCAAGAAGGAAAAATCCAAGAGGTAAACAAATTTTAGGAAAAGGATGAATTGCTACTCTATAAGAACCTATTGTAGGTCCCTCCAAGAAAGCCTAGGATCCAACTACTTCAACAATGTCATGACAACCTTGCAGAAGGACATTTTGGAGTGAATAAAACAATAGAACTCATATCAAGGGATTTTTGGTGGCCTCAAATGTGGAAGGAAGTCAAAGAATATATCCAAACCTGTGACACTTGCAAGGTACCCCGACATAAACCTCATGGCCTCTTGCAACCTTTACCTATTCTAGAAAGGCCATGGGCTTCATTGTCAATGGATTTCATCACAGATCTACCAAAGTCAGATAAGTATGATGCCATTCTTGTTATTATGGATAGACTTACAAAGATGGCACACTTCATTCCAACTACCAAGGCAATTACATGTGCAACCACTGCTAGACTTTTTCTCATATACATCTTTAGGCTTCATGGATTGCGTGATGATATTGTCGGTGATCGAGGTCCACAATTCATATCCAGCTTTTGGAATAGTCTTTGCAAGCTCCTTGGTGTTCAAGTTAAACTATCTACAACAAATCATCCATAAACTGATGGACAAACAAAACGGTTGAATCAAATCCTAGAGAAATATCTCCGTTGCACCAATAAATATCATCAAAATGATTGGTTTGAGCTTTTACCCTTTGCAGAGTTTGCATATAACAATAGTGTTCATGCATCCACTAAGCAGATTCCCTTCTTTGCAAATTATGGGCAACATCCAAAGATGGATATACAACTCTCAAATCATGTCAAGAGCCCAGCTACCAGAGACAAGGCCCAGTACCTGATGGACATTCATAAAGAACTCAAGGAAGAGGTCCATAAAGCTCAAGAACAATATAATTACTATGCAGATCAACATCGTGTTCAGAATCCATCGTATCAAATTGGGGATAAAGTATGGTTACTCAAAAACAATTTGCAAACCTCAAGGCCTTGTGAAAAGTTAGATCATCGATCCATTCACCATCTTGGCCAAGATTAATCAAGTCACCTCCAAGCTCTAGATACCAAGTACCATGAGAATACATCCAATTTTCCATGTATCCATGTTGGAGCCATATCAGATTTCACCATTGAAGGGGGGAGAGACCTAGTCCCTCACCACCTATTGAGATTAATGATCATGAAGAATTTGAACTCGAGCATGTCCTATATTCAAGAATATCTCGAGGAAGATTGAAATACCTTATTCGTTGGAAATGGTATGACATCAGTGATTGTACTTGGGAACCTATAGAAAACCTTCAGAGAACACCAATCAAAGTTTGCAAATTCCACCAATGAAGTCGAGACTAGAGAACATGACCGCTCCTCGTGGAACTCGTCGCTTGAGGGGGAGGTGATGTCATGGACAAAGAAAACCATCTTGAACCTCAGATTCCATGTGAATCCTATATCTCATGATTGGTTCAAAATTAGGAGAAACGAATGCTTCTTTGTGTCCGAAACATGCCAAAACCCTAAGAATCAACTGTCTATTTGCTAAATTCTGACATTCAGAGGTCCTATTCAAATTGTTGATATCATTGATGACATCATCAAATCACAACCGCCCTTGAAATCCTATATAAGGAGGCCTTGCCAATCTTGGGAGCTTAAGGACTCGTGATCATCAAGCAACTAGTTTCAAGTTCTCGTTTGAGTTCTAGTCCTATCATTTGCTCTAGTCATGTCTAGCCTTGTATCTTGGATGTCTTGTCTTGTCTTGTTGTAATCTCATAGTACAAGATCCTTTCTAGTTATTCATTGCATCTAGTTCATCTCCTTGAAGGGAGTTATTGTAATCCAAATATCTTGCTTCATACCTATGGTCCCAGGTTGTGGCATCTCATATATCATGTCTATTGGAGACCTATAAATCTCCAAAGGTTTGATCTATACTGATTTAAGAGCACCTCTATATCAGTTATGGACCAAACTTTACACAAATGTTACCTTCTGTTGCAAAGCTAAAGTGAGCACACAGCAGAGAAAAGGCGGGCCCCAAAATTTTTTTGATTTGGACATCACATCATTGTATCATAACCACTCTTGTAATATATTTTCCGTTGTAAATGCACTAGAGGAGTCCTCTAGATGCATCCCCACAGAAGATTAGAAACTTACCCATGTAAAATAGTAGGAAATTAGTCTTTTAGTGAATAAAGTGCCGGTCTCTTGTGTGAAAGGACCATTTTTAGGGCACAAGTATATAAGTCAAATGTGACTCTTTGTAAAGAACTTTTTGCCATTGTGAGAATAGAGAGGACAAAAACTCGAATTTGTGTCTTCTTCACTCTGTATCTTCTTCTGTGTGAGCTTGTGTGCATGTGTATTGCTTGGAAAGAGTGTTAGGAAGTGTTATCTATCCATGAAAGTGTTTATTTGCTGTAGGTAAGGTGTGTGCGAAGTGTAGGAAGTGCTAAAGTGTAGGAAGGTTTTCCCGCGACTCAGTATTTTGCTCATAACTTGAAGTAGGAGTGTCAGAATTGAGTGAAACTGCCATTGGATGCGTCTTCTCGAGAGCTTCGAAATGCATATGCTATTCGCTATATTTGGAGTTTGGAGCTGAGAGAAAAGTCCAAAATACTGACTGCTGCTGCACCAAGTATCGTGACACCATGACCAACAGTTGAAGCTTGTTTGGATTAGTCTTTGCCTTGACTGCACTCTTTGAGTAGTTCATTTGCATTGATCATCACTTGATTGCATGTCCTCATACACTCGGCTAGGTTTGTATACTCATCGGATTGATATTTAAAAGCGTGAGTCCCCACTATATGCACTTGAGGGGGATTGAGGTATAGTCTCTTTCTCCACAAGTCCCTAAGTTGGTACTTAGGTCAACACACTTTTTGGCGCCGTTGCCGGGGAGTGTCGATCAAACCGAGGCATTCGTGTGATGGTAAGTAGCTTTTTGCATTGAAGCAAGAGGAGGAGTGGTGATTTTCTCTTCTTTGGTAAGTCATTTTCAGCCGCACTTACTACTTCTCATTCTTGGAGTGTGTGTAGTGAGTTGTTAGTCTAGGGAAGTGAGTAGAATGAGTAGAGTAGGAGGAGCAAGGGAGTAGGCTAGGTAGTTGGAGAAGCTTTCAATTCTTGTTTTGTTGTTTTATTTCCAGTAACTAAGAAAATCCCAAGTATAAAAGCCAAACAGAGTCATTTTGTCAAGTACTTGTGTCTCTGAGCAAGTATCGTGGAGAGCTATCGTCGAGTATCGTGAGCTGTAGTCAGAGATCGTGGAAGAAGTGCGGAGCTTTCTGAGTGTCGCAGAGCTAGTTAGGAAAGGTTGAGAGCTGAGAAAGAGTACAAGGTAAGCTCACATATCATTCTTTCAGCTCCCTTCCAAAATTCAAACTTTTTAGGAGAAAACGATCTACGTGAAGTATCGTATTGGTCCTACAGGGGTTCAAAAGTGTGTTTTGGGTGATAGAGAGAGTGAGGAGAGAGTAGAAGGACAAGGAAAACATTTGTCTTGAAACAAAAACCAAAAAAATCTAGCAAAAAATTGACAAAGGGTCAAGTATCGCTTTCTCCCGCGGTCGAGTATCGCGATACTTAGCAAGTATCGTGATCTCCTGGGGTTGAGTATCGCGATATTTCCCTCCGATCGTGTATCGTTTCATATCGATCACGATACTTGCCCAAGTATCGTGTATCGTGCATTCACCGATCGCGATACTTGGTACAGATCGTGTATCATTTTGTCAAAGTATCGTGTATCGCTTCGAGATCGTGTATCGTGTATCGTCCTCATCCAAGTGTCGTGTATCGCTTCTCAGGGATCGCGATACCTATCAATGATCGCGTATTGTTTTGGCTAGAGATCGTGTATCGTTTGCGATAAAGATAGAGTATCACCTAGGGAAGTATCGTGGATCGCGGATCCAAGTATCGAGTATCGTTTTTCGTGTATCGTTTCATACCATTCGCGATACTTAGTACAGATCGTGTATCGTTTTGGCGAGAGATCATGTATCGTTTCATATCGATCGCGATACTTGCCCAAGTATCGTGTATCGTGCATTCACCGATCGCGATGCTTGGTACAGATCGCGTATCATTTTGGCGAGAGATCGTGTATCGTTTTGTTCGGGTATCGTGGTCTCAAGAATCGTCTGCTTGAAGTATCGTGTATCGTGGGCATCCAGAGATCGTATATCGTCTGTGATCAAATATCGTGTATCGTTTGGATCTGAAGATCGAGTATCGTGAGTTGAAGACTTCATTTTCAGTCAAATCCTAGTCAAAACTATTCGGGAATTTTGATCCATAGTGGACAGTTCCAGAAGCTAGAGGTTAGCAAGGACTGACCAGAGTTGTGAAGTGGATGAACCTGAGATCCGGGAGGACCCTAGGAAGCCGAAGAAGTGTAATCTCTTCTGTAGGTAGTGTAGCCAAGCCAAGTAACCGTTCACATTATTCTGAGATATCCAGTGAGTCAGAGGAAGAAATTCCCATGGCTTCAGAAGACATGCAGAACACAGTACCCATGATTGGCATGATGTCTATCATTGAGGGAGAGTACTGGACCTCTTTGGAGTATGTGAACACCAACCAAAATGAGATCCCTATTTATTTGGATGGTCTAAATAGATCAGTGGCCAGACTGAAGAAGGCTTCAAAGGCTTATATAGTGCCTAGACCAGCAGTCAAGTATGTAGGCGGATTTTACATGGACAAAAGAGATATCCAGTATGTTGTCACGGAGCACCCGGAAAACATTAATGAACATGGTGAAGAAAATAATGCTTCAAATTCAAATGGAGGAGGGAATGAAGAGCAAGTAACTACCCCTAGAGGGAGATCTACTGTTGCTAGAGTCTGGAGAGGAGACCTGATTCCCCAAGACGACTCCTTAATGGATGTATACTTGATCAATGGGATGGAGCATCTGCTTAGAGCTCACTCCTCAATATGGGAAGCTGCCCCTAATCCTGTTACCATCTATGAGCTACAAGATCGTGATTTCCCCACCATCATCACATATTTAGATAGGAATCAGAGAAGATATTGGCCCTTAACAGAATTAGAAAGAGCTGAGTTGAAATATCAGAATATTCCAGTGTTTCCCCCTAGGGACCAAGCCACTACTTCAAGAAACCCACTTGGAACATCCCAGAATGATTCATATCAGCAGTCGGGTCAAACACAACAAACACAACAAATCCAAATTCCGGTCAGACCACATGTGCAGTTTGCAATGCCCGCAAACAATCCTAATTACCGACCTAACCCAACTATTGACCCAAGACATGGAATTCCTGCCCCAGTCCGACCATCGGTAGTAAGAGGACTAGGCATACCCATAGGAAGACCAATTTTCCTAGTGATGCCTAGACCGCCCGAAGCAGGAAGAAGATTAAGGCCAATTCAAGTTGCCAAATGCATGAGAAACCACTACGATGGCTCTAGTGAACCTTACAATCATATAGCTGAATTTAAACAAGTAATCAGAGCCGAACAGGTGGAAGACTTCTTGATCCAATATGAGTCTTTTGGTCTTACATTGTCAGACACCGCATTAGCATGGTTTCAGCGATTGGACCCTAATAATTTTCAAAACATGGAACAAGTCTATCAAGAAATGATAGAGGAATTCACTAAGTCTGGAATAAAAAACAATTCATCATCATTGATCCATAGCTTTAAGCAAGCCCCTACTGAATCAGTGAGATTGGCTGCAAGAAGATTCAAGTAGTATGTGGACAGATGCCCAGTAGAAGAGAGACCTACCCAAAATAAAATGGTGTCATTGTTTTTAGAAGGATTATTGAACGGATCTTTGAGATCTTTGGTATATGTGAAGAGAGTTCAGACTTTGCAAGAATGCATGAAGGAATGTATAGACCTAGAGGACAACCTAGCAGAAGATTTGAAAATACCTCAAGGTAGTTTGAAAAGTGAAGATTCGGCCAGTAGCACAGCAATCCCTAAAAACAGCGTAGAGGAGATAGCCGATTTGGTAGCAAAGAAGCTGAATGTTCAAGGACAGAGGAACTACCCCAGTAACCCTATGTGAGTGCCCATGCTCAAAAAATGCATGCAGTGCGGAGGTGATCACCCTTCTCACTTGTGCACTAGGGGAGTAGTCCCAACACCTGCTTATGCTTATCATAGACCCACTGTCCCAGGACCTGTACAATATTGCAGTATAGAACAAAAATATACAAATCATAGTACAGAAAATTGCCCTTACAATAGGCAAGCGAGACCAGCACAACCCTACATGAGACCTTATGGATACCCCCAGAGAGAGCAAGGAGGTGAAGCAAGAAGGTACCCAACCTATCAGCAGCAGGCACCAGTGCCACGACCATATGCGTATCAAGGATACACCCAACCACAACCAGTACTAGGACAGCAACCGCCCCATCCTCAGAATGTTGTCCCAGTCAAGATAGCTCAACCTGAAGAAAACGTAGAGAGAGCGATAGTCCCAGCCACACCTTTGGCTAGTAATGAACCATATGACTCGTCTTATGACCCTAGTCAAGGAGCATATCCCAATTATGAAAGCTCTATGATAGAATATGGACAACTGTACGAACCATATGCCTATGGCATGGAAGTACCAGATAGTTCTTACGGATATGAGCAGGACTATGTGTCATTAATGTACACAACTCCTAGAGCAACCATACCACCCCGACCCATGAACAGACCGCCTGTACCCAGAGGACCATGCTATAGATGTGGAGGTGATCACTATATCAGAGAATGCACATTGCCAAACCCACCACCACCACAACGAGTCTGGGAAGGTTACTGTAGTGATTGTGGTAAGGAACATCTTTTCAGAGATTTCCCCAAGAACCCCAACAAAGTTACATCCAACGTGCAAATCAATGTGATAGAAGTAATCGAGTCATCAGGGAGTGATAAGGATTACACTATACCACTGAAGGCGATAACAAGAGCCAAGACTAGAGAGACCCCAGAAAAACTTGAAAAGCACAATCAAAGTGACCTAGAGATGAATACACCCACACCGCAGAGAGTTGAAGACTCGGAAGAGTCGGAGAAAAGTGTGGTAAGTAAAAGAACACAAAGATGGAAGAACCGTAGAGATAGGATAAAAAAAAAGAAGTTACCGCGAAAAAAGGAAAATGAGAAGAACAAACAGAATCCAAAAGAGGAACAGAAAAATGAAGAAGAAAACAAAAATGAAAAGCAAAAAAAAGAAGAGGTTGGACCAGTCTTAGCGGATCCCATGCCTGAAGAATTAGCCATGTGGATTCAGACATACAAGGGACGAATAAGAGACGGACCGACCATCGAACAACATGAAAGAGAATATCCTAGAGGTGACCTAGACAAAGAAAGGTTGGAGATCTATAAAAAATTGATAGAAGTTGCCCAATAGACCCTAGAAAAATCGGCATTGCCATTACCCAATAACCGAATTTCGGAAAGAGAATTCCAAGAGTGCGTCATCACTCATGAACATGAAAAACCTGAAGTAGGTAATACACTGAATGGCAATTATTGTGAGGACACAAGGGAAGGATCAATTGTTCCCGAAGTAGAAGGGGAATGGCCTAAAGATTTGTGGGCAAGAGTCCAAGAAGACAGATGGAAGAAGGTGGAAGGAATTGAACCACCCTTTGAAGAATTAGAAGCAGAAAATGAAATAGAGGGTTCAATACCTGAATTAAATTCAGAAGAAATCTTACCAGCGGATCCAAGCGACAAAGGAGATGACAGAGTAAAGGAATTGCCAAATTACACAGGGGAGTACGAACATAATTCAAAACTATATTGTATCCCCTCAATAAGGAAAAAAGAATCGAACCCATCAGTCCAAACATCGGATATCATACAACATCTTCGAAAAGTCAAAATTCCTTGTACCCTGACTTTATAAGAACTGTTGAAGGTGAAACCACATTTAAAGGAGAAATTAATCAGTCAATTGGATATCAAGACGGAAGAAAAAGAAATAGTTGATGAGGCAAACACAGTAAAGATCCCAGTGGATAAGGTAGGAGATTTTAGTGAGGGAGACGAAGGAAACACTTGCCTTCCAATTACCTTTAGGGGTTATACAACCAAAGCCATCTTAGATTCAGGAGCTGGTGTAGGCATTGCCACTAGAGAAATCTGGGAGAAATGGGGAAAACCAGCTTTAAGACCAACGCGTATGAAGATACAAATGGCTGATGGACACACAGAAAGACCCTTGGGATTATTGGAACGAGTAGTTTTCACCACATGCAGAGTTGAATTTGAACACACCTTAGCAATTTGTCAATTTGAAAGGGCGAGCAACTATGAAATGATACTTGGAAGACCTTTCATGAGACAGCTAAAAGTTGTACAAGATTGGGGAAAAGATGCGGTATATCTCCAACATGAAGGAACCACCACGAGAATAAATCTCCACACTTACACATATCAAGGTATTCTGCCCTTACAATGGAATCAAATTCACAAGGAAGAAGGTGATCAATCAATTAACAGCATAGGTTCTAGTGACCAATTTTGGATGAACGAGGACACTCATCTATGGATATGTCAAACTGCCAAAAAGGAAGAAGATAGGAGAAAGGGATGACAGCAAAGGCAAGGCGTAGCTAGGTCTGTGCAAGGTCCAGCCTACATGCCTCAAATCTTTTTAGATGAAGAGTTTGAACCTCATGGTTGGATGGAGATTTTAGCAACCCTCGATGTATGTGTGAATGAGGAAGTAATAACTATGAATGAATGTATTGATGAAGACGGATATGACGTTAGTCTCTATGTTGTAGTCCTTCAGGAGGCCGAAGAAGGAGAAGTGATAGAGAAAGAATGGAAGGAGGACTATGAGAGCATTGAAATGGAACCAGAGCCCATGGAACCTGAGGATGAAAATAAAAAAAAAAGCATCACAGCTAATGAAAACAACCAGGAACCCATACGGGAAGAAGAGATCGAGTTAGAAAAAGAGCCAGAAGGTGAAGAAAACAAGCCACAAGATCAGTTTGAAGTGCCAGCTCACTTCAAAAAGTATGACGTAGAAGAGAGAAAAATTGCTATTCAAATGCCTAAGAGAGAGGCATAGCCAGGAATAGCTTATGATAATAAAGAACAAACCAAGAAGATAGTCATAACGTTAGAAGAAGGAGAAGAACGATGTACTTTCATAGGACAAGATGTCTCAATAGAGGAAGAACAAGAGTTAATACGCCTCATAAGGGAATATCGGGATGTCTTTGCCTGGACCTATAAGGATTTGAAAGGAGTTGATCCATCTATATGTTCCCATAGAATCCCCATGACATCAGAAGCCAAACCGTCTAAACAAAGACCATATACATACAATGATGTGTAGTCAGCAAAGATAAAGGAAGAGATAGACAAGTTGTTAGATGCTGGATTCATATATGAGATTGAGCACACGGAATGGGTGTCACCTTTGGTGGTTGTATCGAAAAAGAATGGGAAGTTGAGAGTGTGTATCAATCTAAAGAAAGTAAATGCCGCGACCATAAGGGATAGCTACCCACTACCAATTACGGATCATCTGTTGGAAAGGGTGGCAGGGAAGGAAGTTTATAGCTTTTTGGATGGCTTTTCAGGGTATAATCAGGTAGCCATTGCTCCTGAGGACCAACACAAAATTGCTTTCGCAACTGAATGGGGAGTATACGCCTTTAGAGTCATGCCTTTTGGTCTAACTAAGGCCCCAACTACCTTCCAAAGATTGATGTGCCATGTATTCAAAGAATTCCTAAGAAAAAGTATGGAGGTATATGTGGACGATCTATGTACTTATTCAGCTTTACGATCAGAGCACATCCCTGAACTAGAAAAGATCTTTGCCAAGTGTCAACAATATCGAGTATGCCTCAACCCAGAAAAATGTGTCTTCATGGTTAGACAAGGAAAAATATTAGGACATATTGTCTCTAAAAATGGAATTTCAATTGATGAAGACAAAATCAAAGTAATTCTGGATTTACCAAGACCAAAGACTGCTAAAGAAGTTCAAGCATTTATGGGAAATTGTGGATACTATCGAAGATTTATACATATGTATGCCATAATTGCTAGACCTCTCTATGCACTCTTGACTCAATTTAACTGGACCAAGGAATGTGAGAGATCCTTCAATGAGTTAAAGAGTCGGTTGAGTTCAGCACCAATCCTTCGAGTACCTAACTGGAATAAGCCATTTCACATTCATGTGGATGCTTCCAAGTTTGCCATTGGTTGTATCTTAGCTCAACCTGCAGATAGAGGGAAGCTAGACCACCCTATAGCCTATGCCAGTAGACAACTCAATCAAGCAGAACGCAATTATACCACCACGGAGAGAGAAGGCCTAGGGATGGTGTACGCAGTGAAAAAGTTCAGACATTACCTATTGGCAAACAAATTCAAATTCTTCATTGATCATCAAGCCCTACTGTACTTAGTCAATAAACCTTGCAATACAGGAAGACTAGTACGATGGTTTTTATTGCTAATGGAATTTGATTTTGAGGTAGTAGTCAAGAAAGAAAATACTCACATAAGAGCAGACCATTTATCAAGAATGACCCATGGAGAACCACCCATAGGAGTACTCGATGATCTGCCAGATACGTACCTTTTTAACCTGGAAGTATGTCCCTAATGGGCAGAAAAGTTGATCCCTATACTTACACATGGACCTAAAGAGGGGATCACACCAAACCGAACCCAGGACCTTTGGAAGACTAAAAACCTTCATATCATTGCCAGAAGTTTGTATCACCAAGATTCAAGTGGATTGTTAATGAGATGCGTAGAAGAAGAGGAACAAGAAATGTGGCTTCAGAAAGCACATGTGAATCAATGGAAAACTCATCTGAATGCAAACAGAACATGGCAAACCCTGAGGAGGTTAGGCATATATTGGCCAACCATGCAGAGAGACGCACATAACTATGTATCAGCTTGCCAAATTTGTCAAGAACAAAATCCAGAAGAGAACTCAACTCTATGTTATTCCACAATAGCACCGAGATGGAGCATGCCTCTGGTAAAGTTCTTAAAGACTCAAGAATACCCAGAAGGAGACACTTCAGCAAGGAAACATGCACTTGTAGAACAAAGTAAGGATTATGCCATTATAGGAAAACAACTTTTCAGGCGAGGGAGAGATAACCAATTACGAATGTGCATTCATGAAGACGAATATCTTTCTGTTTTAGAGATGGCACATACAAGAGCTGCATGAGGGCACTTCTTTGTAGATAAAACAGCAAAAATGATCCTCTTTGCTGGAATGTGGTGGCCAACTCTACACCAAGATGCCATAACATATGTGCAGCGATGTGATACTTGTCAACGAACAAAATATCCAATTAGAAGAGACAAAATGCCACTGAGACCCATGATGAGTGCTAGAGCTTTCACTAAATGGGGAATAGACTTCATAGGACCGATTAGCCCACCAGCGAAAGGATCCCATGCTGAATATATAATTGTCGCCACAGACTATTTGACCAAATGGGTTGAAGCCAAAGCAACCAAGAAAAATGACGCAAGAACCACGGCCAAGTTTCTCCTTGAGAACGTTTTCACTAGATTTGGACTACCGATAGAAATTGTGAGTGATAGAGGTACGCACTTTGTGAATGAAGTTATAGAAGCCTTACTGAATGAATTCTTGGTAATTCATAAAAAATCAGCTCCTTATCACCCACAAGCCAATGGACAAGCCGAGAGTTCGAATAAAATTTTGTGTACAGTTCTCACAAAGATTGTTAACAATGGTAGATCTGATTGGGATAAGCAATTACGTCATGCTTTATGGGCATTTCGAGTAGCCTATAAAACTGCCATAGGCACTACTCCTTTTAACTTAGTATATGGACAAAATGCTATTTTGCCAATTGATTTCTTAATCCCCACTCTCAGAGTAGCAACCACTTACGAGTGGACGGGACATGAACTATCAGCTCAATTGGATCAAATAGAAAAGCTTCACGAAACTAGGTTACAAGCAATAGCAAGCATTTATGCTGCTAAACGGCGACAGAAAGCCTACTATGATGCTCACATTAAGGACAAAAATTTGAAGGAAGGAGACTTAGTCTTGGTATATACCTTGAAACAACACGCTAAGAAATTGCAGAAGAGAGGATATGGCCCATTAATCATTAATCGTATATCTACAAGTGGAGCCATCAGCTTAGCAACTTTAGATGGGGATGTATTACCAAACTACATCAGTGGGTGTCGAGTGAAAAAATACCTAGAACCATTGACAGAAGAAATAATGTCTCGATTAATCAAAGGCAAGAAGAGACGAATTGAAGAGGAAAGGATACGAGAAGAAGCGAGACAGGAAGCCCTAGAATGAATTAAGAAACGGAAAGAGTGGATGAGAGAGAGAGATGAGAGATATCGACTAGGAGAAGAACTCATCCCAATGGCTAATTTTAGAGCCACTCAAAGCCTAGGTTCACAGAGAACACAACCATATTTGAATTTAGGAGCAGGTAAAACGGAGTACCACTTAGTGGATGCTCTCATTGACACAGGAGCCGCCATAAGTTGCATCAAACTTTCTTTGACACAAAAACTCAAGGAGGAATTACGTCCATCGATGGCACAGTTAATAGGAATAGGTGGAACAATTACTCAATGTATAGGTGAAATCACCTTACCTTTGCATCTTGGCAACAACACTATGGAACAGAAACTATTAGTGTGTCGTGATTAGGATTTACTCAAAGAGGTAGTGTTAGGTCAAGACTGGATTTATGAATATGAGGTGACCATTCAATTGGCTTTAGGATACATCTCAGCCAGGATAGGACATCGGGAAGTATTCAGTTTGCTAGACGAACGACCAATCAAATCTGTAAGCATAGAGCAAAAAGTTCATTCCAATGAACAAAGTCACGAGTGTATGTCCACTAGCACTATAGCAATACCTTCGTCAAGTACTCCTTGTGAGGATAAATCGAAATTTGCTTGCATACCGCCTTCTAGTCTAGCAAGTCACAAGAGTGTCAATCCATCTGAACTCAACCTCAGTAAAGTACCATGCATAAGAGAGACCAATCCTTTGAGTAATCCAAAGTCTGTACCTATTAAAATATACCCTATTCCATACACCAACCAAGCGTGGATCAGGAAGGATCGAGCGAAGGAATATCTTCGACGATAGAAGCACTATCGACATCAAAGCAACCAATCAAATAAGAAAGCACATCAATTGGAGCGCCAAAGTCAACAATGAAGTGCTAAGATATGGATTCCAAAGAAAGTAGTAGCCGCTCAATCAGATCGAACGCAAATATGGATTCCTAAATCATGTGCTCCAAAGAAGCTAAACCGAAACGAGGAACCTCAGCACAAGAAGAACCAACATGGTCTACGAGCAAAACAACCACAGAAGAATAGCTACAAGAAAATAAAGGAGTCTACAGTCGCTACACAAGCCAATCTGAGATTCAAAAGTCAGAGAGAGCAGACATACAACAAGAGAAGAACCACAATCATCAAAAAGGTGGAGAATACAGTACATCCCGACAGAATGAAGCAGATTTGGTTGCCGAAAGACAAAACAAACTTCATGCATCATCTAAATACTTTGAGTTTTGTTGGAGAAACAATCACTAATTAGACATATATTTGAAGGTCAAATCTTAGAAAGAAAACCCCATGCCTATGTGAAGGGACAAATTCACAAGTGTATCATACTTGTAAAGTTAGTTCACTTTAGTTCTAGAAGTTTTTTAAAAATCACGGGAATGAGAAAATCTATATAAGTTAGTTAGTATCAACTGACGCGATGAGAGAGAGAGAATAGAGAGAAAGAGAAGAAGAAGGAGGAAGACAAGAGAAAGTGAGAAGAACTCATTTTTGTATGACTGAGTATAGTCGAGCTTCTCTGAGTGAGAAAGCATCTGTAAAACTTTTGAGTTTTTTATAGTTATGAGAAGAACTGAGTAAAGTTCTGTGTATGAGCCTCTCTCCATCATCTCCATGATTACCTACTGTGTGATGAATTCAAAAGTTCAAGTTTTCTGAGCAATTCGATGCCTGGCATCGAATCTTGGCTCAAAAGTCATTTTTTCATTCTCTGTGTGTTAACTGTTGTTGAATCTTTTAAAAATATGAAGTTTGTGGAGCAACTCGATGCCTGGCATCGAGTTTGAGCATAAAGTCGATGCCTGGCATCGACTTCTAGCATACAAGTGGTCTTCTTCATGTGTGTGTAAAAGAGAGTATTTCTGGTGCAGAAAAAGGGCCTAAAAAAGCTCAAAGTCGATGCCCGGCATCGACTTGGACTGAAATTCGATGCCAGGCATCGAATTATTTATTTTTGGACATCAGGAATACTAAAACAGGCAAGTTTTCCAGTCTTGGAAGGTCATACAGGGTCATCTTGTGAGGGCCATAACTTGAGTTCTAGAGCTCCGTTTGATGCATATGATAGCTTGTTGGAAAGCTCTACTCTTCTAGTTTCAGCCTATAAAGTTTCATCAAGAAATAATACTTGAGCTAGGAGAAATTAGCAAAATACTGAAGGTATGTCATTTCGGTGACTAGGAATTTCTGTAGAAGCAAAGTTCTCACTTTAAGCTATCATTTCTCAAAGTTTGGAGTGGCAATGAGTTAATGGTGACCATAGAGGTGTTCTAGTGTCACATTAATTCATTTCTTGTGGTGTTTTATACATCAACAAGTGGTATCAGAGCAGAAAGATTCTCGAGAGCAGAAGACGACAAAGGTACGAGAAGTTTTGGAAAGTTTTCCATTAAAGTTTCAAAGGTGAAGCATTTGAAGACACAAGGCATCAAAAGGTTACTTCAAAAGTATCCTCATACACAAAGAACTTCAAAAGGTATTATCCTTTATACTTTAAGCTCACAGGTTGCAGCAGAAGGAAAGAACTATGGCAGATCATATCTCCATTGACAAACTGGACAGAGATAATTACCCCGCATGGGTAATGAGAATGGAAGCCTTACTTATGAGTAAGGATCTCATGATATATGTTACAGGTGAAGAAGAGAAGCCAGTATTTGAAGATGAAAGCCGACCAAAGAAAGAAGAACTTGATGCTTTAAAGCATTGGCAGAAGAAGGATGCAAGTGCAAAAGCCTACATCTACAATACAATCTCAGATCATTTGCTACCACACATCAGAGGATTGGAATCATCAAAAGATATATGGAATGCATTGGAATATCATTTCCAAAGCACTACTAAAGCACGGAAAGCAAGTCTATGGTCAGAGTTTACAACATTCAAGAAGAAGCCAAGTCAAACCATTAGTGATTATGTCACTAAGATGAAGGATCTAGCAGATAGTCTTGGATCCATAGATGAAGATGTTGAAGATCACAGATTGATTGCTCAACTACTTGCAGGTTTGAGAGGGGATGAAAGGTGGAAACCTTTTGTCTTATCAACAGAACTTTCATTAAATCATTATGTTCCAGATTTGAACCAGTTGCTTGGTTTGATGCTCACATATGAGCAAGACTTGAAGGGAGATGGAGATAAAGGTCAAAGTTCTGCAATGTACATGAAGAATAAGAAGAAAGGAGATAAAGGTAAAGCAAAGGATGAAGAGGAGTCTAATTCTCAAGCTTATTATGCAAGAGGTAAAGGCACAGGCAGAGGAAGAGCAAGAGGTTTTGGAAGAGGTAGAGGTAATCAAAATAACAACAAAAAGGCTTGCTGGATCTGTGGATTGAGTAATCATTTGGCTCATGACTGTTGGCACAACCAACAAGGATCAAACCAGAATCAAAACAACAATAGCAGAGGTCGAGGTGGAAGATATCAAAGTAATTTTCAAAGAGGAAGACAAAGTCAAAGAGGAGGCTATGGTAGAGGTGGAGGAAGAAGTTGGGGACAGAATCAATCCTACAACACCACCTACTACAACTATGCAAATGACACACAGAATGAAAGTCATACATCATTGATGATGAATTCAATCAGCACATCAGACAAAGAAGATCTAAAGGTATTTTACATTGACTCTGGATGTTCTAATCATTTGTCAGGAAACATAGAATTGATGTCAGATTTGGAAAAAGGCATTTCTAGTCACACAGTTCAAACTGGTGATAATACAAGACATAGTGTACATTCAATTGGAAAAGTGAAATGCAAGAGTGGAGCAGATTTGCTAACCAATGTTTTGTATGTTCCTACAATACCTAAAAACTTGATTAGTGTGGGACAGATAGTTGAAAAAGGTTTTCAAGTCAGGTTTACAAATGAAGGAGTATTTGTGGAAGATCCAGAGAATGGATATAATCAGATTGTCTCTGGTAAGAAAGAAGGTAGACTCTTTACTTTAAGAGTGCAAGGGAACATTGGTCAAGCTTTGCTCACACATGGTGAAGCAGTGATTACAGAACTTGATCTCTGGCATAAGAGATTAGGACATTTTAATGAAAGAGGAATTAAAGCTATGGTTGCTAATCAGTCTGTACTAGGATTACCAAATGTGCAAAGTCAACATATGGTTTATAAATGTGAAGCATGTCAAATGGGTAAAGCACACAGGTTACCATTTCAAAAGAAAGGTTTCAAACATGATGGAGTACTTGAGCTCATTCATACAGATGTATGGGGACCAACAAAAGAAGGATCTATCAGTGGCTCAAGGTACTATGTTCTTTTCATTGATGATGCTACAAGATGGATAACATTATATGTTTTGAAGGAAAGATCAGAAGTGTTTGGAGCTTTCAAGCATTTTCATGCATATGCAGAGAGAGTCACAGGTCAAAAGCTTAAGAGATTGAGGTCTGATGGAGGGGGAGAATACTTCTCCCAAGAGTTCAATGATTATCTTTGGAATGCAGGTATTAAGAGAGAAATAACTTGCAGGTATACACCACAACAAAATGGTGTAGCAGAAAGAAGGAACAGGACTTTGGTTGAGTTTGCTAGAGCTATGCTAAAGGAGAAGAACTGTCCAAATTATCTTTGGGCTGAGGCTGTAAATACAGCTACATATCTTGTGAATAGATTACCATGTGCAGCTCTGAATGGAATGACTCCATATGAAGCTTGGTGGGGTAAGAAACCAACACTAGATCATTGTAGAGTGTTTGGATCAATTGCATATGCTTATGTGCCATCACAACTTAGGCATAAACTTGAACCAAAGGCAGAAAAATATGTGTTCATTGGTTATGATGAAAAGCAGATGGGTTACAGATTGTGGAATCCTCTAACCAAACAATTTATTGTTTCTAGAGATGTTACATTTGATGAACAGAAAAGTTGGTATGCAGATCAAAGTCATACAGCTGAAGAATTTGAAGAAGAGGTAAGAAGATGTGAGAAAGGAAAATCAATTGTGCAGGTGAATAGAGATGAAGACTATATGCAAGCAAGTACATCCAGAAGTGGATTAACAAGAATGAATGAAGAAGCTCCTATATTTGATGAAGAGGTGTATCCAGAAACTTATGAAGAATGTGAACCAAGAAGGTCAAGCAGGACAAGGAGACAACCAGAAAGGTATTCTTATGATACTTCTTACATAACTCAGAAGAACTATGCATATATGGTCAAAGATGATGAAGAACCTCAGAACTATGATGAAGCTAAAGGTAAGAAGCAATGGGAAGAAGCAATGAAGGAAGAGTTCAATGCACTGGAGGAGAACAAGACATGGGAACTTGTTCCTAAACCAAATGGTAAGAAAGTAATTGGAAATAAATGGGTTTATAAAGTGAAGAAGCTTGCAGATGGAAGTATAGCCAGATACAAAGCTAGATTAGTGGTGAAAGGCTATGCCCAGACCTATGGCATAGATTATGATGAGACATTCAGTCCTGTAGCTAAGATGTCAACTATGTTGGTGCAAGACAATCAACAATTGAAGGTCTTTAAGTCCGCAGAGACGTCAGCAAAAATTTCCTTAAAAAGGTCACCGGAACAGTACCGGAACAGTACCGGAAGGTCACAGGAAAGTCACCGGAATGTTACCGGAATAGATCAATTTTACAGATTTCAGTTCATGAAGAGTTGAAGGATGGAAAGAGGAAGAAAAGAACAAAGTTTGAAGCTTGGAAGAAGAACCGGAAAAATTGTACACATATGTACAGTAGTATAGTCTGCGTTATAAGCTTGTACAAATTTATCTATAAATACCTGAAAATGTCGAGGCGCGTAGTATGAGAGGTAGAAAGAAAAATATGAGAGACATATGCGAGAGAGAAAGAAATAGAAGAGAAGAATGAGAAGTTAGATGTCATGAGACATATGTAAAGTTAGTTGAGTTTTCCTCTCATCACTCAACTGTAACTTTCTGAGTAATCAAAGAAAAGTTGCGCCGAAATTTCTGTGTGGTTTCATCTGTGATAGATGATTTGTGAAATCCTATTGAGGATATCTAAGTCTATAGTTAGTCAATCTATAGCTTAGTTTTCAGAGTTTAATTGTAAACAGAAACTGAGAATTGTCAGTAGGAACATTCGTATGTATTGAGTGTTCAAAGTTTACTGAAACAGGCGCATTTTCGGTGATCAATGTTTTGATCATTTCTCAGTGCATACTTTAAAGTTTTGCATGAGTGAGGGCTTAATCTTTAAGTTAGAAGATAAGCTACTCGTAACCAGAAGCATTTGCTTAAACGGGTTCTATTCAAGGAGAACTAAGTCTTAGAAGTTACAGGTGTGAAGTCGACTGTTCAGAATGACAGTTTCAGACATAGGTAACTTGTGAAGATGATTTCTCAAGTTATACTAAACCTTTTGAGTAACTTTAACTTGAAGGAGGTGCGCAATCTCTAGGCGACACTCCATACAAAGTTTCATAAAAATCTTTCCGGATTTGATAGATTAATTTGAAGAAATTGTGCAGCAGATTTTTGTGTTGTGAAGTTTTGACTTACTCTTGGTATAGAGGTGCTCTAATCACAAGAGTAGGTTATTCTGAAGGAGATTAACACTCTCCGACAGTGGTATCAGAGCAGGTTTAGTGATATCAGAGCTGGTACAGTGGTATCAGAGCAGGTTTAGTGATATCAGAGCTGGTACAGTGGTATCAGAGCAGGTTCAGTGATATCGGAGCTGGTACAGTGGTATCAAAGCAGGTATCAGTCCAGCAGTGGTATTAGAGCAGGAGACACCAAAATCAAGAAAGGAGGTTCCCGTTTGCTGCGGTTACAAAGAATTCAACAACCGAAGGACTAAAAGGTGAAAGCTTGAAAGCGAAACCTGAAGAAGAGATCATACAGCATCAAGAAAGACAAACGGAGTCTAATTTGAAGCAAAGGTACATATATTATTCATAAAGGTTGAAGATTTCAATATACAGAAAGACACAAGATGGGAGATTCTCTACAGATAGAGAAACTGGATAGGGAAAACTATCCTGCGTGGTCAATGAGGATGGAAGCTCATCTTATGAGCAAAGATTTGATAGCTTATATCACAGGAGAAGAAGAAAAGCCACAGTTCAGAGATCCTAGTGTTCCGACTAGGGAAGAGTTAGCAGATTTGAAAAACTGGATGAAGAAAGATGCGCAAGCTAGAAGCATTATCTATATGGCAGTAAATGATTACTTGCTACCTCATATTCGAGGTCTTGAAAGTGCAACGGACATTTGGAATGCTTTGGAGGAGCATTTCCAGAATACTACTAAGTCAAGAAAGGCATCCTTATGGGCAGAGTTTACAACCTTCAAGAAGAAGGCTTCTCAGTCCGTTTCAGACTATGTGACAAGAATGAAAGATATTGCAGATGCATTAGGAGCTGTTGATGAAGATATCGAAGAGGATAAATTGGTAAGACAAATTCTTACAGGCTTAAGAGGTGATGACAAATGGAAACCGTTTATTTTGTCTACGGAGTTATCGCTTGATCATTTCACTCCAGATTTAAATCAGATGTTAGGTCATATGCTAACATTTGAGAATGATGTTAAAGGAGATGGTGACAAGAGTGCAGGTCACGCAATGTACTCGAAAGATAAAAAGAAGAATAGCAAAGGAAAGCAACAAGCAAATGAAGATGAAGGAACAACTAGCCAAGCCAACTTCCTAAGAGGAAGAGGAGGTGGCAAAGGTAGAGGAAAAGGCAGAAACAACAAAGATGGAGGCAAAGCCTGCTGGATTTGTGGTAAGACAAATCATTTAGCTAATGATTGTTGGCACAATACTCAAAGTAATAATGGATATAGTCAAAGCTACAATGCAAGAGGAAGAGGTGGCAGAAATCAAAGAGGAAATTTCAGAGGCAGAGGTGGTAGGAGTTACTTTGGAAGAAATGCAGGAAGAGGATTCCAAAGTCAACAATATAACAATACCTACTACAATTACGCTTTAGAACAGAAGGAAGATTCAACAATGATATTGAATGCTACTTGTGAAAGTCAGAGTGAAGATCAAAGAGTCTTCTACATTGACTCAGGGTGTAGTAATCACCTGAGTGGAAACATATCATTGATGACTGATTTGGAGAATAAAGTTTCTAATCATGTTGTTCAAACAGGTGACAACACAAAGCATAAAGTGCAGTCGATTGGATCAGTGAAAGCCAAAGACGGCAGTACCTTATTGGGTAAGGTTCTGTATGTTCCTACAATTCCTAAGAATTTGATAAGTGTAGGACAAATTGTTGAAAAAGGATATGAAGTAAGATTCACTAATGAAGGAGTATACGTGGAAGATCCCAGTCAGGGATATAAACAGATTGTTTCAGGAAAAAAAGAAGGAAGACTGTTTACACTGAAGATTCAAGGTAACATTGGTCAGGCCATGTTTACATATGAAGGACAGAAAATTTCTGAGTTAGATCTTTGGCACAAGAGACTTGGACATTTCAATGAAAGAGGTATAAAAAATATGGTTAACAATGGTTCAGTGCTTGGATTGCCTAATGTTGCAGGTCAACATATGACATACAAATGTGAGGCATGTCAGTTTGGTAAGGCTCATAAGAATTCTTATACCAAGCATGGTTTTATGCATTCAGAGAAGCTTGAGTTGGTACACACAGACGTGTGGGGACCATCAAAAGATTTCAGTATAAATGGATCAAGATATTATGTGATTTATGTTGATGATGCTACCAGATGGATCACTATCTATGTGATCAAGGATAAGTCAGAAGTATTCAATACATTCAGACATTATCATGCGTATGCAGAAAGAACTACAGGTCATAGACTGAAGAGACTAAGATCAGATGGAGGGGGAGAGTATTTCTCCAATGAGTTCAGTGACTACTTATGGAATGCAGGTATAAAAAGGGAAGTTACTTGCAGATATTCTCCTCAACAAAATGGTGTAGCAGAAAGGAAGAATAGGACTCTTGTTGAGTTTGCAAGGTCCATGATGAATGAGAAAAATTGCCCTAATTATTTGTGGGCTGAAGCTGTAAACACAGCTACTTATTTGGTCAACAGGTTACCATGTAAAGCCCTGCAAGGTATGACACCATATGAAGCTTGGTGGGGTAAAAGACCTACCCTAGATCATTGCAGAATATTTGGATGTGTGGCATATGCATATGTGCCATCACAATTAAGACACAAATTGGAGCCTAAAGCTGAAAAGTATGTTTTCATTGGTTATGATGATAGACAGATGGGATACAGGTTGTGGAATCCATCCACAAAATATTTTCTGGTCTCGAAAGATGTTACGTTTGATGAGCAAAGTTCTTGGTATGCAGGAACAGTTAATAACAATACAGGTGATGAAGAAGAAGTGAATCAGAAGAAAGGTAAATCAAAAGTTCAAATAATTGATGAAGAAGAAAATTATGAAGTGCAGGAAGAAGTTGAAGAAAGGCCAAGATTTGATCCTGAGTGTGAAGAACCAGAATCCTCAAGGACTGGAGAACTCAGAAGGTCATCAAGGAATAGATGGCAACCTACAAGGTACAGTTATGATACTTCATTTTTGGCTACGAAAGATTATGCTTACATAGTGAAAGCAGATGAAGACCCTTCTACATATGAAGAGGCAAAAGGTAAGGAAAAATGGGAAAAAGCTATGCAAGAAGAACATGATGCATTGATGGAAAATCAAACATGGGATTTAGTTCCTAAACCAAATAGTCAGAAGATTATTGGATGCAAGTGGGTCTACAAGACCAAAAGATTTGCAGATGGAAGTGTGTCTAGATACAAAGCTAGACTTGTTGTCAAAGGGTTTGCTCAGACTTATGGAGTTGATTATGATGAGACTTATAGTCCAGTAGCAAAGATGACAACTATCAGAACACTCATAGCTGTTGCTGCGAGCAAAGGTTGGAAGTTATGTCAGTTAGATGTGAAAAATGCTTTTCTGAATGGTTATATTTCAGATGATGTGTTCATGGAACAACCTCAAGGGTTCAGAGATAAAAGGTATCCAGAACATGTGTGCAAGCTCAAGAGAGCTTTGTATGGCTTGAAGCAAGCGCCAAGAGCGTGGAACTATAGACTGGTAAAGTTCTTGAAAGAACTTGGTTTTCAGGTGTCTGAAGCAGATAGTAGTCTGCTTATTAAAGCAAGTGATAAAGGTTTCATATACATGTGCATATATGTTGATGATATAATTCTTACAGGAACAGATGAGTCAGGTATACAAAGACTCAAGAAGCAAATGGAAAAGGAGTTCAAGATAAGTGACTTGGGAGACTTGTCTTACTTCTTGGGTATGGAGATCACATATACTCAGCATGGAGTATTTGTGACCCAAGAAAGATATTTGAAGAACTTGTTAATCAAGTTTAAAATGAATGATTGCCGGATAGCACCTACTCCAATGGAGGTGAACCACAAACTCAGTAAGTTTGGAGGTGAAGAATTTAAGGATGTGAGACAATATCAGAGTTTGGTTGGTAGTCTTATCTATGCTACTTTAACTAGACCTGATTTATCATATGCAGTAGGAGTATTGTCTCAGTTCATGCACTGTCCAAGGAAAGAACACTGGTTTGCAGGACAAAGGGTGTTGAGGTACATCAAGGGTACACTCAAAGAAGGTTTGTATTATGGTTTTACATCAGATACAAACATCAAAATATACAGTGATGCAGATTGGGCAGGTAATCCAGATGACAGAAGGTCAACCTATGGATACATGTGTTATGTGGGAGATAAGCTGATCTCATGGTGTTCTAAGAAGCAACATACAGTTGCTTTGTCGTCTACCGAAGCTGAGTACAAAGGCATGGTTGAAGCCGCAAAAGAAGTGATTTGGCTAAAGACTTTAATGAAGAGTTTTGACACTATACAGAGGACTCCAATCATATTTGGAGATAATATGAGTTCTTTATATTTAGCTGCTAATCCTGTTTTTCATGCCAGGACTAAACACATTGAGATTCAGTATCACTTTCTAAGAGAGAAGGTGATGGATAAAGAGATTGAAGTAATTCATACTTCAACGAAAGATCAGATAGCTGATATGCTAACAAAAAGTTTGGATGGACCAAAGTTACAAAGATTTAAAGATATGGCAGGAATAAAGAAGACAGAGAAAACCTCAATTGATGATTGAGGGGGAGCTGTTGGTGCAAGACAATCAACAATTGAAGGTCTTTAAGTCCGCAGAGACGTCAGCAAAAATTTCCTTAAAAAGGTCACCGGAACAGTACCGGAACAGTACCGGAAGGTCACAGGAAAGTCACCGGAATGTTACCGGAATAGATCAATTTTACAGATTTCAGTTCATGAAGAGTTGAAGGATGGAAAGAGGAAGAAAAGAACAAAGTTTGAAGCTTGGAAGAAGAACCGGAAAAATTGTACACATATGTACAGTAGTATAGTCTGCGTTATAAGCTTGTACAAATTTATCTATAAATACCTGAAAATGTCGAGGCGCGTAGTATGAGAGGTAGAAAGAAAAATATGAGAGACATATGCGAGAGAGAAAGAAATAGAAGAGAAGAATGAGAAGTTAGATGTCATGAGACATATGTAAAGTTAGTTGAGTTTTCCTCTCATCACTCAACTGTAACTTTCTGAGTAATCAAAGAAAAGTTGCGCCGAAATTTCTGTGTGGTTTCATCTGTGATAGATGATTTGTGAAATCCTATTGAGGATATCTAAGTCTATAGTTAGTCAATCTATAGCTTAGTTTTCAGAGTTTAATTGTAAACAGAAACTGAGAATTGTCAGTAGGAACATTCGTATGTATTGAGTGTTCAAAGTTTACTGAAACAGGTGCATTTTCGGTGATCAATGTTTTGATCATTTCTCAGTGCATACTTTAAAGTTTTGCATGAGTGAGGGCTTAATCTTTAAGTTAGAAGATAAGCTACTCGTAACCAGAAGCATTTGCTTAAACGGGTTCTATTCAAGGAGAACTAAGTCTTAGAAGTTACAGGTGTGAAGTCGACTGTTCAGAATGACAGTTTCAGACATAGGTAACTTGTGAAGATGATTTCTCAAGTTATACTAAACCTTTTGAGTAACTTTAACTTGAAGGAGGTGCGCAATCTCTAGGCGACACTCCATACAAAGTTTCATAAAAATCTTTCCGCATTTGATAGATTAATTTGAAGAAATTGTGCAGCAGATTTTTGTGTTGTGAAGTTTTGACTTACTCTTGGTATAGAGGTGCTCTAATCACAAGAGTAGGTTATTCTGAAGGAGATTAACACTCTCCGACAAACTATAAGGACAATCATTGCTATTGCAGCTTCAAAAGGATGGACCCTAAGTCAATTGGATATAAAAAATGCATTCTTGAATGGATACATATCAGATGAGGTATACATGGAACAACCTCAAGGGTTTATAGATTCCAGGTATCCAAATTTTGTTTGCAGGTTGAGAAGAGCATTGTATGGATTGAAGCAAGCTCCAAGAGCTTGGAACTATAGACTGGTGAAGTATCTCAATGATCTTGGATATCAAAGTTCAAAAGCAGATTCAAGTCTACTTATCAAAAGAACAGAGGAAGGTACAATCTACATTTGTATTTATGTAGATGACATTATAATCACAGGTACTTCAGATGAAGGAATCAAGGAGGTAAAGAGATTACTTGAGAAAGAGTTTAAGATCAGTGACCTAGGAAAGTTATCATACTTTCTTGGAATGGAAGTTACTTATACAGATCATGGCATATATGTGTCACAAGAAAGGTATCTTCTGAACTTGTTGAAGAAGTTTGATATGGAAAATTGCAGAGAAGCTTCAACTCCACTTGAAGTTAATCACAAGCTCAGTAAATATGATGGTGCAGACTACAAAGATATGAGGAAGTATCAATCTCTTGTGGGTAGTTTGATTTATGCTACACTAACAAGACCTGATCTTAGTTATGCAGTGGGAGTTTTGTCACAATTCATGCATTGTCCAAAGGACCCACATTGGATTGCAGGTCAAAGAGTTCTCAGATATATCAAAGGAACTATAAAGGAAGGATTATATTATCCTTTCACATCAGATTTGAAGTTGAGAGCCTACAGTGACTCAGACTGGGCAGGTAATCAAGATGACAGGAGATCAACTCATGGTTACATGATATACATTGGTGATAAGCTTGTAAGTTGGTGTTCCAAGAAACAACATACAGTAGCATTATCATCAACTGAAGCAGAGTACAAAGGACTTGTGGAAGCAGCTAAGGAAGTCATATGGATGCAGACATTGTTCAAGAGCTTAGGCATTGATCAAGGTACACCTACAATACATGGAGATAATATGAGTTCACTTTATCTTGCAGCAAATCCAGTATTTCATGCAAGAACAAAGCACATAGAGATACAGTATCATTTTCTCAGAGAAAAGGTAATGGAGAAGGAGATTGAAGTGGAGTACATTTCTACTAAAGATCAGTTAGCAGACATAATGACAAAGAGCTTGGATGGTGTGAAGACCAGTAGATTCAAAAGCATGGCAGGAGTAAAAGAAAAGAAGATGATATGAAGAAACAGGGAATGTCAATTAGTGATTGAGGGGGAGCTGTTGGAGAAACAATCACTAATTAGACATATATTTGAAGGTCAAATCTTAGAAAGAAAACCCCATGCCTATGTGAAGGGACAAATTCACAAGTGTATCATACTTGTAAAGTTAGTTCACTTTAGTTCTAGAAGTTTTTTAAAAATCACGGGAATGAGAAAATCTATATAAGTTAGTTAGTATCAACTGACGCGATGAGAGAGAGAGAATAGAGAGAAAGAGAAGAAGAAGGAGGAAGACAAGAGAAAGTGAGAAGAACTCATTTTTGTATGACTGAGTATAGTCGAGCTTCTCTGAGTGAGAAAGCATCTGTAAAACTTTTGAGTTTTTTATAGTTATGAGAAGAACTGAGTAAAGTTCTGTGTATGAGCCTCTCTCCATCATCTCCATGATTACCTACTGTGTGATGAATTCAAAAGTTCAAGTTTTCTGAGCAATTCGATGCCTGGCATCGAATCTTGGCTCAAAAGTCATTTTTTCATTCTCTGTGTGTTAACTGTTGTTGAATCTTTTAAAAATATGAAGTTTGTGGAGCAACTCGATGCCTGGCATCGAGTTTGAGCATAAAGTCGATGCCTGGCATCGACTTCTAGCATACAAGTGGTCTTCTTCATGTGTGTGTAAAAGAGAGTATTTCTGGTGCAGAAAAAGGGCCTAAAAAAGCTCAAAGTCGATGCCCGGCATCGACTTGGACTGAAATTCGATGCCAGGCATCGAATTATTTATTTTTGGACATCAGGAATACTAAAACAGGCAAGTTTTCCAGTCTTGGAAGGTCATACAGGGTCATCTTGTGAGGGCCATAACTTGAGTTCTAGAGCTCCGTTTGATGCATATGATAGCTTGTTGGAAAGCTCTACTCTTCTAGTTTCAGCCTATAAAGTTTCATCAAGAAATAATACTTGAGCTAGGAGAAATTAGCAAAATACTGAAGGTATGTCATTTCGGTGACTAGGAATTTCTGTAGAAGCAAAGTTCTCACTTTAAGCTATCATTTCTCAAAGTTTGGAGTGGCAATGAGTTAATGGTGACCATAGAGGTGTTCTAGTGTCACATTAATTCATTTCTTGTGGTGTTTTATACATCAACAAGTTTCACACATGTGGAGTTATCAGTACCCAAAGTATGCATGATAGGGCCACATTACAAGGCCAAGCATTCGGCACATCCTTTTTCTATTTCAGGATAGCCGAGCACATTTTCCTATTGAGAAATAGGAGAGCACTTGTACATACATTAAGAAAATTACTCAAAAAAATTAATAACTGCTTCGGCTACAACCTAACTTTTCTGTTTTCCTTTTCAGATGAAAATATAAAAATATCTAAAAATGTGAAAAATCCAGGTATTACCTTTCTCACACCCACGGGAAAGGGACGACACTACTCACTCGGAGCAATATCTAGCCTATGACAAACAAATAAAGGAGGATTTCTGATAATATATGGCCACTAATTCATACTCTATACTGAGTGCAAATGGCATCTACTAATTTCGAAGCTACACAAGAGGAAGAGGTCCAGCTTCTTCCATTGGAATCAATAACAAAAGTCAGAGGCCATTGGTTTCGTGATGAACAACCAGTCTCGGAACTTATTTTCATGGAAACTATCAAGATTATGGATAGGGATCACTACTTCCCTATTATGTCGCAAGACTTCAAGACTATAATCCAAGGATTACCGCATATAGAGGATGTATGGACACAAGCAGGGCTAGACGCATTCCTTAGAATACCAATTTATCTACCTGATTTTCAGAGATGCACTCAAGTGATGAACACTCTTCAGCCTGCATCTAATAAGGTATCTGCGCCTGAAGCCAGAGTATTGGATAAGGTAGGTACTTGGAAGACCATTCAATTCACTCATGAATTGATCAACAAAGCTTTTGGATGGAATCAAGAAGGAATTACTAATGTCAAGGAGGAATGTCATGACCCTAAGAAGAGATCCTTTGTGGATATTAACAGAATAGATATCGAAGATGCTATACGTCTGGTACATCAACACTTTTGTTTCCCGAGCATGCACAGATACACTGCACCCCAAAAAATCGTAGTACAACTACTATCTCATGCCATGAGACAAATAGGAAACAAAGTGAATCTGACTGGTTATGTCCAAGAAAGACTATTTGAAGCCCAAAAGAAATGGGGCCAGAAGAAATTTTTAAATGGCAGTTCTAACTTGACATTACTCATATATGAGGCTCTCGGGATGAAAAATTGCCTACGTGAGATGCCGACATCAGAAGGGCTAGCCAAATATGCAAAATCTGCTACGGTCCCTAAGAAGAAAAAAACGGCTGTAATTATGGAAGAGGCAGAAACCAGCTCACCAAAGCCCATGAGGGGTACGAAGCGTCTACGAGAGGAAGAAGCTCAAGGTACACCTCAATCAAAGAGGACACATCTATTACCTAAGATCACGACAGCTCAAATGCCTATTACAAAGAGAGATCTCTCCGCGGCCCTCGAAGAGACACATCTGTATATGCAAGGACAGGTAAATCTAAATATTCAAGGACATCATTATAGGCAAGCAAGTCAAGAGACGAAAGTACGGAGTCAAGCACAAACCCCGAAACAGCCTGGAAGATACAAAGAACTGGGCATAGATGATTCTAGTTCCAATACAGAATCCAGTCCTGAAAAAGACACTCTAGACACTGATATAAGAACAGAAACTCAAGAAGAAGAATGGACAGCGACCAATCAAAGTAAAGTCACACCAGACGACCAAGAAAGAAAGGAAAAGAACGTAGAAGATTCTGATGAACCTGAACATGTCATCCAATTGAATGAGACTACCAAAATCAGCATCAAAGAAGTTCTAACAACTACTACATATGCATGTTGGCAGTAGCCTTGGTACATCAGGACCTACAAGACGTGAAAGTCAAAGAAGGGAGTCAGAGCGAAGGGACAGCACAAGCAAACAGGGCAGTCAAAGAAGATCTGGCAAGTAGGCCAATATTTTTTTCAAGACATTAATGCAAATCAGAGAGATGGACATGCAGGGAAGAAGAGCAAGTAGGGAGCTTGAAGATATGTATGGCAGATCACTAGAAGAAATCCCTACAACAACAGTGATTTTTATCACTAATAATCATTGTAAATCTCATTTCACATTTTTGTAGCTCCATTTTGTGCAAGCCAAGGAGTCCTTGAGCTTGAGGAGCCTTAGAAGTAGTTGCGTACCAATTTTCATAATTTTTAGATCTCGTTTGAGCCCCCAAATAAGCCCTGGAACCTAATTTTTAACTAGGCCGGACACTAGGTCTGGACAGGGCCAAAAGCTAGTCAAAAACTATAAAAGGAGCTAGAGAGCTCATTTTTGAGGTTAGATTGTAATTGAAACGAACTTGTAAGAGCTTTGAAAGTAATCTAAAGAACTCCTTGATCCTCTCTCTTTGTCTTGCCGTGTGTGCGCGTGTGTGTGTATGTGTGTGCATGTTTGTGTGCTTCTCACTCACGCACTTGTGCCGCCACTTGCTCGAGGTCTTCATACCATCCTCACGTCTTCCCGGATTGACATTAAAGGAGGTGCTACTCATCATTGAGCTACACCAAATTTTGGCGCCGTTGCCGGGGATCGAGCTTTGAGGACGAGCGTGTGATGGTAAGACGTAGAGTTGACGCGTTGGAGTTGTAGGTATTTTCTTCACTCTCATCGGTTTTCTTTTACTTTCTTTACCATCTCCATCATCATCATCACCATCTCCCACCTCCATCTCCATCATCGCGAAAATTTTTAGTTGTGATCATATCACCATCTCCACCTCATTTCCTCCATTCCACTTGTGAGAGAGAGCGAGAGAGCAAATTTGCATGTGCTGTTTTTTGCATGTTTTGTGAGTATTCTGCAGGTACAGGCCGCATCATCATCCCCAGCACCCTGCGCAGGTACGGAAATCTGAGTAACTGTCTGTGTGTCGCCGAGCTCTGTCAATCGCGACCGACTGAAAAATTGCTCTAATTGCTAAACAAAGTGCATATCCATGACCTACAGGCCTAGAGCTTCCCAAAAATGTGTTTAGTTTTTTGAAATTCCACAGATTTCTGTCAATCGCGATCGCTCTGTCAATCGCGATCGACAAACCACGACGGACAGACCTGTCAATCGCGATCGACACGTCAATCGCGACCGACAGCCTACGACGGCTCTGTCAATCGCGACCGACAGGGTCAACGACCGATTGACCACGACCGACTGACCATACGCGTGACACGTGTCAATCGCGATCGAGTCATCAATCACGATCGACTCATCAATCGCGACCGACACAGTCAACGACGGTTTGACCACGACGGACAGACCACGACGGCTCTGTCAATCGCGATCGACACGGTCAACGACTGTTTGACCACGATCGACAGACCCTCGCGACCGACCTGTCAATCGCGATCGACTCGTCAATCGCGACCGACAGAGTCAACGACGCTTTGACCACGATTGATTGACTTTTCGGCCACGTGTCAATCGTGACTGACCAGTCAATCGCGACTGACAGCCACGACGGACCTGTCAATCGCGATCGACACGTCGATCGCGACTGACCTGTCAATCGCGACCGACAGACTTTGCGAACGCGTTAGAAGGGCAAATTAGGTCAAATTTTCAAGGCAAAATTATTGGTCTAAATTGTGAATAAGTGTGGGACAAGCACTAGGGTGTGGTATTGCATCGCGAGGCCGTGCCACAAGTTACTTGAGTAATCCTGTTTGACTGTTAGCTTGTATTGAATTCTGATTTAACTCCCTAAACCCTGAACAGTCCTAACTTTTTCATACGAAATCCAATTTTTGAGCTCTTGGGCTTGTTGGAAAGCTCGTGGCATATACTACACGCCCTCAACGGTCTTTTATAAAGATAATGCGTTGATTTTCAGAGAGGGTATTTTGAAGTTGACCATACCCAGGGGGATCAAAGTCAGGGGTCTTTAGAATTATTTTCCTAAAAGTCGCAATGCAAATGTGTGTTTGTGTCACATGAATGGAAGTGGTTGGTTTTGTCCTTTGAATCTAAGCATTGAGCTAACCGTGGATCTTTTATAGGTCCATTGAGAGCAACTGAGAGCGTACAAAGCAAGGTTTCTTTGCAAGCTTGAGAACCGGGTTCTTGAGCACCATAAAGCAAGGGATCAACAAGTAAGGTTGGATTATTCTCAACTCCCTCTGTCATTTCCTAGCTCAAGCTAAGAACGAGTAGAGATAGGAGTAAGTCAGGGCGACGATAGGCAGTTATCAAGTTGAAGACTACCTAAAAACTCAAGTTCAAGTTAAAAACATAATCTCTGTACTGTCGATGACCTAAAGGAAAAGAATCTAACGTGGAACGATCAACCTAAAATACGAAGAACATTCAAGTGTTCCTGACGACGTGATATCAGACAAGACCATAAACACAATAATTAACTAAAAAGAATCAAGTGACTGGTACCAATTGATCGGCAACGAGGTTGTACTCTGGAAAAAATTGGGCTAACCAGTTAGGCATATGAACCTTAGATCAGGACGACACCTAGCAAGAGAGAGACAAAGCCTTAGGTCTTCAGAGGCTAGTGTCAATCACACTGCAAGGTCTTGGGCCCAGCAGTTGAGCCACCACTCATACTACCCTAGCTCTGAGACCAGTGAGTCAGAAATGTCTCAAGGCATGGACAGACCTACGGGAAGTTCAGGAGTGCCTTATTTGTACAGGGTAGAAGGCCCTTACAAAACACAGCTGGAATATCTTAGGACCAACCGACTAGGTGCTAGCATCTATGAGGACGGCTTAGGAAGATCTGTGGTCCAGATTAAAAACCCTGATCAATCCATTGGACTAGAACACCCAGCTGTCAAGTTTGAAAATGGTGCATACTTGGACAAAGAGGGAACTATATATGTAGTCACTAGTCACCCTGATAGGACAAATGACTTTGGGAATGTAATCTCAGAAGCGGACTTAGGTGACCTGGAACAAGGGAACATGGGAGCGGAACCTAGAACCCCTCGAGGTAAATCAGTTCTCACTAGGATTATCACACCCGAGTGGGTACCCCAGGACAACAAGAGCATAGAATTGCTCCTCAATCGGGAAACTGATGAAGCCTTTTGGAGGTATAAATCCAATCAGCCAACTGATATAGGAAATATCATGATCTATGAGTTTAAGGATCCGGATAGCCCAGGTAGAGTGACCTACTTAGATCACACTTCGGAAAGGATCTTTGTGGTGACGGAAAATGATAGGCATGCCTACACTTGGAAGGGCGAATTCATTTTCCCCCAACCAAGATCAAATGTATCCTATGGTCACCCTGGAGCTGGAACTTCCCAAGCTCATGGTACGCAAAGAGACAGAAGTAGAGATAGACCGGAAGTAAGCTTTGCCAACCCAGTGGGCAGAGAAAGAACGAGAACAGAGACGAATAGGGTAGAACCTGAGATGCATAGAGCCCACAGGAACCAAAGAAATGTAGATGAATTCCCTCTGCCGAGACCTAGAGAGCACGCAAGAACTTTGAGACCCACCCAGCTAGTTAAGTCCATGAAGAATTACTTTGACGGCACAGGAGATCCCTATGATCATGTGGCGGAGTTCAAGCAAGTCTTGAGAGCTGAACAAGTGGAAGATCTGTTCACGTAGTACAATGCCTTCGGTCTAACCCTCAGGAACACAGCACTTACATGGTTTCAGCCATTAGATGAGCGCCAGTTCAGGAGCATAGACCAACTCCTAGAAGCATTTATTATTGAGTTCTCCAAAAGTGGCATAAGACACAACACCTCCTCACTGATTCACAGCTTCAAGCAAACCCCTCAAGAGACTGTGAGACTTGCAGGAAGAAGATTTAGACAATATCTTGAAAGGTGCCCTGTTTCGGAGCTACCCACATCTGCTAAACAAGTAGCCTTATTCCTTGATGGACTGCTGAGTCCAAAATTGAGATCCTACGTGTATCTGAAAGACCCTAGGACTATAGAAGAGTGTGTTCGCATGTGCATTGACATTGAAGATAACTTAGGGGAAGAGCTAGAGCTTTCCAAAATCTATAAAGATTCAGATAGCGCATCTAGCCACTCTTCCATGCAATCTACATCAATTGAGGAACTCGCTGAGAAGGTAGCTCAGAAATTAGGTGTAACTAGCAAATAGATCCCAAGGTTTGCCCCTGTGAAAAGGTGCTATACATGCGGTGGTGACCATATGGCGAACGTCTGTCCCATTATGGCTCAACCCCAAGTAAACCCTAGTAGCCAGTACTGCACCATAGAACGGAGATACACCAATCACACCGCACAAGACTGCCCATACAACAAGCAGGCAGTTAGGCAACCCTATCCGCAACCCTACCAACAAGGCAGATACCAGAACCAAAATCCACCACCACAATATGCTAGACCCCAACAAACCTACCAACCACAGTATCAGGCCCAACAAAGGCCTCAGCCTGTGCTAGCACAACAACCCCCTGCCCCAGCTAATGTGATTCCGGTAAAGTATACGGCTGCAGAAGAGAACCTGAATAGAGCTATAGTCCCTGTAACATCCTTGATCTCCGAAAATGACCCAAGTGACCATAGCTTTGATTCTACCCATGTGGATAGCCCCCAGGCTTACTACATGCAGTCCCCAGAACATGGAGAGTCCTACTATGGTGAAGAGTCGAACGAACCTAGTTGGGAGTCAGATTACACGAACATCATGTATACAAACCCCAACCCTAGACCTCAACCTAGGCAAGTACGACCACCATTTCCTAGAGGACCGTGCTACAGATGCCAAGGAGATCACCTCATTCGTGATTGTCCCTTGCCTCCACCTACGCAAACCCAGTCGGTGACGATCCAAGGCTTCTGCCAAGATTGCGGAAAAGAGCATCTCTTACGAGATTGCCCAAAGAACCCCAATAGCATGCCAAAAATCACCCCTATCAACGTTGTTGGGTTAGTGGTAGACTCCTCAGGAAGCGTCACTTCCACTGCACCAGTACAGGTAGTCACTAGGGCTCAGGCATTGCAGCAAAACCAAGGGGTAGGCCAGGAAAAGAGCCTAGATGCTAGCGATACTGAGAGCCAAAATAAAAAGAGAACAAGAGCTTGGAAAGATAGCCGCGAACGCATGAAAAGGCAATGGGCAAAGAAGATGAGTGAACTTGAGGAAAGTCTACGAGAAACCAAGGCTAAAATCATAGAGATCACGTCTCAACCGCACTCTCACACATTCCCACCGCTACCATCCCCATCACCCTCCATCCCTTCACCCTCTAAGACAGCCCACGCAACCCACCCACCACCCCAAACAGGATCAGTATTAGCTGATCCCACTCCCGAAGACATAGACATGATGCTTAAGGCATATCAGGCCAGAATCCAAGAAGGGCCAAACGTCACGGATCATGACAAGTGCTATCCTAGAGCTGACCTAGAGATAGAAAGAACCAAACTATGCGCGAAAATGGTCGCATTGCCTCAGACTATGTTTGAAGCCAGTCGCCTTTTCAATTACTCAGGCTCAGCCAAAACGCAATTACACTTGGATGGATTCCTAGAGAAGTTAGAGAGGATAATTGCAAGATCTGACAAGGAAGAAAAAAATCAAGACCAAGAAAAAGCAAGCAAAAACAGGAATCATTCCCAATCAGAAGTGTATGTGGCCAATGCCCCTAAACCGGACAACTTCCCCTCCTTAGAAAGAATAGAGAGGCCAATAGCACAGCCAGAAAAGGAACCTACCCCTCAAAGAAAGGAAAGGGCAAGAGAACGGATAAGCCAGCCTCTTCAGAAAGCCCATGTGCCTCCTCAAGGAGCCTATCTTCCTCCCCAAAGGTCACAGGAGCCCCCCTCGAAAGCATATGTACCTCCACAGGTAACCCACATTCCTTCCCAGAGAGCGTATGAGCCTGTTCGGAAAAGTAATAGAATAAGTAATCCTCCCCAAGAAGCTTGTGCTCCAGCCATTTGCGAGAACGAGGAGAGAGTCAACAATAGAATCAGCCCTCCTTCACAGGTTGCTTATGCGCCCAATTCTACGGAGCCAGACACTTCTTCTTCTATGAATCGGTTTGCCCCAGACTTCCTACGAGAGATTCAAGAAGACAAATGGGATAACGAAAGCGAGGTCGCCCCTCCTTTTGAACTTGTGGACGATGCACACGACCAATTCCCACAAGACATCCCATCTATTTACGGGGAGCATGAGAGTGTTCAGTCTCACGAGAGATTAGACTTTGATTCGAATTCCATACAAGAGCTACCCCACTTCACAGGCCCATGGGAAGCAAAGTCCACATGTATGAGAGCACCCACAGTCATGGTAAGGAACGACGACTCAGTCATACCTAGGAACACGGAGGTAGTAAAGAACACCGAGGTGCATTGCGATCTCACTTTGGAAGAACTGCCTGAGGATAGACTAAACGCGCGGAAATGTGCAGCCAGTCGAGTAACTGAAGTTGCAAAACCTCATTCCCGGGTAGGATCCCATAGGACAGTGCCAGAAATTCCCTTGGACAAGATAGGAGATATGTGTGAAGGTGAAGAAGGGAACACCTACCTTCCCATCACCTACCAGGACTACACCACGAAGGCAATTTTGGACTCAGGTGCAGGAGTTGCAATTGCCACCACCTCCTTATGGAAGCGTTGGGGCAAGCCGGCACTCAGGCGGACGAGAATGAAATTGCAGATGGCCGATGGTCACATAGAGAGACCCCTAGGATTGCTAGAAGGAATAACTCTCACCACTTGTGGTGTCGAGTTTGAACATACCTTTGCCATATGTGACTTCAGCAAAAATCATGCCTATGAGATGATTTTAGGAAGACCATTCATGCGACAGTTGCAAGTGGTACAGGATTGGGGGACCAATTCTTTGTACCTGCAGCACTTAGGTGTTACAACCAAAGTCAATCTCAAGGATTATTCTCATAGAGATGTCCCTCCTATCCAATGGAATCCCATCCATAGAGCTAAAGATGACACAGAATCGGTGCATTCCATAGGGTCTGGATCCTCATGGATGCATGAAGACACCCACTTATGGATGTG
Source organism: Ceratopteris richardii (assembly GCA_020310875.1). Classification (NCBI taxonomy): domain Eukaryota; kingdom Viridiplantae; phylum Streptophyta; class Polypodiopsida; order Polypodiales; family Pteridaceae; genus Ceratopteris; species Ceratopteris richardii. Next base: position 94,392,541 of record CM035411.1, read on the forward strand.
CAAGGTAGCAGTAGAGGAAGAAAAGAGAGAAAAGGCCAGAGAAATAGGTGCGAACGAAACCCATAGACCCATTCAAGACCCAGCCTATGCACCTGTAGTTTTTCCAGACGAGGAATTTGAACCCCATGGCTGGGCAGAAATTTTAGCAACAATGGATGTAGCCATCAATGAAGAACAATGGACACCTCACTGTGATGAGGATGGCTATGATATTTCAGTTTTCTCCATAGAGCCAATCATGGGAGAGGCAGTTCTAGAAGAATGCGAACCTAGCCCTGATGCATTTGAGGATGTAAGTGACTCCGATCTAGAGTCAATCATTATGGACCCTCCATTTGCATCAGATGAAGAATACTTCCATGAGGTAGAATTTCAAACCCAGAGGCATGGAGAGCTGACAAATGACGTAAGATTAGCAACACATGTGACCCCTAAGGAAGAAGGAAAGAAACGAAAGAAGAGAGAAGCCTTACCAGAAGAGGAAGAATCTTTGTTTGAGGTCCCAGAAAATTTTAAGAAGTATGAGATAGATGACAGGAGAATCATGATTAGAATGCCCAAACGAGAGGCACAATCAGGAGAGGCCTATGATAACAAAGAAACCACCAAGAAAATCGTAGTGGCCCTAGAAGAAGGAGAGGAGAGATGTACGTATATAGGCCATGACCTAACAGAAGAAGAGGAGTACGAATTGATAGCCTTGCTAAGAGAATACAGAGATGTATTCGCTTGGAGTTACAAGGATTTGAAAGGTGTTGACCCTGACATATGCTCACACACCATCCCCATGACCTCAGATGCCAAACCCTCTAAGCAAAAGCCTTATACATATAACGATAACTATGCTGCTAAGATCAAGGAAGAGATAGATAGACTGGTCGAAGCCAGATTTATCTATGAAATTGAGCACACTGAATGGGTATCCCCCATCGTAGTGGTGCCCAAGAAGAATGGCAAGCTGCGTGTGTGCATTAACTTGAAGAAGGTTAATGCAGCCACGATTCGGGATAACTATCCGCTTCCCATCACAGAACATCTCTTAGAAAGAGTGGCAGGCAAGGAAGTGTACAGCTTCCTTGATGGATTTTTGGGCTACAATCAAGTGGCCATAGCTCCAGAGGATCAGCATAAGACAGCCTTTGCCACGGAATGGGGCATTTTTGCTTTTAGAGTAATGCCATTTGGGCTTACCAATGCACCAGCCACCTTCCAGAGGCTGATGTGCCATGTGTTTAAGGAGTTCCTGAGGAAGAGTTTAGAAGTCTATGTTGACGATCTTTGTGCTCATTCCAATGTTAGACAAACTCATATTCCTGAACTCAGACAAATCTTTGACAAATGTAGAGAATATCAAGTCTGCCTGAACCCAGAAAAGTGCGTTTTTATGGTCAGGCAAGGTAAGATTCTCGGACACATAGTGTCAAAGAATGGCATATCTACCGACGAAGAAAAAGTGAGAGCCATAGCAGAGCTACCTAGGCCAAAGAATGTCAAGGAAGTACAAGCTTTCATGGGGCATTGTGGTTATTATCAACGATTTATACACATGTATGCTGTCATTGCAAAGCCCATGTACGGACTTCTGACAAACTTTGAGTGGACGGATGAATGTGAGGATTCCTTCCAGGAGCTTAAACGAAGATTATGTTCAGCACCAATCTTGACCACACCAGATTGGAATAAGCCATTCCATGTTCACGTGGATGCATCCAATTATGCTATTGGATGTGTACTTGCACAACCTACTGGTGAAGGTAATATGGACCTTCCAATTGCCTATGCCAGTAGAAAATTGAATGCGGCTGAACGAAATTATACCACTACTGAACGAGAAGGATTAGGCATGGTATATGCAGTTAAAAAGTTTAGACATTATTTGCTTGCAAATAAGTTTAAATTTTTTACGGACCATCAGGCATTGTTGTATTTAGTAAACAAGCCATGCAATACAGGTAGATTAGTAAGATGGTTTCTCTTACTAATGGAATATGACTTTGAGGTTGTGGTAAGAAAAGGTAGGACTCATTTGAGAGCCGATCATCTCTCTAGGCTCACATCGGGAGAAGCCCCACAAGGAGTGTCAGATGACCTTCCTGATGCTTACTTGTTTAATTTGGAAGTGGTGCCGCAGTGGGCCAAGCCAATAGTACCAGTATTGACCTACGGGCCTAACCATCCAGTGGTAAACACACGGAATAGAGAGGTTGTAAAAGCCCAAAAGTACCACATCATGGCAGGAAGCATGTACAAGCACACAGATCAAGGGATCTTGGCGTGTTGCGTAGAAGAGGATGAGTACGCTAAATGGTTGCAATTAGCACATGTAGGTGCGTTAGAGCAACACCATTCAAAGCAACGAACATTGCAGACTCTAAAAAGATTCGGAGTGCATTGGCCAACCATGGAAGCGGATGTCCAAAAGTTGTGCAAGGAATGCCCAATCTGTTGCACTAAACCACCTGTGGAACATGCCACTCTCTATCAAGTATCCATTGTGCCAGATTGGAGTGAACCTCTCGTATCATTCTTGCGGACAAACACATTCCCCCCAGACATGACTCTAGCTAGGAAAAGGAGTTTAGAACAAGAAGCCCTGGATTATTCACTCATAGGTGATAATCTATATAAGCGCGGTAAAGATGGTTACCTGAGACTGTGTGTCCATGAAAATGAGTATCTTAAGATCTTAGAAACTGCTCACCAAGGTGTAGCAGGAGGACACTTTGGACCAGATCGGGTAATCAAGGCAATACTATTTGCGGGCTTTTGGTGGCCTACACTTCACATGGATGCACATACCTATGTGAAACGGTGTGACGTCTGTCAGAGGACTCAGTATCCTATACGCAAAGATGAGATGCCACTGAAACCTATGATGGGTGGACGTGCATTCTCTAAGTGGGGAATAGACTTCGTAGGTCCTATTAATCCCCCAGCTAAGGGTTCTCATGCGGAATACATCATTGTGGCAACAGATTATCTCACCAAGTGGGTAGAGGTAAAAGCTACAACCAAGAACGATGCTCAAACAACTGCCAAATTCTTGTTTGAGAATGTATTCACGAGATATGGGCTACCTATAGAGCTTGTAAGCGATAGAGGCACTCATTTCTTGAACGAAGTGATTGAAAATCTGCTCCAAGAATTCTTGGTAATACACAAGAAGTCTGCCCCTTATCACCCTCAAGCTAATGGACAAGCTGAGAGCACTAATAAGATTTTATGCAATGTACTGACAAAATTGGTGAACACAAAACGCTCTGATTGGGACAAACAGCTGCACCATGCTGTTTGGGCATACCGAGTTTCCTACAAAACGGTACTCCAAGCCACCCCCTTTCAGATGGTATTCGGCCAAAACGCCGTGCTACCCTTGGACTTCCTGATTCCCACATTGAGAGTAGCACAAGAGCACGAATGGACAGGTCATGAGCTCTCCTCTAGGATCTTTGACCTTGAACGATTAGGAGAAACAAGACTGAGAGCCGCTGTAGGGATATATGCAGCCAAGAAGAGACAGAAGGCATACTTTGATGCCCACGTGAAGGATAAAGGCTTGAAAGCAGGAGATCTAGTCCTAGTCTATACACTCAAACAACACGCGAGGAAGCTAGAAAAGAGAGGCTACGGACCTATGATCATCAATAGGATATCCACAAGCGGAGCAGTACAATTGGCCACGTTAGAGGGTGATGTTCTCCCAAACTATATTAGCGGTTGTAGAGTCAAGTTGTATCAGGAACCCCTCACGGAGGAAATGCTCAGCCGACTCAACACTGCGAAGAAACGCAAAGAGGAAGAAAAGAGAATTAGAGAAGAAGCTCAAGCAGAGGCTTTAGAACGCATCAGAAGGATGAAATTACGAAGGCAAGGTAGAGATCAGCCTGGAGCGAATGACTATGCAAACCAAGGATTTCCCATAGCCATGTGTGAAGTTGCAGGAACAAGCTCGAATAGAATAATTGATAGACGTCCTTTCATAACCATAGACATAGGACAAGGAAAGAGTACAAGGACCGTAAGAGCCTTGATTGACTCAGGTGCTGCCACTAGCGCTGTTAAGTTGTCTTACTGTCAAGAGTTACAGTTAACTGTCCATCCTGTGGAAGCATACCTCATAGGATTGGGAGGCGTGGAAACCCCTTGCATGGGCGAGGTGGAACTTCCCCTCTACATTCACGAGGAGGCAATGACCGTTAAAGTACTAGTGTGTCAAGATGAGGATCTCACTGAACCTCTCGTCTTGGGTCAGGATTGGATCTATGATCAAGCAGTCAATCTAAACCTAAGAAGTGGACTTCTCCAGGTTTGGGTCAATCATAGTCGAGTTACAGTAGAATTAGACAATGGAGCACTCAAGGAACTAGGAAAGGCACAGACTCCTGGTCCTTCCAGGGGTACACATGAAGATGACCATGCTGTTCTTGTCCAAAACTATGTGTTGCAGAGGAATGATACTCGCAAAAAAGGAGTCAAGAATGCAACGGAACTCCCTTCTTTTCCAAAGGCTAGAAGGAGGCAGCAACCCAAGGTGGATCAAAGGCAGAAGGAGCAGGGTACTACCTATGTCAAAGATCAAAAGTACCTGCGCAGCAGAACAGCCCAGAAAATAGACCAGGTATGGGTGCGGAAAGGCGAACGACCGGTTGCACCACCGTCAACTACAGGGGCAAAGCCTCTTATTAGTGACCAACAACGCAACGCTAATAAGAAGTCTTTCAGAAATTCTTCTGCTAAAGTAAAATCTATTTGGGTGCCCAAGAAGTCGATGAAGGCAAGCCCACAATCAAGACAAATTTGGGTGCCTAAGGCTTGCTTGATGGCACAAGTAGCTACGCTGAGGCCACAACTTAAACAGCATAACGCAGCGACGCATACTGCCAGATTTCACTCGTTCTCGACACTCATGTACACACCAAAACCCAAGAGCGTACATGTAATCAATTGTAAATGGGTCCCAAAAAGGCCTCATCTTCAAACCACGACACCGAGAAGGCTCTGTAGAGACTCTCCGAAACCGAAGGCAAAACCCACTCACTGCATTTGGCAGCCTAGGGCCTGTAATAAACCCCCCGACCCCAATTTGTAAATCCATACCTACTTACTAACTGCAGTAGTCTCCTAGGACAACACAAGCACTAACTACACACACTGTCTTCATGCACTTACTAACCACTAACTCATCATCCATCTCATGTTAATGTTGTAACGGGGACAACAACGGATTTATTTTGTCCATTACGATGTTAACACTTGGTTCTATATTCTCACAGAACCAATCAGCAAACAGGGCCATGGCAGAAGCAGGTACCAGCTCTCAAGCCGGATCTGGTCCCCAGATCGTGGACATAGAAACACTTCTCCTTGAGCCACGTCTCACCGCAAGACCGCAAGAGCTTCAAGAAGTGCATGTGCTCCCCATCCAGGATCCTCCTCAAGGACACACTTCTCAAGTAGGTAAGCATGCGCATTGGTTCAGTGATGTTGCTGGACCACTAGGCGATGGAACCTACTTCTGGGAAGCAGAATTGGAGTTCAATGGCAAATGGGGTCGATACCACTTTTTCACACGCGAATTTGAAAGCTACCAAAATGCCGAAGTCATGAGATCAGTTTGGGTCAAAGCAGGTGTGGAAAGTTATTTCAGGACTCACTTACCAAAGCCGGATTTTTTACGATGCTCTTATCTGATCAGTACCATCACGCCAAGCAGAGCCAAGGGCGGCGACAGCACCTTTGTGTTGCCATCACTGCTGCCGGGTAATGAGCTCAAAAGATTCAAGTTGACCCTCAATCTGGTAAGAGAAGCGTTGGGTATGTATGGCATGCACATCCCAACAGAAAAGGAAACCATGGTTCCAGGTCAAATGAAGCACAAGGATCTTAATAAGCTCAAGGACATGGTGGCGATGACACCTACCATTGCGCTTCACCTGCGAACCATCATGCAACATTTTGCGTTTCCCGCCCAAGAACGATTCACAATGCCCCCGAAAAAAATATGGTTCAGTTTATATCTAGCAGAAACCGAAAGCCTGCCCATCAATGTGCCACACTGGATCATAGACCAGATCCACCTAGCACATCAAAGGTGGAACAAGAAACAGAAGAATGTGCTCCACGGGATTTGTGCTCTGACCAGAATAATCTATAGATGCTTGGCTTATGACGTGCCTGTTCAGCGGGCACTCGTATGGTCCCTAGTCCAAGAATTCCAAAGAAGACTATCAGCAGCAGGTCCACCATCAAAGAAGATGAGGGGGGGAGTCCAACTACCCTGTGCCCAACCAAGGGGAGCTACCGCTACACCAGAAATCACCCCTCCCCAGACACGACGAGTTAGGCCATTCACAATCCGGCTACCAAGACCAAGCACGGAGGGGCCTAATTTGGTGTTTCCACCCATTCCATCCGATTTGGAATTCCCGCAGGGATTTACTCTTGAGGACCTCACGGATGAAGAAATTGCCAGATTAATCTATGACTCTAACCTCGAAGCGGAAGCAGCGCGAGCTCAGGAACCACAACCCAAAACAACATCGGCCCCCACCCAACCCCAAGTTGTAGAAGTCGATGTAGATGAACAAGAGGCAGGAGGAGACGAAGAAGAAGCCGACGAAGAACAACATCAAGAATATGACGAACTCTCCGAGTTAGCAAGTGCCCCAGCATATTCGGCACAAATCAAGAGACTATATCGAACCATGCGACTGGTTCAGGAACAGCATAAGATGTCTCTAGAACAGGGCAAAAGACTCATGAACGACTTGCTAGCGGAGGAAGGTGTGGACGAGTTGTTCATTGAGTCCATGAACCTTCATGCCGACGCCGTAGGACTGGATGAGGCCATTCATGAGGCAGTGGCCTACATCCACAGGTTTGAAAAAAGAGTTCCCGTTCGTCCCAGGAGGTCCGGAAAGCAAATTCACATCAATACATCAGCACCAGGCGAGTCAGCGCAAGCAGAAGAATATCACGAAGCACCGTTGTCACCACCATCCCCACCTCACACTACACAATTCACTCCACCACAGGACACTAGCACTACCACATCCACTACCACTACCATTGTCATGGGCATCCCACTCTCTCCGGGAATCCAATACGGGGGAGTCACCATGCCCACCTTCACCACCCTGTTCACCGATGTCACATCCACTCCACCCACGATTCCCATCTACACCGTCACTCAAACAGTTGACACGATGGAAACCTCACCTGCCACAGCACCACTTCCTCCCCCCATGACACCTTCCTCACCTATACCCCCTCCACCCACATCTCCGCCTACATCCACATCATTCACCTCTCCCATTCCCGCCCCCATTCCCCCTGCATCTTCACCCCTCCCATCATTATTTAATGTAAATAACATATTTTTAGCATTAAACCAATGTGTATACCAGCTCCAGAATGAGTACAAAGCTCTGGACAACCGGTATCAGCAACTGGAAACGCACCATCAGAACTTACAAAGATAGTTTCACATTCTACAAACAGAAAATGCAGAACTGAATCAACGCTACACGACGCTTGAGCAGGCTCACCAAACATTATTGGCGGCACCCCAACCATCGACAGAATCAGGTGCCAAACAACTAGAAGCTTTGCTCGAGGTATACCAAGCCGATAATCTCAAAGTCCGGCGTAACCTGGCACTTCTCAGAAAACATATGGCGGCCGCCCTTGAGGAAAACAAGAGACTGCAGCAGCAAAATGAAGCAAATCTAGAAGCAGCAATGGAAGGCTCTCCACACGAAATTGATCCAGAGCAGTTTAAAGCTGTGCCCTCAGAGACAATGAAGACCATCTTGGACAGCTATGCAGATCTATTAGAAGCTCATGACGACTTGGAAAGGGAACGTGATGCACTGCGCAATCAACTCCAAGAGCAACAGACAGCACCCAAAGTCACGGAAACGACCACGACTTCAGAGGAAGTCAAGGCATTGAAAGAGCAGGTGGCCGAATTACAGGCAAGATTACTCACACATGAAAGGCAACCCTCTCCAGTTGTCGAACCAGAACCCGAGGATTTGGTACCCATCGAGGTAGATGAGACGTATGAGGAACCTTACGTTCCTATGCCAATGCCAGGTGGTGAGCAAACCGCAGAAGGAATGGATACGTTAGAAATCGAAGTACCTGAGTGGCTCCAAACACTAGAGAAAACGGCATCAACTCATGAAGATCGAGTGGCAGTTCAGATCCAATCTATGGCAAAGATAGAGGACACTATTATTAAATCAGAATACTTCCGCAGCATGTCCCACCATAGATGGATCGGAACCAATGATGATCAATACGTGCCATATTGTATACTTCTGGCGGACTACAATGCAGAAATCCAACACAGATGTGGCAAACCTCCAACGTTTGCTACACAATTTGGGCCAGATGATATCCCAGAGAGCGCCAAAAAAGGATCCATTCATCAACCCACTTGGAGGATCCGACTCCTCGAAACCTACCCGGAGATGGTTCGCACCTGGACGAATATGCCTCTTTTTATTAAATATAACCCTTGTTATGTTCCTGTACTCCGCAGACGCACATGGCCAGAGTTTACCACTGCAGTCAAGAATATCAAGGGATGTGCCAAATGGTTAAACTACGTCTATCTAGCACCCCCTCAAGGGCCTCCCACCGTCAGTTACATGATTTCCACTATACGGCACTGGAGCATCCGATTAAAGAATACCCCTGATGTAATGGCCCAGATGTGCATGAAAATTTTTGAGCTAATGCTTATTACATTCAGGACATTCAAGAATATCAAGGACCCACACTTCTCAGGCGTCGGATTCCTTACAGGAAACCAAGATTTAGTTTATGACATGAGCACCACTCCTTCTATAGAGGTGATATACGCTTGGCACGCCAGAATAAAATACCTCCCAGCCTGCTTTAAACAAACATTCGAAGAGATGTTCATAACAGGGTTCTGGGAATACCACTCAGAAATATTTGTACCCAGACCCTCACATCTCCTCCATTTATTTGCTGTGGAGCGAACCATTCACTCAGAGCAGTTACGGGTGCCACATCCAGATGTCCCAGGGCCAGTCAATTGGGATGCATTGCTGACAGATCTAGCAAGGGGACTCAGGTTAGAAGAACACCACCTCGCCGCCGATGTTGTACAATACTATGTCCAAAAAGCAGCTAGACAAGGGTCTGTCAGGGGCGACAGACGCGAGAGTGGGGGGGGTGTTGGCAGTAGCCTTGGTACATCAGGACCTACAAGACGTGAAAGTCAAAGAAGGGAGTCAGAGCGAAGGGACAGCACAAGCAAACAGGGCAGTCAAAGAAGATCTGGCAAGTAGGCCAATATTTTTTTCAAGACATTAATGCAAATCAGAGAGATGGACATGCAGGGAAGAAGAGCAAGTAGGGAGCTTGAAGATATGTATGGCAGATCACTAGAAGAAATCCCTACAACAACAGTGATTTTTATCACTAATAATCATTGTAAATCTCATTTCACATTTTTGTAGCTCCATTTTGTGCAAGCCAAGGAGTCCTTGAGCTTGAGGAGCCTTAGAAGTAGTTGCGTACCAATTTTCATAATTTTTAGATCTCGTTTGAGCCCCCAAATAAGCCCTGGAACCTAATTTTTAACTAGGCCGGACACTAGGTCTGGACAGGGCCAAAAGCTAGTCAAAAACTATAAAAGGAGCTAGAGAGCTCATTTTTGAGGTTAGATTGTAATTGAAACGAACTTGTAAGAGCTTTGAAAGTAATCTAAAGAACTCCTTGATCCTCTCTCTTTGTCTTGCCGTGTGTGCGCGTGTATGTGTATGTGTGTGCATGTTTGTGTGCTTCTCACTCACGCACTTGTGCCGCCACTTGCTCGAGGTCTTCATACCATCCTCACGTCTTCCCGGATTGACATTAAAGGAGGTGCTACTCATCATTGAGCTACAATGCACAACCACCTATAAAAGAGGAAGAACAAACTCCAATGAATGCGGATTCGGAGTTTTTACAAAATAGAGAACAAATAGTGATTGAGGTACCAGATGACACACCTCAAGGAAACAAAGAGAACATGGTGGCTGAGCCAAGGATCCAACTTCAGATTAGGCAGCCCCATGACACTACATTACATGTGGCACAGGGCAAAGATGTCACAACCGGCGAAGAACCGAGCATCCTAAAAACATGGCTTAATGTGGATGTCACTCAGCTGAAACCTGTGGTAAAACAAATGATTTAGACGGCCATGGATATGCAACAACAATTGATGGACATAGATGCAGATTATGATAAGGCCATGAGAGAAAAAAATCAATTCCAGATCATGAGCGAACAACTGTCATCGCAATTAATTCAGGCTCAAAAGGAAATCGCAATAAAAAATACAGAGATATTGGAGGTCAAAGCTAAATATGACACATTAATCACTTAGCATCACCAACTGCAAGAACAGCTCGCGGAATTACAAAGATTACATGATGCAAGCGAAGCTGACAAAGACAGAATGAAGACTAGAAGTACTGTACTGGAGACACAGCTAAAATTATACATGGAAGAGAATGACATGTTACGAAGCAGAAATAAGGAATTAATGAAATCATTATTATATGATCAACCGATCGAGCAACAGGAATCCTCAAACACCAAAGAAAAAGATTTAAGAGATTAGCTAGCACAACATGAAGATTTTCTGAGACAAGAGCGCGCAATGAGAGAAGAATCGGAACGGAAGTACTATCAAGAAATAAATGAATTACAAAAGCAGCTGAATACGGCACATGGGAAACTTGCCGCAAGCTACAGTGAAAACATGGACAATGTAGCAGAAATCGAAAATGAATTGCTTGCAGCAAAGGAAGCACTTAGAGCAGCCACGCAAGAAAATAAAGAGAAGATTGAACGCATAGAAAAATTAGAAATTCAAATCAATCAGAACGCAACGATCGGGACACCAGTAGTGTCAGCAAAAGAAAATCCTACTGACGAGGTAGAGGTACGTCCTCTATCTCCCCCGATCTATAATTCTCTAATACATGAGCAGATGGCGGATTTACATGATGATCATCCGATGCCATACACTACAGAAATAAGTCAGAAGGAACGGGCATTAGTGGTGTCCCGATTGACGGAGAATTTTGAAAATGAAGTCATTAAAGTAATGAAAGAGGCCAAGATCAAAGGTAAAGACTTGGACAAGATTATGAAGCCTTTCAATATTCCGTACGGACTATTGAAAGAGAAGACGAGATGATATATAAAGAAGATTACACAGAAAAGTCCAGATGAGCAGTTAAATTTTAACCAAGACACATTCGCGTACAGTCAGGAAGAATTCGAAGCGGCGCAACCTATTTGGCGAAGAAAGTTTTTGGAGAAACATCCCACACTACGGGTGCATTGGCACGCAGCACCATATTCATTACAGGTAAACCCTTCATTTTGTCCTATACCACGCAGAAGGGATACCAGAGAATTTTTGGACTTGCAAAGACGCGGCGCTATAAATAAACAGTGGCTGAATTATCCTATGCTTCCGAGCCCGCCACATAACTACTTGCCAACGGAAGAGTATATGATTAAAACCATCGAATTTTGGCTACAAAATTATGCGACAGTACCCGATTTAACTGTCAAAATGACCAATAAAATACTTAGCATGATACTTACAGTTTTGAAGGTATTCAAGCATGCGGCCTACACTTTTTTGAATTTCATCGGCATTAATCAGGGCACGGAAATCCTCATTTTTGATCTATCGGTTATGCCTAGCCGACCAACAATAATGGCGTATTATTCCAGATTAATGTTCTTGCCAAGTGTATATATGCAAACTTTTGAAGAAGCATTCTTTACAGGATTTTTTGAAATACATTCCGAAATTTTTTTGAAGATGTCGTCAAATTTAAATGCCAGATTAGTGGCATACGAACTTAGCTTCTTCGCAGATCATAGACAGCCACCCAATGACGGTGTGAAGGCAGAACAATGGAAGCAACTAATGATACGTGAAGCCAATCTGCTAAATGATACAGAGCAAAAAATATATAGAACATATGCCCGTCGTTCATCAAAGCCTGTCGGGGACGACAGAGTCCAGGAAGAGGGCAGTGTTGAGGGAGAATCAAGTAAAAGAAAGAAAAGAAGAAGACAACGAAAGAAGCAGCTTCACTAAAAGGAAATATCTGAAGATATATCTCTGCAAGAAGCCCCGCAGGGGCGCAACACCCATCTCTGCATAGAGCCCCGCAGGTGCGCACACACCAAGGAAAGGATGCAGCCCACAAGGGTGCTTCAACCTCTTGATCTTTGGCAGGTCCAGATCGAAGACTGTAGCACCTTACCTTCATACCTTCCACTGGTGGCGTGTGTGGCAACACGACTTAACACAACAACCCAGAATTAATGAGCCTATAGGTGAATTAGACTACGAATATCAGGTAGTCAATCAAACTCCAAGGGTTGCGGGCGTACAAAAGAAAAGAACAAGCAAAACGGGTGCATCAGGCCCAGAGAATGTACAAGGGGGAATCAGGGCCAACAAGTATTCCATATGAGGGTGCGTCAACCTCTTGAGTTACAGAGGATTCAGATCAAGGCTTACGAGCTACATCCTCATATGTGCACTAATGGCGTGTGTGGCAAACCGAATTAACAGGCTTTGAGTAATACAACAAGGTCCGATATGTGAAACCAGGATAAATCAGAGCGCCTCTAAAACGTAATGCAAGATCAAGAATCAGGCAGAACTGACCAAAGGATGCATGTGCTGATCGAGACAACAAACTGAAGACAAGAAGTAAAAGCCTGTCAAGGGACGACAGAGACGAAGAGGGGGAGAGTGTTGCAGAGCTAAAGTGAGCACAAAGTAGAGAAAAGGTGGGCCCCAAAACTTTTCTGATTTGGACATCACATCATTGTATCATAATCACTCTTGTAATATATTTTCCGTTGTAAATGCACTAGAGGAGTCCTCTAGATGCATCCCCACAAAAGATTAGAAACTTACCCATGTAAAATAGTAGGAAATTAGTCTTTTAGTGAATAAAGTGCCGGTCTCTTGTGTGAAAGGACCATTTTTAGGGCACAAGTATATAAGTCAAATGTGACTCTTTGTAAAGAACTTTTTGCCATTGTGAGAATAGAGAGGACAAAAATTCGAATTTGTGTCTTCTTCACTCTGTATATTCTTTTGTGTGAGCTTGTGTGCATGTGTATTGCTTGGAAAGAGTGTTAGGAAGTGTTATCTATCCATGAAAGTGTTTATTTGCTGTAGGTAAGGTGTGTGCGAAGTGTAGGAAGTGCTGAAGTGTAGGAAGGTTTTCCCACGACTCAATATTTTGCTCATAACTTGAAGTAGGAGTGTCAGAATTGAGTGAAACCATTGCCATTGGATGCGTCTTCTTGAGAGCTTCGAAACGCATATGCTATTTGCTATATTTGGAGTTTGGAGCTGAGAGAAAAGTCCAAAATACTGACTGCTGCTGCACCAAGTATTGTGACACCATGACCAACAGTTGAAGCTTGTTTGGATTAGTCTTTGCCTTGACTGCACTCTTTGAGTAGTTCATTTGCATTGATCATCACTTGATTGCATGTCCTCATACACTCGGCTAAGTTTGTATACTCATTGGATTGATATTTAAAATCGTGAATCCCCACTATATGCACTTGAGGGGGATTGAGGTATAGTCTCTTTCTCCACAAGTCCCTAAGTTGGTACTTAGGTCAACACACTTTTTTGGCACCTCCTCTCACAAGTCCGATGAGTATACCTCAATCCCCCTCAAGTGCATATAGTGGGGATTCACGCTTTTAAATATCAATCTGATGAGTATACAAACCTAGCCGAGTGTATGAGGACATGCAATCAAGTGATGATCAATGCAAATGAACTACTCAAAGAGTGCAGTCAAGGCAAAGACTAATCCAAACAAGCTTCAACTACTGGTCATGGTGTCACGATACTTGGTGCAGCAGAAGTCAGTATTTTGGACTTTTCTCTCAGCTCCGAACTCCAAATATAGCAAATAGCATATGTGTTTCGAAGCTCTCGAGAAGACGCATCCAATGGCAATGGTTTCACTCAATTCTGACACTCCCACTTCAAGTTATGAGCAAAATACTGAGTCGCAGGAAAACCTTCCTACACTTCAGCACTTCCTACACTTCGCACACACCTTACCTACAATAAATAAACACTTTCATGGATAGATAACACTTCTTAATACTCTTTCCAAGCAATACACATGCACACAAGCTCACACAGAAGAAGATACAGAGTGAAAAAGACACAAATTCGAATTTCTATCCTCTCTATTCTCACAATGGCAAAAAGTTCTTTACAAAGAGTCACATTTGACTTATATACTTGTGCCTTAAAAATGGTCCTTTCACACAAGAGACCGGCACTTTATTCACTAAAAGACTAATTTCCTACTATTTTACATGGGTAAGTTTCTAATCTTCTGTGGGGATGCATCTAGAGGACTCCTCTAGTGCATTTACAACGGAAAATATACAAGAGTGGTTATGATACAATGATGTGATGTCCAAATCAGAAAAATTTTGGGGCCCGCCTTTTCTCTGCTTTGTGCTCACTTTAGCTCTGCAACACTCTCCCCCTCTTTGTCTCTGTCGTCCCTTGACAGGCTTTTACTTCTTGTCTTCAGTTTGTTGTCTCGATCAGCACATGCATCCTTTGGTCAGTTCTGCCTGATTCTTGATCTTGCATTACGTTTTAGAGGCGCTCTGATTTGTCCTCGTTTCACATATCGGACCTTGCTGTATTACTCAAAGCCTGTTAATTCGATTTTCCATGCACGCCATTAGTGCACATATGAGGATGTAGCTCGTAAGCCTTGATCTGAATCCTCTATAACTCAAGAGGCTGACGCACCCTCATATGGAATACTTGTTGGCCCTAATTCCCCCTTGTACATTCTCTGGGCCTGATGCACCCGTTTTGCTTGTTCTTTTCTTTTGTACGCCCGCAACCCTTGGAGTTTGATTGACTACCTGATATTCCTAGTCTAATTCACCTATAGGCTCATTAATTCTGGGTTGTTGTGTTAAGTCGGGTTGCCACACACGCCACCAGTGGAAGTATGAAGGTAAGGTGCTACAGTCTTCGATCTGGACCTGCCAAAGATCAAGAGGTTGAAGCACCCTTGTGGGCTGCGTCCTTTCCTTGGTGTGTGCGCCCCTGCGGGGCTCTATGCAGAGATGGGTGTTGCACCCCTGCGGGGCTTCTTGCAGAGATATATCTTCAGATATTTCCTTTTAGTGAAGCTGCTTCTTTCGTTGTCTTCTTCTTTTCTTTCTTTTACTTGATTCTCCCTCAACACCTTCATTTACCAAATCTTCAATTATCACTTCTCTGAAGAATCTTTCTTCTTCAAGAAGTCTGCTTCAAAGATTGACTTCATTACCTGCACATATCTTCATATTTCTTCAAACTAATGATGCACATATCTCCATGCTACCTTTTTGCAATCATGTCAACCATTAGTCCTTCAAAAGAATCATTAAAACTTTAATTTGATCCTTAAGATAAAAAATATGTCAGAAACTCTCTTCCTGAACAAGCGACTTTGACATAGCTAACTTCTAAGATTGATTTCTCACAGGACAGATATCGTTTTGCTAAATGATTTTAGCCATACATTCCTTACCTTCTAACTTAGATTTTGAATGCTCAATTATAAAAAACTTTACACTGTGCACTGATATCTAAGCAAAACATTGACACAAAAAAGTGCGCGACTCTGAGAGGTCTACATGCAGACTTTACATACACATGTTCCTATTGATCATACTCACAGCATGAAAGGAATTAGACCATGAAACTTTGAGCATAGCCTCATTAGATTCTAGATTAGATGTGTACAACAGATTTCCTGATCCACATGATCAAGCTGAGAGAAATCAGAGAAAGATTTGACGCTAACTCGTGAAGATGACTCTCTACACATCTATCTCAATGACACCTGGCTTCTAATGACTCTCTCATGTATTTCTTTACATCATTGACTTATATACATATGATTCTAGACTTATCCCGCATCTATTACATTACTCCTTACCATCCTAAGGATCATCTACACTCATAGTACAAGAATTCCCATCTGTAATGTACATATGTATACAAGCTTAACTTCTGAGATCTCTTCACTTTCTCAAATGACTTCTTTCACTTCAATCTGATCATTGACATGCTTCAAGCTCTTTGTAATCATCAATTTGTGATTGTTTTGTTCCAACAGCTCCCCCTCAATCACTAATTGTGATTATTCCATTCTTCTTTACTCCTGCCATCTCTTTGAACCTCTGTAGCTTAGGTCCATCCAAGCTTTTTGTTAACATATCTGCAACTTGCTCTTTTGTTGGAGTATACAATACTTCAATCTCTTTATCAAGTACCTTTTCCCTCAAGAAATGATACTGAATCTCTATGTGCTTAGTCGTGGCATGAAAAACAGGGTTAGCTACCAAATACAATGAGCTCATATTGTCTCTAAAAATAATTGGAGTACTCTGATCAGTTCCAGAACTCTTCAACAAGGTCTTTAACCATATCACTTCTTTTGCAGCCTCTACCATTCCTTTATACTTAGCTTCTGTGGATGACAAAGCAACTCTATGTTGCTTCTTTGAGCACCAAGAAACTAATTTATCTCCAATATAACAGAGGTAACCATGAGTAGATCTTCTATCATCTGAATCACCTACCCAATCTGCATCTCTAAACACTTTGATTCTTGTATCAGAAGTAAATCCATAATACAAACCTTCATTTAGAGTTCCCTTGATATATCTGAGTACCCTTTGAGCTACAATCCAATGAGTCTTCTTTGGACAATGCATAAATTGTGATAACACACCTACTGCATATGATAGGTCTGGCCTTGTCAAAGTAGCATAGATCAAACTACCTACCAAACTCTGATATTTCTTCATATCATTGAATTCTTCACCTCCATATCTGCTCAACTTATGATTTACCTCCAATGGTGTGGTTGAAGGCTTGCAATCCTCCATGTTGAACTTGACCAGAAGATTCTTCAAGTATCTCTCTTGTGTAATATATACTCCATGTTGAGTATACACAATCCACATTCCTAAGAAATTAGATAAGTTTCCCAAATCACTTATCTTAAACTCCTTCTCTATTTGTTTCTTAAGCTCCTTGACTCCTTGAGCATCTATACCTGTGACAATAATATCATCAACATAAATACATATGTATAAATATATATCCATTTTCATTTGCCTTCACTAGCAAGCTACTATCTTCCTTTGATGCTTGATATCCGCATTCATTCAAGAACTTAACAAGCCTGTATATCCATGCTTTTGGAGCCTGCTTCAAACCATAGGAAGCTCTCTTGAGCTTACACACATAATCTGATCCAATTGAATCCATGAAACCTTCTGATTGTTCCATGTACACTTCATCTGCAATGTATCCATTCAGAAATGCATTCTTCACATCTAATTGTGATAACTTCCATCCTTTACAAGCAACAATAGAAATCAATGATCTAATTGTAGACATCTTAGCAACATGACTAAAGGTTTCATCATAATCTACCCCATAAGTTTGGGCATAACGTTTGAGCACAAGTCTAGCTTTGTATCTAGACACCTTTCCATATGCAAACCTTTTTGTTTTATACACCCACTTACATCCAATGACCTTCTGATTCTTTGGTCTTGGCACCAATTCCCATGTTTCATTTTCAAGTAGAGCATTATACTCTTCTTGCATTGCCTTCTCCCAATTCTATTTACCTTTAGCTTCTTCATATTTGATTGGATCCTCTTCTATCTTCACAATGTAATCATAATCTTTTGTTGTTAGGAAAGATGTATCATAGCTATACCTGATAGGTTCTTTTCTTTCTCTCAAGGATCTTCTGACCTCTGCACTTCTTGAAGTCTCAGCCACATTTGATTCTAGATCAAATCTTGGCCCATCTTCAACATTGTCCTGCAATTTACTTTTAAAATCAACATCATCAATATCTTTGTCATACACACTTACTTTTGTCTCCCCTTTCCTTTTTATTTCTTCAACATCTGCATATTCATTTGTTGTCCCTCTATACCATGTACTTTGCTCATCAAATGTAACATCTTTTGTAACAAGAAATTGCTTTGTGGATGGAGTCCACAATCTGTAACCCATCTGTCTATCATCATACCCAATAAACACATACTTCTCTACTTTGGGTTCTAGCTTATGTCTTAATTGTGAAGGAACATAAGCATATGCTAAACATCCAAATACCTTACAATGATCAAGAGTAGGTTTCTTACCCCACCATGCTGCATAAGGTGTTCTTCCATCCAAAGCTTTACAAGGTAACCTATTCACAAGGTATGTTGCAGTGTTGATAGCTTCTGCCCATAAGTAGTTTGGACAATTCTTTTCCTTCATCATTGCTCTTGCAAACTCTACAAGAGTTCTATTTCTTCTTTCTGCAACTCCATTTTTTTGAGGGGAGTACCTGCAAGTTACTTCTCTTTTTATACCTGCATTCCACAGATAATCATCAAACTCTTTAGAGAAATAGTCTCCCCCTCCATCTGATCTCAACCTCTTGAGCTTTTGTGCTGTAATCCTTTCTGCATAAGCATGATAATGCTTGAATGTCTTGACCACTTATGACTTGTCCTTGATTACATATAAAGTAATCCATCTGGTTGCATCATCAACAAACAACACATAATATCTGGATCCATTTATATTATAGTCCCTTGAAGGACCCCACACATCTGTATGAACCAATTCAAGGATATTTGAATACTTGTACCCTGATTTACTGTATGAACTTTTGTGTGCTTTACCTAATCGACAAGCTTCACACTTGTACACCATGTGTTGACCTTCAACATTTGGCAAACCAAGCACCACATCATTCTTTGACATTTCCTTTATGGCTCTCTCATTGAAATGACCTAGCCTTTTATGCCATAGGTCCAACTCAGACATCTTTTGACTTGCATAAATACTCCTAGCTTGAGCATCCTTCCTCATCCAATTCTTCAAACCTGCAAGTTCCTCCCTAGTTGGAACACTAGGATCTTCAAACTCAGGCTTTTCTTCTTCTCCTATAATGAATGCCATCAAATCTTTGCTCATGAGGTGTGCCTCCATCCTCATGGACCAAGCTGGATAGTTCTCCCTATCTAGCTTTTCAATCTACAAGCTTTCTCCCATCTTTGATCTTTTGTGTCTGCTATTACTAGGATTTATGATAATATAGTGTACCTTTGATATGAGGCTTTAATCCTTCTTGATCCTTTGAACTCGTGCTTTGTACTTCTTCAGTTTGTCTTCAAGAATTTGACTTTCTCCACCTTCAATTAGAAGGAACTTCAATATCTGCAACAGTCAAGACTTCCAATGCCTTTACTTTACTTGTATTACACCTTCAGCTCTGATACCAGTGTTGGAGACCTCTAAATCTCCAAAGGTTTGATCTATACTGATTTAAGAGCACCTCTATAGCAGTTATGGACCAAACTTTACACAAATGTTACCTTCATTTACCAAATCTTCAATTATCACTTCTCTGGGTGAGAATCTTTCTTCTTAAAGAAGTCTGCTTCAAAGATTGACTTCATTACCTGCACATATCTTCACATTTCTTCAAACTAATGATGCACATATCTCCATGTTACCTTTGCGCAATCATGTCAACCATTAGTCCTTCAAAAGAATCATTAAAACTTTAATTTGATCCTTAAGATAAAAAATATGTCAGAAACTATCTTCCTGAACAAGCGACTTTGACATAGCTAACTTTTAAGATTGATTTCTCATAGCACAGATCCCGTTTTGCTAAATGCTTTTAGCCATAGATTCCTTACCTTCTAACTTAGATTTTGAATTCTCACTCATCAAAAACTTTACACTGTGCACTAAGATCTAAGCAAAACATTGACACGAAAAAGTGCGTGACTCTGAGAGGTCTACCTGCAGACTTTACATACACATGTTCCTATTGATCATAATCACAACATGAAAGGAATTAGACCATGAAACTTTGAGCATAGCTTCATTAGATTTTAGATTAGATGTGTACAAAAGATTTCCTGATCCACATGATTAGGCTGAGAGAAATCAGAAAAAGATTTGACGCTAACTCGTGAAGATGACTCTCTACAGATCTATCTCAATGACACTTGGCTTCTAATGACTCTCTCATGTATTTCTTTACATCATTGACTTATATACATATGATTCTAGAGTTATCCTACATCTATTACATTACTTCTTACCATCCTAAGGATCATCTACACTCATAGTACAAGAATTCCCATCTGTAATGTACATATGTATACAAGCTTCACTTATGAGATCTGTTCACTTTCTCAGATGACTTCTTTCACTTCAATCTGATCATTGACATGCTTCAAGCTCTTTGTAGTCATGAATTTGTGATTGTTTTGTTCCAATGGCTCCCCCTCAATCACTAATTGTGATTATTCCATTCTTCTTTACTCCTGCCATCTCTTTGAACCTCTGTAGCTTAGGTCCATCCAAGCTTTTTGTTAACATATCTGCATTTTGCTCTTTTGTTGGAGTATACAATACTTCAATCTCTTTATCAAGTACCTTTTCCCTCAAGAAATGATACTGAATCTCTATGTGCTTAGTCGTGGCATGAAAAACAGGGTTAGCTGCCAAATACAATGAACTCATATTGTCTCCAAAAATAATTGGAGTACTCTGATCAGTTCCAAAACTCTTCAACAAGGTCTTTAACCATATCACTTCTTTTACAGCCTCTACCATTCCTTTATACTCAGCTTATGTGGATGACAAAGCAACTCTATGTTGCTTCTTTGAGCACCAAGAAACTAATTTATCTCCAATATAACAGAGATAACCATGAGTAGATCTTCTATAATCTGAATCACCTACCCAATCTGCATCACTAAACACTTTGATTCTTGTATCAAAAGTAAATCCATAATACAAACCTTCATTTAGAGTTCCCTTGATATATATGAGTACCCTTTGAGCTGCAATCCAATGAGTCTTCTTTGGACAATGCATAAATTGTGATAACACACCTACTGCATATGATAGGTTTGGCCTTGTCAAAGTAGCATAGATTAAACTACCTACCAAACTCTGATATTTCTTCATATCATTGAATTCTTCACCTCCATATCTGCTCAACTTATGATTTACCTCCAATGGTGTGGTTGAAGGCTTGCAATCCTCCATGTTGAACTTGACCAGAAGATTCTTCAAGTATCTCTCTTGTGTAACATATACTCCATGTTGAGTATACACAATCCGCATTCCTAAGAAATAAGATAAGTTTCCCAAATCACTTATCTTAAACTCCTTCTCTATTTTTTTCTTAAGCTCCTTGATTCCTTGAGCATTTGTACCTGTGACAATAATATCATCAACACTCTTCTATCTTCACAATGTAAGCATAATCTTTTGTTGTTAGGAAAGATGTATCATAGCTATACCTGATAGGCTCTTTTCTTTCTCTCAGGGATCTTTTGACCTCTTCACTTCTTGAAGTCTCAGCCACATTTGATTTTGGATCAAATCTTGGCCCATCTTCAACATTGTTCTCCAATTTACTTTTATAATCAACATCATCAATATCTTGTTCATACACACTTACTTTTGTCTTCCCTTTCCTTTTTATTTCTTCAACATCTGTATATTCATTTGTTGTCCCTGTATACCATGTACTTTTCTCATCAAATGTAACATCGTTTGTAACAAAAAATTGCTTTGTGGATGGAGTCCACAATCTGTAACCCATCTGTCTATCATCATACCCAATAAACACATACTTCTCTACTTTGGGTTCTAGCTTATGTCTTAATTGTGAAGGAACATAAGCATATGCTAAACATCCAAATACCTTACAATGATCAAGAGTAGGTTTCTTACCCCACCATGCTGCATAAGGTGTTCTTCCATCCAAAGCTTTACAAGGTAACCTATTCACAAGGTATGTTGCAGTGTTGATAGCTTCTGCCCATAAGTAGTTTGGACAATTCTTTTCCTTCATCATTGCTCTTGCAAACTCTACAAGAGTTCTATTTCTTCTTTCTGCAACTCCATTTTGTTGAGGGGAGTACCTACAAGTTACTTCTCTTTTTATACCTGCATTCCACAAATAATCATCAAACTCTTTAGAGAAATACTCTCCCCCTTCATCTAATCTCAACCTCTTGAGCTTTTGTGCTGTAATCCTTTCTACATAAGCATGATAATGCTTGAATGTCTTGAACACTTCTGACTTTTCCTTGATTACATATAAAGTAATCCATCTGGTTGCATCATCAACAAACAACACATAATATCTGGATCCATTTATACTATAGTCCCTTGAAGGACCCCACACATCTGTATGAATAGGCATTCTTGAATATATGGAGTCATATTTACTTTATTTCTGACTTGCCTCATAGCATGTGAAAGCAATTGCACTATGATTTTCTGAGGTGCTGTATATCTATGCATACTAGGAAAACAAAAATGTTGGTGTACCAATCGAACAAAGTCTTCAATATCGGTTCGGTTGATTTCTAAAAAAGTTCGCTTTTTGGGATCATGACATTCATCCTTGACATTAGTGAGGCCATCTTGATTCCATCCAAAAGCTCTGTTGATTAGCTCATGAGTGAATCTAATTGTTTTCCATGTACCAACTTTGTCAAGCACTCTTGCTTCTGGGATTGATGGCTTGTCTGATGCAGACTGTAGCGTATTGATCACTTGTGTGCATCTCTAAAAATTTGGCAGATATATGGGTAGTCATAAGAATTCATCAATGCCAGCTCTTGTCCAGACATCTGTCGTGCGCGGCAATCCCTGTACTATCATCTGGAAATCTTTGGACATGATAGGAAAGTAGTGATCTCTATCCATGATCTTGATGGTAGCCATGAAAAGAAGTTTTGACACTGGTTGATCATCAAGAAACCAATGACCTCTTGCCTTCGTAATTGATTCCAAGGGAAGAAGCAAGACCTCTTCCTCTTGCGTAGCCTCAGAATTAGAGGATGCCATCTGCACTCAATACATACTAGTAATCAGTGGCAAGCTGGTATCAAGAACCATCCTTCTCTTATCCTTCATAACTTTGGCAATTTTCTGAGTGAATTGTGTCGTCCCTTCCCCATGGGTGTGAGAAAGGTAATACCCAGGATTTTTTCGTACTTATTTATATATTTTTTCTTGTGTTTGAAAGAAAACAGAAAGGTTAGTTAATAGCCGAGGTAGTTATTGAATCATTAGTTATTTTCCTTGGATTATTTTACAAGTGCTCTCCTATTTCCCAAGAGGGAAATGTGCTTCACTATTCGGAAGTAGAAGAAGAAGGTGCCGAATGCTTGGCCTTGTAATGTGGCCCTATTATGCATACTTTGGATTCTTGTGACTCCAAATGTGTGCAATCCGGATTATTTGATTGATGTGTATAGATTGTTTTGCCTGTGGGCATCCAAATCTGCTTTACTCTACTGGGACAGACTGTATTCCCAGCACTCCTGGTGAATGTAGTGCTTCTCATGTTGTACTTTTGCTTCGTCTGCCGTTTGAATCTTTGAATGATTTTTGTTGCGTGTCGAGGTTCTTGCTCTGTCTTGTAGTTGTTTATCTTTTGTTGTTTTGCCTTTAGGTCGTATTGATTCTCCTTGTGTCTTGACTTGTCCTTTTTGATGATGGTCAGTTGTGCACATGACTTGGGAATCGATATTTGCATTCAGGTCGGCTAGGCGGCTATCACCTTCTTTGGAATCCATACTCTCGCAATCCTTTGTGGACCTGAGTGTCTAACGTGACTTGCATTCTTATTCTGTTGATCCTTCTGATGTCGAGAGTAGTTCTTTTGTTGACGATATGTTGTCACTTGATCCTTTCTTATCCAAGTATGTCTAGTATAAGGAATGGGGTATATTCTAATGAGTGTAGGTTTTTGATAGTCTTTCTCACTAGTCCCTCTTGTGCTTGGTTCCTCACTGAGGTTTTTATTGGATATGACACTAATCATGTGATTTACTGCATTAGAAGATTATGCGAAAGCAAGATTTGGTGCATTTTCACATGAGGTACTTGATGGTGGGGTTTCCATAGTGTGAGTGAACATACGTTCATCATTGTGCTCGTTTGAGTGATCTCTCGGGTCTATACATTTGGCTTTGATCGGTCGTTCGTCTAACATGCTGAATACCTCACGTCTTATCTTGGCCGAGATGTATCCTAGTGCCAATTGAATAGTCACTTCATATTCATATATCCAATCTTGACCTAACACGAGCTCTTATAATAAGTCCTGATCATGACAAACTACGAGTTTTTATTCCATCGAGTTGTTTCTGAGATGTAGAGGTAAGTTAATCTCACCTATACATTGAGTAACTTTTCCTCCTATTCCTATCAGCTTTGCTTTAGAGGGCCGTAGTTCTTCCTTGAGTTTCTTGGTCAATGAAAATTTGATACAGCTTATGGCTGCTCCTGTGTCAATGAGAGCATCCACTAAGTGGTACTCTTTTGTTCCAACACCCAAGTTCAAATAAGGTTGTTTTATTTGCTGTCCTAGGTTCTCAGTGGCTCTAAAGTTAGCTAGTGGGATGAGTTCCTCTCCTTGTCGATATCTCTCATCTCTCTCTCTCTCTCATCCACTCCTTTCGTTTCCTTATTCGTTCTAGCGCTTCTTGTCTAGCTTCTTCTCGTATTCTTTCTTCCTCTTTGCACCTATTTTTACCCATTATTAATCGTGACATTATCTCTTCTGTCAATGGCTCTAAATATTTTTTTACTCGGCAACCACTGATATAGTTAGGCAATACTTCTCCATCTAGTGTTGCTAAGCGGATGGCTCTGTTGGTAGATATATGATTGATGATCAATGGGCCATATCCTCTTTTTTGCAGTTTCTTTGCATGTTGCTTCAAAGTGTAAACCAAAACTAAATCCCCTTCCTTCAGGTTTTTGTCTTTAATATGAGCATCAAAATATGCCTTCTATCGCCTTTTAGCAGCATAAATCCCTGCTACCACTTGTAACCTAGTTTCGTGTAACTTTTCTATTTGATCCAATTGAGCTGATAATTCATGTCCAGTCCACTCATAAGTTGTTGCTACTCTAAGAGTGGGCAGTAAGAAATCAATTGGCAAGATGGCATTCTATCCATACACTAAATTAAAAGGAGTAGTTCCTATGGCTGTTTTGTAGGCTACGTGGAATGCCCATAAAGCATGATGAAATTGCTTATCCCAATCAGACCTACCATTGTTAACAATTTTAGTGAGGACTGTGCACAAGATTTTTTATTCGTATATCCAGTCTTGTCCTAACACGAGCTCTTCCAATAAGTCCTGATCGTGACATACTAAGAGTTTTTGTTCCATTGTGTTGTTTCCTAAGTGTAGAGGCAAGATAATCTCTCATATACACTTGGTGATCTTTCCTCCTATTCCAATCAGTTGTGCCTTTGATGGACGTAATTCTTCCTTGAGTTGCTGAGTCAATGAAAATTTGATGTAGCTCATAGTGGCTCCTGTGTCAATGAGAGCATCCACTAAGTGGTACTCCGTTTTCCCGGCTCCCAAATTCAAATATGGTTGTGTCCTTTGTTGACCTAGTCTTTCAGTGGCTCTAAAATTAGCCATTAGGATGAGTTCCTCTCCTAGGCGATATCTCTCATCTCTCTCTCTCTCATCCACTCTTTCCGTTTCTTGATTCGTTCTAGTGCTTCCTGTCTGGCTTCTTCTCGTATCCTTTCTTCCTTGATGCGTCTATTTTTACCCATTATCAATCGTGACATCATTTCTTCAGTCAATGGCTCTAAATATTTTTTTACTCGACATATAATTTGGCAATACTTCTCCTTCTAGAGTTGCTAAGCTGATGGCTCCGCTAGTGGATATGCAATTGATGATTAATGGGCCATATCCTCTTTTCTGCAATTTCTTAGCGTGTTGTTTCAAGTTATATACCAAAACTAAATCTTCTTCCTTCAAATTTTTGTCTTTAACATGAGCATCAAAATATGCCTTCTGTCGCCTTTTAGCAGCATAAATCTCTGCTACTGCTTGTAACCTAGTTTCATGTAGCTTCTCTATTTGATCCAATTGAGCTGAGAGTTCATGTCCATTCCACTCATAAGTTGTTGCTACTCTAAGAGTGGGTATTAGGAAATCAATTGGTAAAATAGCATTCTGCCCATACACTAAGTTAAAAGGAGTAGTGCCTATGGCAGTCTTGTAAGCTACTCTGAATGCCCATAAGGCGTGATGTAATTGTTTATCCCAATCAGATCTACCATTGTTCACAATTTTAGTGAGAACTGTGCACAAGATTTTATTTGAACTTTTGGCTTGTCCATTGGCTTGTGGGTGATAAGGGGCTTATTTCTTATGAATTACCAAGAATTCATTCAGTAAGGCTTCTATCACTTCATTCACAAAATGCGTCCCTCTATCACTCACAATTTCTATCGGTAGTCCAAATCTAGTGAAAACGTTCTCGAAGAGAAACTTGGCCGTAGTCCTTGCATCGTTTTTCTTGGTTGCTTTGGCTTCAACCCATTTGGTCAGATAGTCTGTGGCTACGATTATGTACTCGGCGTGGGATCCTTTAGCTGGTGGGCTAATAGGTCCTATGAAGTCTATTCCCCATTTAGTAAAAGCCCTGGCACTCATCATGGGTTTTAGTTGCATTTCATCCCTTCTAATCGAATATTTCGTTCGTTGACATGCATCACATCGTTGAACATATGTGGTTGCATCTTGATGTAAAGTTGGCCACCACATTCCCGCAAAGAGAATCATTTTTGTTGTTTTATCTGCAGAGAAATGTCCTCCTACAGCTCCTATATGTGCCATCTCTAAAATAGCAAGATACTCGTCTTCATGAATGCACATTCGCAAATGATTATCTCTTCCTCGTTTAAAGAGTTGTTTTCCTATAAGAGCATAGTCCTTGCTTTGTTCTACAAGTGCTCTTTTTCTTGCTAGAGTGGCTCCTTCTGGGTACTCTTGGGTCTTCAAGAATTTCACCAGAGGCATGCTCCATCTTGGTGCTACGATGGAGTAGCACAGAGTGGAGTTCTCTTCTGGATTCCGTTCTTGAGAGGTTGGGCAGGCTGATACATAGTTATGCGCATCCCTCTACATGGTTGGCCAATATATGCCCAATCTTCTTAGTGTTTGCCATGTTCTGTTCGCATTTAGATGAGTTTTCCATTGATTTACATGTGCTTTTTGAAGCCACATTTCTTGTTCCTCTTCTTCTACGCATCTCATGAGTAATCCACTTGAGTCTTGGTGATACAAACTTCCAGCAATGATATGGAGATTTTTAGCCTTCCACAGGTCTTGGGTTCGGTTTGGTGTGGTCCCATCTTTAGGTCCATGCGTGAGTATAGGGATCAACTTTTCTGCCCATTGGGGACATACTTCGAGATTAAAAAGGTACGTATCTGGCAGATCATCTGGTACTCCTATGGGTGGTTCACCATGTGTCATCCTTGATAGGTGATCCGCTCTTATGTGGGTATTTCCTTTCTTGACTACTACTTCAAAATCAAATTCCATCAACAATAAAAACCATCGTACTAGTCGTCCCGTATTACAAGGCTTATTGACTAAGTACAATAGGTCTTGATGATCAATGAAGAATTTGAATTTGTTTGCCAAAAGGTAATGTCGGAACTTTTTTTTACTGCGTATACCATTCCTATGCCTTCTCTTTCGGTTGTGGTATAATTGCGTTGTGCTTGATTCAATTGTCTACTGGCATAGGCTATAGGGTGATCTAACTTTCCTGTATCTGCGGGTTGAGCTAAGATTCAACCAATGGCAAACTTGGAAGCATCCACGTGAATGTGAAATGGCTTATTCCAATTGGGTACTCGGAGGATTGGTGTTGAACTCAATCGACTCTTTAATTTGTTAAAGGCCTTTTCACATTCTTCAGTCCAGTTAAACTGAGTCAATAATGCATAAAGAGGTCTAGCAATTATGGCATACATATGTATAAATCTTCGGTAGAATCCACAATGTCCCATAAATTCTTGGACTTCTTTAGCCGTCTTTGGTCTCGGTAAATCCAGAATTACTTTGATTTTGTCTTCATCAGTTGAAATTCCATTTTTAGAGACAATATGTCCTAATATCTTTCCTTGTCGAACCATGAAGACACATTTTTCTACGTTGAGGCATACTCTATATTGTCGACATTTGGCAAAGATCTTTCCTAGTTTAGGGATATGCTCTGATCGTATCGTTGAATAAGTACATAGATCGTCCACGTATACCTCCATACTCTTTCTCAAGAACTCCTTGAATACATGACGCATCAATCTTTGGAAAGTGGTTGGGGCATTGGTTAGGCCAAAAGGCATAACCCTAAAGGCGTATACTCCCCATTCAGTGGCAAAAGCTGTTTTATGTTGGTCCTCTGGAGCAATGGCTACCTGATTATATCCTGAAAAGCCGTCCAAAAAACTGTAAACTTCCTTCCCTGCCACTCTTTCCAACAGATGATCCGTGATGGGTAATGGGTAACTATCCCTTATGGTAGTGACATTTACTTTTTTCAGATTTATGCATACTCTTAACTTACCATTCTTTTTCGGTACAACCACCAAAGGCGACACCCATTCCGTGTGTTCGATCTCATATATGAACCCAACATCTAATAGTTTATCTATCTGTTCTTTAATCTTCGCTGAGTAAACATCGTTATATGTGTATGGTCTTTGTTTGGAAGGTTTAGCTTCAGATGTCATAGGGATTCTATGTGCACATATAGATGGATCTACTCCTTTCAAGTCCTTATAGGTCCAGGCAAAGACATCCCGGTATTCCCTTATGAGACGTATTAAATCTTGTTCTTCCTCCATAGAGACATCCTGTCCTATAAAAGTACATCGTTCTTCTCCTTCCTCTAAGGTTACTACTATTTTCTTGGTCTGCTCTTTGTTGTCATATGCTATTCGTGACTGTGCTTCTCGTTTTGGCATTTGAATAGCAATCCTTCTCTCTTCTACTTCATATTTTTTGAAGTGGGCGGGCACTTCAAATTGGTCTTGAGGCTTGTTTTCTTCATCATTTTTTGCTTTATCTAATCCAAGCTCCTCTTTCCGTGTTGGTTCTTGATTTATTTCATTAGTTATGACACTTAATTCTTGATTTCCACTTTCTATTTCCATTTGATCTTGCTCCATTTCAATGCTCTCGTAATCCTCTTTCCATTCTTTTTCAATTATTTCTCCTTCTTCAGCCTCTTGAAGAACTACCACGTATAGACTAACGTCAAATCCTTCCTCATCAATGCATTCATTCATGGTTATCACTTCTTCGTTTACACACACATTGAGACTAGCTAAAATCTCCATCCAACCCTGAGGTTCAAACTCTTCATCTAAGAATATTTGAGGCATATAGGCTGGATCTTGTACTGATCTAGCAACTCCTTGCCTTTGCTGCCATCCTTTCCTCCTATCCTCTTCTTTTTCCGCAGTTTGGCATATCCATAGATGAGTGTCTTCGTTCATCCACGATTGATCACTTGAACCTATACTATGAATCGACTGATTATCTTCCTCCTTATCAATCTGATTCCATTGTAAGGGGGGAACATCTTGATATGTATATGTGTGGAGATTTATTCTTGTGGTGGTTCCTTCATGCTATAGGTATACAACATCTTTTCCCCAATCTTGCACTACCTTTAGTTGTCTCATGAAAGGTCTTCCAAGTATCATTTCATAATTGCTAGGCCTTTCAAATTGACAAATCGCTAAGGTGTGCTCGAACTCAACTCTGCAAGTGGTAAAAAGTACCCGTTTCAATAATCCCAAGGGTCATTCAGTGTGTCCGTCTGCCATTTGTATCTTCATGTGTGTTGGTCTTAGAGCTGGTTTTCCCCATTTCTCCCAGATTTCTTTAGTTGCTATTCCTACTCCAGCTCCAGAATCTAAGATGGCTTTGGTGGTGTAACCCCTATAGGTAATTCGAAGGCAAGTATTTCCTTCATCTCCCTCACTGAAATCTCCAACCTTGTCGACTGGGATGTTTACTGTGTTTACTTCATCAGACACCTCCTTTTCTTCCGCCTTGATCTCCAATTGACTGGTTAATTTCTCCTTCAAATGTGGTTTGACCTTCAACAGTTCTTCCAATGTCAGAGTGCAAGGGATTTTTACCTTTCTAAGGTGTTGTATGATATCCGATGTTTGGATTGATGGGTTCTGTTCTTTTTTTCTCATTGAGGGAATGCGGTATAATTTTGAATTATGTTCGTACTCTCCTGTGTAATTTGGCAAAACATTTACACTATCATTTTCTTCGTTACTTGGCTCAATTGGTATTATTTCTTCTTAATTCAGTTCAGGTATGGAGTCTTCAATTTCACCTTCTGCTTCTAGCTCCTCAAAGGGTGGGTCTATTCCTTCCACTTTCTGCCACCAGTCTTCTTGGACTCTTGCCCACAAGTCTTTAGGCCATTCTCTGTCTACTTCGGGGATAATGGATCCTTCCCTTTTATCCTCATAGTAATTTCCATTATGTGTCTTACCTACTTTGGGTTTCTCGAGGTCTTTAGGGATGATACACTCTTGGAATTCTCTTTCGGGAATTCGTGATTTGTGTAATTGAAGAACAGGTTTTCCTAAGGTTTGTTGAGCTACTTCAATTAATTTTTTGCATATCTCCAACCTTTCCTTCTCTAAATCACCTCTAGGATATTCTCTTTCATGTTGTTCTATGGTAGGTCCTGCTCTTATTCGTGCCTTGTACGCCTGAATCCACATGGCTAATTCTTGAGGCATGGGATCTGCTAAAACTGATCCTACCTCTTCCTTTTTATACTTTCCATTTTTATTTTCTTCTTCAAATTTCTGTTTCTCTTTTGGATTTTGTTCGCTCTTCTCATTTTCCTTCTTTTGTAGTAGTTTCTTTTCCTTTATCCTATCTCTACAGTTCTTCCATCTCTCTGTTCGTTTACTTGTAACACTTTTCTCAGGCTCTTCAGAGTCTTCAACTATTTGAGGTGTAGGTATGTTCATTTCTCTGTCACCTTGATCATTTTCTTCAATTTTGTCTGGGGTCTCTCTAGCTTTGGCTCTAGTTATTGCTTTCAATGGTACAATATATTCCTTATCGCTTCTTGCTGATTCTATCACTTCTATCACGTTAATCTGCACGTTAGAGTTAACTTTGTTGGGGTTCTTGGGGCAATCTCTGAAAAGGTGTTCTTTACCACAATCACTACAGTATCCTTCCCAGACTCGCTATGGTGGTGGGTTTGCTAGTGTACATTCTCTGATATAATGATCACCTCCGCATCTATAACATGGTCCTCTAGGGACAGACGGTCTGTTCATAGGTCGGGGAGGTATGGATGCCCTAGGGGATGTGTACATTAATGACACATAGTCCTTCTCATATCCGTAGGAAATATCAGGTGCTTCCATGCCATATGCATATGGTTCATACATTTTTCCATATTCTATCATAGAGCTCTCATAACTGGGATAATTTCCTTGACTATGGTCATAAGATGAGTCATATGGTTCATTGCTAGGCAATGGTGTGGCTGGGACTATCGCTCTCTCTAGGTTTTCTTCAGGTTGAGCTATTTTCACTAGGACAACATTTTGAGGATGGGGTGGTTGTTGTCCTAACACCGGTTGTGGTTGAGTGTACCCTTGATAAGCATATGGTCGTGGTACAGGTGCCTGTTGCTAATATGTGGGATATCTAAAGGCTTTACCTCCTTGATCTCTCTGAGGGTATCCGTAGGGTCTCATGACAGGTTGTACAGGTCTTGATTGCCTATTGTAAGGACAATTTTCTGCGCTATGATTTGTGTATTTTTGTTCTATGTTGCAATATTGTAAAGGGCCCGGAATAGCTGGTCTATTGTAAACATAAGCAGGTGGTGGGACTACTCCCCTAGTGCACAAATGAGAGGGATGATCACCTCCACAATGCATACATCTTCTAAGCATGGGCACTCTCATTGGGTTGTTGGGGTAGTTCCTCTGTCCTTGAACATTCAACTTTTTTACGACTAAGTCGGCTATTTCCTCTACATTATTCTTAGGGTTTGATGTGCTGCTAGATGAATCTTCACTTTTCACGCTACCTTGAGGTATTTTTAGATCCTCGGTTAGATTTTCCTCTAGGTCAATACATTCTTTCATGCATTCTTGCAAGGTTTGAACTCTCTTCACGTACACCAGAGATCTTAATGATCCATTCAATAATCCTTCCAAAAATAATGACACCATTTTGTTTTGGGTGGGCCTCTCTTCCACTGGGCACCTATCCACATATTGCTTGAATCTTCTTGCTGCCAATCTCATTGATTCTGTAGGAGCTTGCTTAAAGCTATGGATCAATGAGAAAGAATTATTTTTAATCCCAGATTTAGTGAAATCTTCAATCATTTCTTGATAGACTTGTTCCATGTTTTGAAAATTATTAGGGTCTAATGGCTGGAACCAAGCTAAAGCTGTGTCCGTCAAAGTTAGACCAAAAGATACATATTGGATCAAAAAATCTTCTACTTGTTTGGCTCTGATTACTTGCTTGAATTCAGTTATATGATTGTAAGGTTCACTAGAGCCATCATAGTGATTTCTCATGCATTTGGCCACTTGAATTGGCCTTAATCTTCTTCCTGCTTCAGGCAGTCTATGCATCACAGGGAAAACAATTCTTCCAATGGGTATACCCGGTCCCCTTGCTACAGGTGGTCCAACTGGGGCAGGAATTCCATTCCATGGGTCAATAGGTGGCTGAGGCCGATAATTAGGGTTATTTGCAGGCATAGCAAACTGCACATGTGGTCTAACCGGAATTTGAGTTTGTTGTGTTTGTCCTGACTACTGAAATGAATTATTCTGAGAGGTTCCATGTGGGTTTCGTGAAGTAGCAGGAATAGCATATGACAACAAAGAACAGACCAAGAAAATAGTGGTAACATTGGAGGAAGGAGAAGAACGATGTACTTTTATAGGACAAAATGTCTCAATGGAAGAAGAACAAGAGTTAATACGACTCATACGAGAATATAGGGATGTCTTTGCTTGGACATATAAGGATTTGAAAGGAGTAGATCCCACTATTTGTGCCCATAGAATCCCTATGACATCAGAAGCCAAACCTTCCAAACAAAGACCATACACTTATAACGATGTTTACTCAGCAAAAATTAAGGAAGAGATAGACAAGTTGTTAGATGCTAGGTTCATTTATGAGATCGAGCACACGGAATGGGTGTCACCTTTGGTGGTCGTACCGAAAAAGAATGGCAAGTTAAGGGTATGCATTAATTTGAAGAAGGTAAATGCTGCCATCATAAGAGATAGTTACCCATTACCCATCACTGATCATCTTTTGGAAAGAGTGGCAGGAAAGGAAGTTTATAGTTTTCTAGACAGCTTTTCATGGTATAATCAGGTAGCGATTGCTACTGAGGACCAACATAAAATAGCCTTTGCAACTGAATGGGAAGTATACGCCTTTAGGGTTATGCCTTTTGGTCTAACCAATGCCCCAGCCACTTTCCAAAGATTGATGTGCCATGTATTCAAGGAGTTCTTGAGAAAAAGCATGGAAGTATACGTGGATGATTTATGCACTTATTCAGCTATACAATCAGAACATATCCCTGAAATAGGAAAGATTTTTGCCAAATGTCGACAATATAGAGTATGCCTCAATCCAGAAAAGTGTGTCTTCATGGTTCAACAAGGAAAGATATTAGGACACATTGTCTCTAAAAATGGAATTTCCACAGATGAAGACAAAATCAAAGTGATTCTGGATTTGCCGAGAGCAAAGACTGCTAAAGAAGTGCAAGCATTTATGGGACACTTTTGATACTACCGTAGATTTATACACATGTATGCCATAATTGCTAGACCTCTTTATGCATTATTGTCTCAGTTCAATTGGACAGAAGAATGTGAAAAGGCCTTCAACGAATTAAAGAGTCGATTAAGTTCAGCACCAATCCTTCCAGTACCTAATTGGAACAAACCATTTCATATTCACGTAGATGCTTCCAAGTTTTCCATTGGTTGCATCTTAGCTCAACCTACGGATACAGGGAAGGTGGACCACCCTATAGCCTATGCTAGTAGACAATTGAATCAAGCGGAGTGCAATTATACCACAACTGAGAGAGAGGGTTTAGGGATGGTGTACGCAGTGAAGAAGTTTCGACACTACCTCTTGGCAAACAAATTCAAATTTTTCATTGATCATCAAGCTCTATTGTACTTAGTCAATAAGCCTTGTAATACGGGACGACTAGTACGATGGTTTCTATTGTTGATGGAGTTTGATTTTGAAGTAGTAATCAAAAAAGGGAATACACACATTAGAGCATATCACTTATCGCAAATGACACATGGAGAACCACCCACAGGAGTACCAGATGATCTGCCAAACACTTACCTTTTTAATCTCGAAGTATGTCCCCAATGGGCAGAAAAGTTGATCCCTATCCTTACATATGGACCTAAACATGGCATC
This sequence comes from Ceratopteris richardii, assembly GCA_020310875.1. Classification (NCBI taxonomy): domain Eukaryota; kingdom Viridiplantae; phylum Streptophyta; class Polypodiopsida; order Polypodiales; family Pteridaceae; genus Ceratopteris; species Ceratopteris richardii. Next base: position 94,427,065 of record CM035411.1, read on the forward strand.
ACACCAAACAAAAGCCAAGACCTATGGAAAACTAAAAACCTCCATATCATTGCTGGAAGTTTATATCACCAAGACTCAAGTGGATTACTCATGAGATGTGTGGAAGAAGAGGAACAAGAAATGTGGCTTCAAAAAGCACATGTAAATCAATGGAAAACTCATTTAAATGCGAACGGAACATGGCAAACACTGAAGAGATTAGGCATATATTGGTCAACCATGCAGAGGGATACACATAACTATGTATCAGCCTACCCAACTTGTCAAGAACGAAATCCAGAAGAGAGCTCTACTCTATGCCACTCCACAGTAGCACCAAGATGGAGCATGCCTCTAGTAAAATTCTTGAAGACCCAAGAGTACCCAGAAGGAGCTACTCTAGCAAGGAAACGTGCACTCATAGAACAAAGCAAGGACTATGTTCTTATAGGAAAATAGCTATTCAAGCGAGGAAGAGACAATCATTTACGAATGTGCATTCATGAAGATTATTATCTTGTTGTTTTAGGGATGGCACATATAAGAGCTGCAGGGGGACATTTTTCTGCAGATAAAACTACAAAAATGATTCTCTTTGCAGGAATGTGGTGGCCAACTCTACATCAAGATGCAGCCACATATGTTCAATGATGTGATACCTGCCAACGAACAAAATATCCAATTAGAAGAGATGAAATGCCACTGAAACCCATGATGAGTGCCAGAGCCTTTACTAAATGGGGAATAGACTTCATAGGACCTATTAGCCCACCAGTTAAAAGATCCCATGCCGAGTACATAATCGTAGCCACAGAATATTTGACCAAATGGGTGGAAGCCAAAGCAACCAAGAAAAATGACGCGAGGACTACGGCCAAGTTTCTCTTTGAGAACATATTCATTAGATTTGGATTGCCTATACAAATTGTGAGTGATAGAGGCACACACTTTGTGAATGAAGTGATAGAAGCCCTACTGAATGAATTCTTAGTAATTCATAAGAAACCAGCCCCATATCACCCACAAGCCCATGGACAGGCCGAAAGTTCAAAAACAAGTCTGCACCTATTAGAATGTACCACATTCCTTACACTAAACAGGCTTAAAGAAGGACCAAATGGCTGCATATCTTCAACAAAAGAACTACTTGCTACATTAGAAGAACCCAGAGAACCAATATGTAAATCTCTTTGGATATTCAATTCCACAAAGAATTGCTAAAGTATGGATTCCTAAGAAGGTGGTAGCCGCCCAGTCGGACCGAACACAAATATGGATTCCCAAGTCATGTATTCAAAAAACAAGCATCAGGAAGGAAGATTCTAGGCACAAGGAAAATCAGTATGGTCTAAAGGCAAAACAACCAAAGATGAATAGCTACAGGATAGAGAAAGAGTCTACATGTGCTTCAAAAACCATTCCAAGGTTCAAAAAACAGACAAAGCAGACGAACAACATGAGAAGCACCATATTCTTCAGGAACGTTAGGAATACAATCTGCCCCAACAGTGTGAAGCAGATTTGGATGCCGAAAAGCAAGACAAGCTATATGCATCAACCAAGTAATTCGAGTTGCACACATATGGAGTTACCAGAATCCAAAGTATGCATGATAGGGCCACATTACAAGGCCAAGCATTCGGCACGCTATTCTTCTATTTCAGGATAGTGAAGCACATTTTCCTCTTGGAAAATAGGAGAGCACTGGTACATAATCTAAAGAAAATTATTAAAAAAATTAATAACCGCTTCGGCTTTGAACTAACTTTTCTATTTTTCTTTCAGAGAAAAACATAAAAATACCTAAAAATAGGAAAAAACCCAGGTATTACCTTTCTCACACCCACGGGGAAGGGACGACACCATTCACGCGGTGCAATGTCAATCTTATGAAAGACAAATGAAGGAGGATTTTTTATACTGTCTTGCCACTAATTCATACTCTATATTGAGTGCAGATGGCATCTACTAATTCCGAAGCGACCCAAGAGGAAGAGGTTCAGCTTCTTCCATTAGAATCAATAACAAAAGCAAGAGGCCATTGGTTTCTGGATGACCAACCAGTATCGGATCTCATTTTCATGGCCACTATCAAAATCATGGACAGGGATCACTACTTTCCTATCATGTCCCAAGACTTTAAGATCATCATACAAGGATTACCGTGCATGATGGATGTCTGGACACAAGCAGGAATGGATGCATTTCTCAGACTACCGATTTATCTACCAGATTTCCAGAGGTGTACGCAAGTGATGAATACACTTCAGTCTGCATCGATAAAGATGTCAGTCCCAGAGGCACAAGTGTTGGATAAAGTTGGTGCCTGGAAGACAATTCAATTCACTCATGAGTTGATTAACAAAGCTTTTGGGTGGAATCAAGAGGGACTCACTAATGTCAAAAAGGAATGTCATGATCTGAAAAAGAGATCCTTTTTGGACATCAACAGAACTGACATTGAAGATGTTGTTCGCTTAGTGCACCAACACTTTTGTTTTCCAAGCATGCATAGATATACAACACCTCAAAATATCGTGGTGCAACTGCTCTCACATGCTATGAGGCAAGTCGAAAATCAAGTAAATATGACTCCCTATGTTCAAGAACGTCTATTTGAAGGAAAAAAGAAGTGGGGTCAGAAAAAGTTTCTGAATGGTAGTTTGGCCTTGACCCTACTTATTTATGGGGCACTGGATATGAAGAACTGCTTGCGTGTGATACCAACCTCAGTAGAGCTCGCCAAATATGCCAAGTCAGTGACGGTTCCAAAGAAAAAGAATACAGCCATCTCTATGGACGAAGAAAGAACCAGTTCAAAGAAACCCATGAGGGGTACAAAGCATCTTAGGGAGGAAGAAGCCCAGGCTACACCCCAATCAAAGAGGACACACACATTGCCATAGATTCCTGGGACCCAACAACCAATTACTAAAAGAGATCTCTCCGCATCCCTAGAAGAAACACATCAGTATATGCGGGGGCAAGTAAATTTGAATATCCAAGGTCACCATTACAGGCAAGCCAGCAAAGAAAGGAGAATGAAAGATAAAGAACAAACTCCTGAACAAGTGGCCAGATATAAAGAATTAGGTTTAGAAGATTCTAGCTCTGATGCAGAATCCAGTCACGAAAAAGACACCCTGGATATGGATATACAAACAGAAATGCACAATGAAGATTGGACAGAGATTAATCAAGTCGAAGTCACATCGGACAACCAACAGTCACAGACAAAGAACATAGAACAACCCCGTGACAATGTGCATGTGATTCAACTGAATGACCAATCAAAGATAAGCGTGAAAGAAGTTCCCATGACAACTCAAGCTCCCATGCCACCTCTCAAAGAAGAAATACAAACTCCAGTGAACGCAGACTCAAGACTACTACAAAACAAAGAGCCAACTGTGATTGAAGTGCCAGATGATACACCTCAAGGCAAGATTGACCACATGGAGGTTGAGCCGAGGATCCAACTTCATATCAGGTAGCCCCATGACACCACATTACACGTGGCTCAAGGGAAAGATGTGACAACAGGAGCAGAACCTAGTATACCTACCACTTGGTTAAATGTGGATGTCACTCAATTAAAATCTGTTGTCAAACAAATGATCCAAACAGCCATGGATACACAACAACAGATGATGGATACATATGCCGATTAAGACAAGGCCATGAGGGAAAAGAATTAGTTTCAAATTATGAGTGAACAACTATCTGCACAACTCATCCAGGCCCAGAAAGAAATTGCAACCAAAGAAACGGAGTTGCACGCAGTCAAAACACAATGTTATACATTGATGAACCAGCATCATAAGCTACAAACACAACTGACGGAGTTACAAAGACAACATGAAGTCAGTGAAGCAGATAAGGAGAGGATAAAAGCTAGAAGCAACTTACTCGAAACACAACTCAAGGTGTATATGGAGGAAAATGACAATTTACGAAATCGAAATAAAGAAGTGATGAAGTCATTGCTATATGACCAACCTATAGAAAAACAAGAGACAACAGATAGTGACCAAAAAGAAGTAAGCGCTCAAATTGAGAAATATTTAGATTTGCTGAAACAAGAGCAAACATTGAGAGAAGAATGGGAACATAAGTACACTCAAGAAACATATGAGCTAAAAAAGCAGTTGAACACAGCCCATAGAAGACTTGCAGCGAGTTATAGTGAAAATATGGATCATGTAGTAGAAATTGGTAATGAACTGCTTGCAGCAAAAGAAGCACTTAGGGCAGCAATGCAAGAAGTAAAAGAAAAGATTGAGCGCTTAGCCCAATTAGAGACCAAAACAGAAGAGAAAGCATCAATCGGGACATCAGTAGAGCCGACAAAGAAAAATCCTACTGACGAGGTAGAGGTATGTCCTCTATCTCCCCCGATTTATAATTCTTCAATAAAAGAGCAAATGGCGGAGCCGAATGATGATCATCCAATGCCATATACTACAGAAATAAGTCAGAAGGAACATGCACTATTGGTGTCCCGGTTGACAAAAAATTTTGAAGATGAAGTCATCAAAGTCATGAAAGAAGCAAAGATTAAAGGTAAAGACTTAGAGAAGATCATGAAGCCTTTCAACATTCCATACGGACTGATGAAAGAGAAAACAAGACAATACATCAAAAAGATCACACAGAAAAATCCAGACAAACAGCTGCACTTCAAACATGACACATTCACTTATACTCGAGAAGAATTTGAAGCGGCGCAGCCTGTTTGGAGAAGAAAATTTTTGGAGAAACATCCTACATTACGGGTGCACTGGCAAGCAGCACCATATTTATTACAGGTAAATCCTTCTTTTTGTCCAACACCACGGCGCAAAGAAGCACGAGAATTTTTGGATATGCAAAAGACTGGTGTAATCAATAAACAGTGGCTAAACTATCCACTACTTCCAAGTCCACCACATAACTATCTACCAACGGAGGATTATATGGTAAAGACCATCGAATTTTGGCTGTAGACTTATGCAACAGTACCAGATTTAACTATCAAAATGACAAATAAAATACTCAGTATGATACTCACAATATTGAAGGTCTTCAAAGATGCGGCATATACATTTTTGAACTTCATTGGCATTAATCAGGGAACAGACATTCTTGTTTGTGATTTGTCTATTATGCCTAGCCGCCCTACCATAATGGCCTATTATTCCAGACTCATGTTTTTGCCAAGTACATACATGCAGACATTCGAAGAAGCCTTTTTCATAGGGTTTTTTGAAATCAATTCAGAGATCTTTTTAAAGATGTCATCCAACCTGAATGCCAGATTAGTGGCATATGAGCTAAGCTTCTTCGCAGATCATAGACAACCGCCACATGACGGTGTGAAAGCTGAACAGTGGAAGTAGCTAATGATACGTGAAGCCAATTTGCTTAATGAAACAGAGCAAAAACTGTATAGAACATACTCCCGTCAACTCTCAAAGCCTGTCGGGGACGACAGAGTTCAGGAGGGGGTAGTGTTGAGGGAGAATCAAGCAAAAAGAAGAAAAGAAGAAGACAAAGAAAGAAGCTTCATTAAACGATAATATTTGAAGAAACATCTCTACAGGAAGCCCCGCAGGGGCGCAACACCCATCTCTGCACAGAGCCCCGCAGGGGCATATATCAAGGAAAAAGCACGTAGGTGGAAGGAGGAACCAGGGCCAGGAAAGTATCCATGAAGATGTGCAAGAAGATATCCAGCGGTTCTGAAACCACAAGAAGGTCCTTCAACATCTGGGTCTTTGGAAGGTCCAGATCAAAGGCTGAAGGATCACATCCTCATACCTTCCACTGGTGGCGTGCGTGGCAACCCGACTTAACAGGCAACATAAATGCATCAGGCCCAGAGGATGTAAAAGAAAAATCAAGAAGAGGCCATCAAAACTGAACACATGTTTAACAAACAGGCAGAACTGACCAAAAGATGCGTGCAAACAACAAGGGAAAGACAAGAAGTAAAGCCTGTCAAGGGACGACAGAGACAAAGAGGGGGAGAGTGTTGCAGAGCAAAGAGAGCACAAAGGCAGAGAAAAAGAAGGGCCCCAAAATTTTTCCGATTTGGACACCCAATTTTTGTATTATAACCATTCTTGTAATATATTTTCCGATGTAAATGCACTAGAGGAGTCCTCTAGATGCACCCCCACAGAAGATTAGAAGCTTACCCATGTAAATTAGTAGGAAATTAGTCTTTTAGTGAATAAAGTGCCGGTCTCTTGTATGAAAGGACCATTTTTAGGGCACAAGTATATAAGTCAAATTGTGACTCTTTGTAAGCACTTTTTGCCATTGTGAGAATCAAGAGCACAGAAATTCGAATTTGTGTCTTCTCCTCTCTGTATCATTTTCTTTGTGAGCTTGTATGCATGTGTGTTGCTTGAAAAGAGTGTTAGGAAGTGTTGTCTATCCATGAAAGTGTTTGTTTGTTGTGGTTAAGGTGTGTGTGAAGTGTAGGAAGTGCTGAAGTGTAGGAAGGTCATTCCCATGACTCAATATTTTTCTCATAACTTGAAGTAGAAGCGTCAGAATTGAGTGAAAATATGACCATTGGATGCGTCTTCTTGAGAGCTTCGAAACGCATATGCTATTCACTATATTCGGAGTTCGGAGCTAAGAGAAAAGCTCAATTTATTGTTGGCTGTTGTTCCAAGTATCGTGACACCATGACTGACAGTTGAAGCTTGTTTGGATTAGTCTTTGCCTTGTTTTCACTCTTTGAGTAACTCATTTGCATTGATCGTCATTTGAATGCATGTCTTCATACACTCGGCTAGGTTTCGATACTCATCGGATTGATAATTAGAGCGTGAATCCCCACTATATGCACTTGAGGGGGATTGAGGTATAGTCTCTTTCTCCACAAGTCCCTAAGTTGGTTCTTAGGTACACACCCCATTTCTCCATATTTCTTTAGTTGTGATTCCTACTCCAGCTCCAGAATCTAAGATAGCTTTAGTGGTGTAAACCCTATAAGTAATTGGAAGGCATGTGTTTCCTTCATCTCCCTCGCTTAAATCTCCAATCTTATCGATTGGGATTTTGACTGTGGTCACTTCATCAGGCATCTCCTTCTCTTCTGACTTGGTCTCTTCTGACTTGGTCTCCAATTGACTGGTTAGCTTCTCCTTCAAATGTGGTTTTATCTTCAAAAGTTCTTCCAATGTCAGAGTACAAGGGATTTTTACCCTTCTAAGATGTTGTATAATATCCAATGTTTGGATTGATGGGTTCTGCTCTTTTTTCCTTATTGAGGGAATGCAATATAATTCAGAATTATGTTCGTATTCCCCTGTGTAATTTGGCAAAGCCTTCACACTGTCATTCTCTTTGACGCTCTTGTCAAATTGTAATAATCCTTCTAAATTCAGCTCAGGTATTGAGTCTTCCAATTCACCTTCTGCTTCTAACACCTCAAAGGGTGGTTCAATTCCTTCCATCTTCTTCATCTATCTTCTTGGAATCTTTCCCACAAGTCTTTAGGCCACTCCCCGTCTACTTCGGGGATAACGGATCCTTCTCTTTTATCCTCGCAGTAATTTCCATCACATGTCTCACCTTCTTTTCCTTTCTCAGGATCATTAGGGATGACACACTCTTGGAATTCTTTTTCGGGAATTCGTGACTTGGGTAGTTGAAGAACAGGTTTTTCTAGGGTCTGTTGAGCTACTTCAATTTATTTCCTGCATATCTCCAACCTTTCTTTCTCTAAGTCACCTCTAGGATATTCTTTTTTATGTTGTTAAATGGTTGGTCCTGCTCTTATTCATGCCTGGTACGCCTGAATCCACATGGCTAACTCTTCTGGCATGGGGTCTGCTAAAACTGATCCTACCTCTTATTTTTTATACTTTCCCTTCTGATTTTCTCCTTCAAGTTTCTGTTTTTCTTCTTGACCTTGTTCATTCTTTTTCATTCTCCTTCTTTTGTTGTAGTTTCTTTTCCTTTATCATGTCTCTACGATTCTTCCATCTTTGTGTTCGTTTACTTTTAACACTCTTCCGAGGCTCTTTTGACTACTTGAGGTGTAGGTATATTCACTTCTCTATCAACTTGATCATTCTCTTTGGTTTTTTCTGGGGTTTCTCTAGCTTTAGCTCTTGTTATTGCTTTCAATGGCACGGTGTACTCCTTATCACTCCCTGACTACTCTATCACTTCTATCATGTTGATCTGCATGTTCGAGTTAACTTTGTTGGGGTTCTTGGGGCAATCTCTGAAAAGGTGTTCTTTACCACAATCACTACAGTATCCTTCCCAAACTTGTTGTGGTGGTGGTAGGTTTGGTAATGTACATTCTCTGATAAAATGATCACCTCCACATCTGTAAAAGGGTCCTCTAGGTGCAGGTGTTCTATTCATAGGTCGGGAGGGTATGGGTGCTCTGGGAGCGGTGTACATCAATGACACATAATCCTGCTCATATCCATAAGAACTATCTGGTCCTTCCATGCCATATGCATATGGCTCCTAAGATTGTCCATATTCAATTATAGAGCTCTCATAAACATAATAATTCCCTTGAACATGGTCATAGGATGGGTCATACAATTTGTTACTTGCCAACGGCGTGGCTGGGACTATTGCTCTCTTTGGGTTTTCTTCAGGTTGAGCTATTTTCACTGGGACAACATTTTGAGGGTGGGGCGGTTGTTGTCCTAACACCGGTTGTGGTTGAGCGTAACCTTGATAAGCATAAGGTCGTGGTGCTGGTGCTTGTTGCTGATATGTGGGATATCTAAAGACTTCCCCTCCTTGATCTCTCTGAGGGTATCCATAAGGTCTCATGAGAGGTTGTGCTGGTCTTGACTGCCGATTGTAAGGACAATTTTCTGTGCTATGATTTGTGTATCTTTGCTCTATGCTACAATATTGTAGAGGGCCCGGGACGGGTGGCCTATTGTAAGCATAAGCAGGTGGTGGGACTACTCCCCTAGTGCACAAATGAGAAGGATGATCACCTCCACAATGCACACACCTTCTAAGCATGGGTACTCTCATTGGGTTGTTTGGATAGTTCCTTGGGCTTTGAACATTCAATTTCTTTGCTACTAAGTCGGCTATTTCCTCTACATTGTTCTTAGAGTTCGACCTGCTATTGGCGGAATCTTCACTTTTCACACTACCTTGCGGTATTTTCAAGGCTTCTTCTAGATTGTCCTCTAGGTCAATACATTCTTTCATACATTCTTGCAAAGTTTGAACTCTTTTCACATATACCAAAGATCTTAATGATCCATTCACTAATCCTTCCAAAAATAATGACACCATTTTGTTTTGAGTGGGTCTCTCTTCAACTAGACATCTATCCACATATTGCTTGAATCTTCTTGCTGCCAATCTCACTGATTCCGTAGGAGCTTGCTTAAAACTATGGATCAATGAGGAAGAGTTGTTTTTAATCCCAGATTTGGTGAATTCTTCAATTATTTCGTGATAGACTTGTTCCATGTTTTGAAAGTTATTAGGGTCTAATGGCTGGAACCAAGCTAAAGCTGTGTCTGTCAGAGTAAGACCAAAGGATTCATATTGGATCAAGAAATCTTCCACTTGTTTGGCTCTGATTACTCGCTTGAATACAGCTATGTGATTGTAAGGTTCACTGGAGCCATCATAGTGGTTTCTCATGCATTTAGCAACTTGAATAGGTCTTAATCTTCTTCGTGCTTTAGGTGGTCTAGGCATCACAGGGAAAACTAGTCTTCCTATTGGTATACCAGGTCCTTGTTGGTGCATTTTGCCCAAGCCTACATGCTTGATATGCTTGATATTATCCTCATTTGTAAGTCACATGAGTAGTCATGTGAACACCTCTTGTAAAAGAGTACATTTTATCTCTTGTAAATGGAAAAAGAAAAAAGTAAAAGGATGGCTTACCTCATCCATGATGTAAAAGCAAATTCGTGGCTCCAACTACCAAAATCACGAATTTTTGAGCTGAGGGAATCTCTCCTAACTTTGGGGATCACTTTTAGGTGGAGCCATTCGAATTCGAATTCAAAACTCCCTCCAAGAATTGCTATAAAAGGAGCAAGAAGGAAGAGGCGATTAGCAAGCCTTGTACGTGACCACTTCATGTCATTTTGTAGAGATTGAAGAGCTTACTCCATAGCTCTATCATTCTACTCCCATTGTGCAAAGATTCATTGCCAATGTGGTTGTAATCATATGTGAATCTATACATTTATTATCATCTACCTCTCTGTTTTGTTCTCTGCTATACTCACTCAGAGCAGTAACTTCAGAAGGTCATATCTCGAGTTTTACTGAACATTTTTCAGTGTTTTAAAGTGCGTTGGATAGCTCTCACTGTCTAGTTTCTACCTATAAATTTTCAAGGTCATTGGATTTATACGTTTGGAGATATCTGCATTTTACTGCTTACTGGTCTATCTCTGCAGAGCCCCGAGAATTATGGGAATGTTCCAGAACTTGATGAAACTTGTTCTCAGTGCTCAGTCCATCATTTGAAGTGTTTTAACTTGGAATAGGAAGCTTGCTAAGTCTATTTGCTATGCCCAAAAGGAATTTTTCTAATTCCTTCCAGGTTGAGAGCACTGTTCATTTTTTCCAGCAGGTGTATGTCCAAAAATAGCAAGTTTTGGGAGCTAGTCATTTCGCAACTAGCCTGTCTTGACTTAAACTTTTGGGATACATGTTCCAAAGTACTTGGCTGATATTTTGGTGGATTTAGGAAGCTCAAAGGGTCTACTAATCAACTCTGAAGTCTCAGTTGGCTGGTGTGAAGCTGGTTGTAGCGGCACCTACTCATCTTTGGATTGCATCCACCATCTCTCTTCACAGTGGTATCAGAGCATAGTCAAGCAACATGGGAGATGGATTTCCATCAACAATTGACAAATTGGATCAAAACAACTATCCGGCATGGTCTCTAAGGATGGAGGCTTACCTTCAAGGGAGGAATCTATATGGATTCATATCCGGAGATGAAGCAATGCCAACCATGAGGAACAAAGGGCAACCATCACATGAAGAAGTGGAAGGACTTTCGAATTGGTGTTCGAAGGATGCACTTGCAAGGTCCTATATTCTAAACTCAATCTCTGATTTTCTTTTACCTCATGTCAAGGGATGCAAGACATCAAGAGAAACCTGGAATGCACTTGCTTCTTTCTTCTCTTCCAACACTCGAGCAAGGAAGAACCAATTGTGGATGGAGTTCACAACAATGAAGAAAAGCCCGAAGCAAAATGTGACTGATTATGTCACAAAGATGAAGGAGATTTCCGACCAACTTGGAAGCATTGGAGAGGTAATTGAAGAGGAGCAAATCATAAGACAAATCATGAATGGAATCAAAGCAGACGACAAGTGGGAGTCATTCACAACAGCCATGGATTTATACATGGATATGCATGTACCCGACCTCAACACACTCATGGGCCAACTCTTCACTCATGAAGCAAAGATTAGCAAAGGTGGTGAGTCCTCAAGAGGTAATCAAACTTCTGCCTTATATTCTGATAAAGCTAAGGTCAAGGACAAGTCAAAGAATAGGAAGAATGAAGATGAAGGAAGCTCTTTCCAAGCAAACTTTGCGGGTAGAGGAAGAGCTAGAGGAAGAGGCAGAGGTGGAAAGCAAGGCAGGGGGAGATTCCAATCATCTCAACCTTGCAACATATGTGGCTTATCTAACCATACTACTGAAGAATGTTTCAGGAATCCAAGGAACTCAAGAGGAAGAGGATTCAATAGAGGTGGCTATGGATCAAATAGAGGCAGGTACAATGGAGGCTACAACAACAACTACTACAACAACAATTACAACAACAACAACAACTATCAAAGTGGCCATAGAGGAAGAAGAGATTACAATAACTATGCAGAGGACCAAAGTCAAGAAGATTCATTATTGATTATGAATCTATCAAAGAAGAAGGGTAAGGATGATGATCACATATTTTACATTGATTCGGGATGCTCGAACCATGTAGCAGGAAATGTGGCTTTACTTTCTGATTTGGAAAATCCTCATAACAAGCATGAAGTGCAGACAGGAGATGACACAAAGCACTCAGTGGAGAAGATAGGTAATGTGAAGACATCAGATGGGAATATGAACCTCTTAAGCAAAGTCTTGTATGTCCCTACAATTACCAAAAATTTAATAAGTGTTGGACAGATTGTTGAAAAAGGATTGCAGGCTAGATTCAATCGATTTGGAGCATATGTTGAAGACCCAAGGCAAGGCTTTCGAAGGATTGCCAAAGGAGAAAAGACAGGAAGGCTTTTCACTTTTGAAGTGGAAGATACAAAGAACATAGCTTTGTTTAGCTATGGATCTCAAACTCTAACAGAGTTGGAGATATGGCACAAAAGGCTTGCTCACATTGGTGAGAGGACACTCAAACAGATTTGCAGGGACCAAAGTGTACTTGGTTTGCCTAATATCACAAGGCAACACATGATTTATAAGTGTGAAGCTTGTCAACTCGGCAAGGCTCATAGACAACCTTTCAATAAGAAAGGATATATGTATCAAAATCCTTTGGATCTAGTGCACACGGATGTGTGGGGTCCAAGTAAGGAGCCATCTATATCAGGCTCAAGATATTATGTGTCTTTCATAGATGATTGTAGCAGGTGGACCATTCTGTTTTTCATGAAGCACAAGGATGAAGTGTTTAATTGCTTTAAGAAGTATATTGCTCTTGTTGAAAACCAAACAGGTAGGACTTTGAAACGACTCAGATCAGATGGTGGAGGAGAATACTTCTCTTTTGAATTTGATGCCTTCTTGCATGAAAGAGGCATTAAAAGGGAAGTCACTACAAGGTATACACCCGAACTCAATGGTGTAGCAGAGAGGAGGAACAGAGCTATTGTCGAAGCTGCAAGGTCCATGCTCAATGAAAAGGGATTGCCGAACTACCTATGGGCAGAGGCTGTGTCGACAGCCACATATCTCATAAATAGACTTCCATCTAAGTCACTAGATGGAACCACTCCATATGAAGTGTGGAATGGAAGAAGACCTAGTCTAGAGCATTGTAAAATCTTTGGATGCTTAGCCTATGCTCACATTCCTTCTCAAGTAAGAGGGAAATTGGATCCCAAGGCAGAGAAGTGTGTATTCATTGGTTATGATCAAAACCAAAAAGGATATAGATTGTACAATCCAACCAATAAAGGATTTTCTGTGAGTAGAGATGTAATTTTTGATGAAAACAAATCATGGTTTGATGATGACAGGAAAGTGAAGCTGCCATATGACTTGGATGAAGATTTTCCATCACTTCAACCAAAGGAGCCAAAGCAGATTGAAGAAAGTGATTCGGAGATTGACCTAGAAGACTTGGAAAGACTAAAGCTATGGAAGAACAAAGGTAAAGCAAAGATGCAGGATGCTACATATGGACCCGAGAGCTCACATCAACCACTTAGAAGGTCTTCGAGGGAGAAGAAGAAACCAGAGAGGTTTGGTTATGATACTTCTTTGGTCACCAAGCACTCAATCTACATTGCAAAGGATTCAACCAATGAAGAACCTACCACATTTGAAGAAGCACAAAGCAAGAAAACTTGGAGAGATGCAATGGATGAAGAAATGGAAGCCTTGAAGGAGAATGACACTTGGGAGCTTGTACCTAACAAGCCATCTATGAAGATAATCGGATCTCGATGGATATACAAAATCAAGAAGAATCCAGATGGAAGTATAAATAGACACAAAGCAAGGTTAGTTGCTAAAGGGTTTGCTCAAACCCATGGTATTGATTATGAGGAGACTTTCTCTCCTGTTGCAAAAATGCCTACAATTAGGGTTCTCATAAGTCTTGCTGCATCTAGAAATTGGAATCTTTATCAACTTGATGTAAAGAATGCTTTCTTGAATGGATGGATTTCTGAGGAAGTGTATATGGCACAACCTCCTGGATATGAGGATGCACATCATCCTAACTATGTATGCAAACTAAAGAAAGCTTTGTATGGATTGAAGCAAGCTCCAAGAGCTTGGAATTTCAGATTGGTTACTTATTTGCAGGACCAAGGATTCAAAGCTAGCAAGGCGGATACCTCTTTGTTCATAAAGAGGAATGGATCTGAAGTGATCTATTTATGTGTGTATGTTGATGATATTATTATCACAGGCAATGATCTTGAAGGAATCAAACAGGTAAAGAGTCAAATGAAGGAGGAGTTCAAAATAAGTGACCTCGGACCACTCACTTATTTTCTTGGATTGGAGTTGATCTACACAGATTCAGGTATATACATCACACAAAGGAAGTATGTCCATGACATGCTCGTCAAGTTCAAGATGGAAAATACCAAGTGTGCAGGTACACCTATGGAGCAAAATCATAAGCTTAGTGCTTATGAAGGAGAGCCAATTGAAGACATCACAAGCTATCAAAGCTTGGTTGGAAGTTTGAACTATGCAACACTCACAAGGGTGGATATATGCTATAGTGTTAGCATATTGAGTCAGTTTATGCATAAGCCGAGAAGACCACATATGGAAGCGGCCAAGCGAGTCCTCAAGTATCTAAAGGGGACCATGAATGAAGGTTTGTTTTATTCATTTACTTCAGATATTGAGCTAAAGGTCTACTCAGATGCAGATTGGGCCGGATCTAAAGATGATAGAAGAAGCACATCAGGGTATATATCATTTGCAGGTTCAAAAATCATTTCTTGGTCATCGAAGAAGCAACCAACCGTGGCATTATCTTCTACTGAAGCTGAATATAGAGGTTTGGCTAATGCAACTCAAGAAATCATGTGGTTAAAATCTTTGTACACAGATCTTGGACTTCATTCTTCAACACCTCACATTTTTGGTGACAACACAAGCTCACTACATCTAGCAGCTAATCCGGTATACCATGCTAGAACCAAGCATATTGAAGTCCACTACCATTATGTAAGGGAGAAGCTATTGAGCAAGGATATTCAACTATCCTACGTCTCTACAGATATGCAATGTGCAGACATGTTGACGAAAGCTCTTGATGGTACGAAGTTAAGTAGATTCAAGTTGATGATTGGCTTGCAGGAAATCAAGGACAATTGAAGACTTATTTGGAGGCCAAGCATGTTAGGCTTGAGGGGGAGCTGTTGGTGCATTTTGCCCAAGCCTACATGCTTGATATGCTTGATATTATCCTCATTTGTAAGTCACATGAGTAGTCATGTGAACACCTCTTGTAAAAGAGTACATTTTATCTCTTGTAAATGGAAAAAGAAAAAAGTAAAAGGATGGCTTACCTCATCCATGATGTAAAAGCAAATTCGTGGCTCCAACTACCAAAATCACGAATTTTTGAGCTGAGGGAATCTCTCCTAACTTTGGGGATCACTTTTAGGTGGAGCCATTCGAATTCGAATTCAAAACTCCCTCCAAGAATTGCTATAAAAGGAGCAAGAAGGAAGAGGCGATTAGCAAGCCTTGTACGTGACCACTTCATGTCATTTTGTAGAGATTGAAGAGCTTACTCCATAGCTCTATCATTCTACTCCCATTGTGCAAAGATTCATTGCCAATGTGGTTGTAATCATATGTGAATCTATACATTTATTATCATCTACCTCTCTGTTTTGTTCTCTGCTATACTCACTCAGAGCAGTAACTTCAGAAGGTCATATCTCGAGTTTTACTGAACATTTTTCAGTGTTTTAAAGTGCGTTGGATAGCTCTCACTGTCTAGTTTCTACCTATAAATTTTCAAGGTCATTGGATTTATACGTTTGGAGATATCTGCATTTTACTGCTTACTGGTCTATCTCTGCAGAGCCCCGAGAATTGTGGGAATGTTCCAGAACTTGATGAAACTTGTTCTCAGTGCTCAGTCCATTATTTGAAGTGTTTTAACTTGGAATAGGAAGCTTGCTAAGTCTATTTGCTATGCCCAAAAGGAATTTTTCTAATTCCTTCCAGGTTGAGAGCACTGTTCATTTTTTCCAGCAGGTGTATGTCCAAAAATAGCAAGTTTTGGGAGCTAGTCATTTCGCAACTAGCCTGTCTTGACTTAAACTTTTGGGATACATGTTCCAAAGTACTTGGCTGATATTTTGGTGGATTTAGGAAGCTCAAAGGGTCTACTAATCAACTCTGAAGTCTCAGTTGGCTGGTGTGAAGCTGGTTGTAGCGGCACCTACTCATCTTTGGATTGCATCCACCATCTCTCTTCACAGTCCTCTTACTATAGGTGGTCTATCTGTGATAATAATTGTATTCCTTGGTTCAAAAGGTGGTTGAGGCCAATAGTTAGGATTATTGCCCTTAGCAAACTGCACATGTGGTCTGACCGGTATATGCGTTTGTTGTGTCTGTCCAGAATGCTGAGATGAATTATCTTGATAAGTTCCTTGGGGGTTCTGTGAAGTAGTAGCTTGATCCCTAGGAGGGAACACTGGGATGTTCTGGTATTTCAACCCTGCTCTTTCTAACTCCATTAGAGGCCAGTATCTCCTCTAGTTTTTGTCCAAATATGTGATAATGGTGGGGAGTTCAGGATCTTGTAACTCATAGATAGTGACTGGGTTATTGGCCACTTCCCATAACGAAGAGTGGGCTCTGAGGAGATGTTCCATCCCATTGATCAAATAGACATCCATTAGGGAATCATCTTGGGGAACTAGGTCTCCTCTCCAAACTCTAACAACCGTGGATCTCCCTCTAGGGGTGGTTACCTGCTCTTCATGTCCCTCTTCATTAAGGTTGTGGGCATTGCATTCTTGCCCTTGTTCATTGATGCTTTCAGGGTGTTCCGTAACAACATACTGAATATCTCTTTTGTCCATATAGAACCCTCCTACATATTTAACTGCTGGCCTAGGTACTATGTAAGCATCTGTAGCTTTCTTTAGTCTGGCCACTGATCGGTTTAGACCATCTAGCTAGATAGGTATCCCATGTTGGTTAGTGTTCACATATTCTAAAGATGTCCAATATTCACCCTCAATAATTGACATCATGCCAATTATTGGTACAAAATTCTGCATATCCTCTGAAGCCATGGGAATTTCTTCCTCCGACTCACTCGAGGTTTCAGAGTACTGTGAACGGCTACTTGGTTCAGCTACACTTCCTACAGAAGAAATTGCACTTCTTCGGCTCCCTAGGGTTCTTCCACACCTTAGGTTCATTCACTTAAAAATTCTCGTCTCGTTTTAACCACTCCTAGCTTCCAATGCTCTTTGCTGAGGCCCTAATTTATAGGAATTATTTGATTGACTGAGAAACTCTCTCTAAATCCACGATACACAATATTCAACCCAAAAGAGTATGCCACGATACTCGACATCTGACACACTAGAATATTCCACGATACTCGACACTCAAGAAATATCTCCCTCAGAATTCCACGATAGTCTATATTTGACTCACTATAAAAAGTCACGTTACTCGATACTTGACCGACATGTCAATACCACGATACTCGATATCCACCAAGTATCACGGAAGGACCCTCACGATACTCGATATTGCACAGGTATTGCAAAGAGGTAATCCCACGACACACGATACTCGATATGAGGCTAGAGCTCGACACACAATACTCGATATGAGGCTAGAGCCCGACACACGATACTTGACACTTTGTGAAATTCACGATACACGATATTGCATAGATATCGTGAAAAATCGGCGATACTCGATAGTTGCAACTGAACGATATTCGATACTCGACCAAGCGAATTCCCACGATATTCAATACTAGTCAAACATCGTTTTCAGATCTCAATGATACTCGATATGTATCAAGTATCGCGAGAAATTTCCCGACGATACTCGATATTCACCAGGTATCGCGAGAAGCTACCTCCACGATACACGATATGCAACAGGTATCGTGATCAGAATTTTCACGATACTTAATACACGACTGGTATCGCGATCGAAAATTCACGATACACGATACACGATATTCGACTAGTATCGTGAGGACTTCTCAACGATACACGATATTTGACCACTGCAAGTATCGCGATACTCGACCACAGGAGTTCACGATATCCAGGTATCGCGATACCTCAACTGCGGGAGAACATGATACTTGGCATTTTTTCAACTTTTAGTTAGTGTTTTTTGGATTTTTATTGCATACAAATGTTCCTAGAGTTCATCTACCCTCTCCCCTTAGTCTGTATCACAAAAATGAACTTTCTTTACCCCGAGATGACCCTCACGGTACTTGCGGTAGGTCGTTTTACTGAAATGCTTGACTTCACTAGAACTTATGAGTAAGAAACGGGTATGATTACCTTGGAAGCTACTCTCCAACTCCTCTACAACCCTTTCTAGCTCTCAGTATCTCAAAAACCCTGCTCCCGATCGCGATATTCGCTCTTCAGTGCTCACAATACTTGCTTGGAGACAAGTGACTTGAAAAGGACAGTTTTTTTGGTTTTTATACTTTTGAAAGTTCTCCCTAACTAAAAAAGACTAACAAGAACAAAGGTTCAATGCTACTCTAACTCCCTAACCTACTTGCCTACTTCCTCCTTCCTACTCTACTCACTCCACTCACTTCCGTAGACTATCAACTCACTACACACACTCCAAGAGTGAGAAGTAGTAAGTGCGGATGAGTGTGACTTACCAAAGAAGAGAAATTCACACCTCCTCTACTCGCTTCAATGTTAAGAGCTACTTACCATCATACGAGTGCCTTGGTTTGATTCGTTCCCCGGCAACGGTGCCAAAAACGTGTGTACCTAAGTACCAACTTAGGGACTTGTGGAGAAAGAGACTATACCTCGATCCCCCTCAAGTGCATATAGTGAGGATTCACGCTTTATTTATCAATCCGAGGAGTATCAAAACCTAGCCAAGTGTATGAAGACATGCGTTCAAATGATGGTCAATGCAAATAAGCTTCACAAAGAGTGCAAATAATTCTATGTCTAATCCAAATAAGGTTCTGGGATCTGTTGAGATGCCATGATACTTGGAGCAGCAGCCAACAATAAATTGAACTTTTATTTCAGCTCCGAACTCTGAATATAGCGAATAATGGGTTCATCTCAAAGCTCTCGAGAAGACGCATCCAATGGTTGTCTTTTCACTCAATTTTGACACTTCAGCTTCAAGTTATGAGCAAAATACTAAGTCGTGGGAATGACCGTCCTACACTTCAGCACTTCCTACACTTCACACACACTTTAACAACAACAAACAAGCACTTTCATGGATAGACAACACTTCCAAACACTCTCTTCAAGCATCACACATGCACACAAGCTCACAAAGAAGATGATACAGAGAGGAGAAGACACAAATTCAAAATTCTGTGCTCTTAATTTTCACAATGGCAAAAAGTCTTTACAGAGAGTCACAAATTGACTTATATACATGTGCCCTAAAAATGGTCCTTTCACACAAGAGACTGGCACTTTATTCACTAAAAGATTAATTTCCTACTAAAGCTACTAATCTCCAAGGGTATGCATCTAGAGGACTCCTCTAGTGCATTTACATTGGAAAATATGTTACAAAATGGCTATGATACAAAAATGAAGTGTCCAAATCGGAAAAATTTTGGGGCCCGTCTTTTTCTCTGTCTTTTGATCTTCTTAGCTATGCAAAAAATGGATAAGGTATGAACATATGGATATTGATATCTAACCTTTGTTTTTTCTAGAGATCGCTCATCGAGAAAGATTTTGCAAACAAGTGGATGGGAGTATGTTTGCTGAATAAATTGTTGATTTTCATGTACTAACATGTTCCTAATTTACAATGTGAATGTATGATCCTAGCTCTGTGAAAAAAGAGGGATTTTGTATTCAGGAATGCTTTGATTATAGGATATTTGGAGTAAGGGGAGTATCGTGCTATTTTTCAATTATTTGATCGAATGAAGCAAGATGACATTTCACCTGATGAGGTTACATACCCTTGCGTCCTCACTACATGTAGTTGTGGTGATCTTTTTGGATAAAGGAATTACATTTTTAGCTTCTTGTGAGAAGTGGGTAATGTTGATATTGGAAGGCTAGCCCTTGAAGAAATTTTAGAGTTGGATGAAACACTTGTATATGCTTCTCATTCGATGTTTAACAGGTATGTAAATGCAAACATGTGGGAAGAGACAAAAGGAATAGAGGTTATGAGATTAAATATAAAAGTAGGAAAGAATAGTATTGAAAGCTCAATTGAGGTGAATGGGTGGATGCATGGTTTTGTCGATTGGTAATATGATCCCTTCCCCTTTCAACTCCATAAAGGAAGGGGGCGGGCATCTTTGTGAAGTAAAGAAGGGAACAAAAGGGATTTGGAGAAAAAAAAAGTTAGTAGAATAATAGAAGAGGGAGGCCTCAATAGAGAGTGGAGAGGGGAGACTGTTGGAACATCAAGCTTACACTATGCTTTAGGTGGATTTGATCTACATCAAAGGCTATCACGTCGAAAGAATATCCGTTGGAGAGTTCTTTTTCATATGCTCATTTATTGTATTTTTTGAGAGATTTTTGATGGTTCATTTACCGTTGTAAAAGCCTTGAGCTTTACACATGTAAAGGTAGAAAGATAGAGCCCAAATCCCACGAATTTGTGGTGGTTGAAGTTGCATTCAATCAAGCAAATCAAATCAATATTTTGTGCATTCTTTACACTAAACCCTATGTGTATCACTCCCATAAAAGGATTTTTTCTAATTGTAATCACGCTGGTCGCTATGGGCATTTGAAGTTCATTGTCTCTTCCATAGATAGTAAGTTTTTTGAGCTAGTAGACCCACGAACCTATCTGTTTTGTATCGACTCATTCTCCTTGATGCTACATATTGTGTTTCTTTGCACTTATCGCATGCCTATAAGTTCTATTTGAGTCTCCATAAGCTCAAGGGCTGGTCTTGTGCCGGTTGGCTTGACCAAACTTTGTCACTTCGAAACGCACTTTTCTACCTTCTACAAGCTTCTCCAAGTTCTTTCAGTGGTATCAGAGCTAGATCAAGATGGGTGACAGCTTTCCCTCAATGATCGAGAAGCTTGATCAACACAACTATGCGGCTTGGCAAATCAGAATGGAGGACTATTTGCAAGGTAGAAATCTTTATGGAATTGTAGCAGGTGATGAAGTTATGCCTATTCCAACATCCAAAGGAGGACCTACACAAGAGGAGACAGATAAGCTCACACTTTGGTGTGCAAGGGATGCTCAAGCAAGGTCGTACATACTAAACTCTATCTCTGACTTTCTATTATCACATATTAGAGGATGCAAGACATCTCAAGAGACTTGGGATGCCCTCGAGACTTTCTTTTCTGCTAGTACCAAAGCAAGAAAGAATCCTCTTTGGAACGAGTTCAACCAAATGAAGAAGACACCTAAACAAACCATCACAGAGTTTGTTACCAAGGTCAAGGAGGTTGTGGATCAATTAGCATCCATTGGAGAGCTGATTGAAGAAGAGGTCATAATGAGGCAAATTCTCAACGGCATTCGAAGTGATAAGCAATGGCAATCCTTCACGATGGCTTATGATCTCATCATGGATGTGCAAACTCCAGACTTCAACATCTTTCTTGGACAACTCTTCAATCAAGAAGCCAATAATAGCATAAAGGAAGGTAACTCTTATCATGGTAATTCAACTAGTGGTCTATATGTAGATAAAAAGGATAAGAAGCAAAAAGGCAAGAAGAAGGAAGAAGATGAAGAAGATACTTCTCAAGCCAACTTCGCAAGCAAGAGCAAATGGAAAGGGAAGAAGAAAGAACCAAAGCAAGAAAAAGCCAAAGGTCAAAATGTTCAACCTTGTGCCATATGCGATAAGACCAACCACACCACTCAGAATTGTTGGTTCAATGGGAAGACCCAGAAAGCAAGTGGAAGAGGTGGATATGGCAGCAATAGAGGCAGAGGTGGACACAACTTCAACAACAACAATAGAAGCTATAATAGAAGAGACTACAACAATTATTCAAAAGATCAACCACATGAAGACTCATTGCTTCTTATGAATCTAAGCTACAAAGAAGGTAAAGAAGATGATCATTTGTTCTACATAGATTCAGGATGTTCGAATCATGTTGCAGGCAATATTGCTCTTCTATCTGATTTGGAAAGTTCAAAGCATAGACATGAAGTGCAAACAGGGGATGACACAAAGCACAATGTGGAGAAGATTGGTAATGTCAAAGCTTCCAATGGCAGGACAACATTCTAAGTAAGGTTCTCTATGTACCCACTATCACTAAAAACCTAATAAGTGTAGGCCAAATAGTTGAAAAAGGCTTGCAAGTTAGGTTCACCCAACATGGAGCTTTTGTGGAAGATCCGTGTCAAGGCTTCAAGAAGATAGCCCGAGGTGAGAAGCATGGTAGGCTCTTTACTTTTGAAGTAGGAGAAACCAGGAACATAGCTCTATTCAACTTTGGATCTCAAACCCTAAGTGAGCTTGAAGTGTGGCATAAGAGACTTGCTCATGTGAATGAAAGAACCTTGAAGGATATATGCAGGGATCAAAGTGTTATAGGACTGCCGAACATATCAAAGCAACACATGATCAATAGGTGTGATGCATGTCAGATTAGGAAGGCACAAAGACGACCATTCAACCAGAAAGGCTACATCCACAACAACTTATTGGACTTAGTACATACAGATGTATGGGGACCAAGTCAAGAACCTTCATTGGCAGGATCAAGGTATTATGTCTCATTTATTGACGACCATAGTAGATGGACTGTTCTATACTTTATCAAAAGTAAGAATGAAGTGTTTGATTGCTTCAAGAAGTATCTTGCACATGTGGAGAATTATACAGGTAGATCACTTAAGAAGCTCAGATCTGATGGAGGGGGAGAATACTTCTCCAAAGAGTTTGATGAGTTCTTGCAGGACAAAGGTATCAAAAGGAAAGTGACTACTAGGTACTCTCCTCAACTAAATGGAATTGCAGAGAGGAGAAATAAGACATTGGTTGGATCAGCCCGGACAATGCTTGAAGAGAAGAAGTTGCCACATTATCTATGGGCAGAAGCTAGTTCAACTGTTGTGTACCTTGTCAATCGACTACCATCCAAATCACTTCAAGGTATGACTCCTTATGAAGCATGGCATGGAAGAAAACCTAGTCTTGGACATTGCAAGGTTTTTGGTTGTTTAGCTTATGTTCATGTACCATCACAAATAAGAGGTAAGCTAGATGAAAGGGCAACAAAGGCAGTGTTTATTGGATATGATTCAACTCATATGGGTTACAAGTTCTTCAATCCTTCAACCAAGCAATTCAATACAGGTAGAGATGTTGTGTTTGAAGAACACAGGTCTTGGTATGATGAAGACAAACAAAAGGTAACACTACCATATGATCTTGATTCTGACTCTCATCAAATTAGGAAGCAAGCATGATACACAGGTCCAGGATCCAAGAAGTGATACAGACGATGACCAAGATGAAAGAGAAAAGGATTACAAGCTATGGAAGTCAAGAGGCAAAGCAAAGATGCAAGAGGTTGGAGAATGCTCAAAACAAGCACCTAGAAGATCAGCAAGAGAGAAGAAACAACCAGAAAGGTATGGATATGATTCCACATTCGTTATGATGCATTCAATCTACTTGGCAAAAGACTCTATTTCAGATGAACCCTCAACCTATGAAGAGGCAAAGGGAAACCCTAACTGGGAAAATGCCATGAACGAAGAGATAGATGCATTGAAGGAGATGGACACTTGGGATTTGGTTCCAATGTCACTGAATCAAAAGGTAATTGGTTGCAGATGGGTATATAAAGTTAAAAGAAATTCAGATGGATCAATTTGCAGGTACAAGGCAAGATTAGTTGCCAAAGGATGCTCACAAACTCATGGTATAGACTATGAGGAAACATTCTCACCAGTTGCAAAGATGACTACAATCAGGACATTGATAAGTGTAGCTGTTGCAGGGAATTGGAGACTCCTCCAACTTGATGTGAAAAATGCATTCTTAAATGGTTGGATAAGTGAAGAGGTATACATGTCACAACCACCAGGTTTTGAAAACCCTAATCATCCATCTTATGTTTGCAGACTTAAGAAAGCATTGTATGGATTGAAACAAGCTCCTAGAGCTTGGAATTACAGGTTGGTTACATATCTTCAAGATCAAGGGTTCAAAGCTAGCAGCTTAGATCCTTCTCTATTCATCAAAAGAGATCACAATGAGGTTATCTATCTATGTGTATATGTAGATGATATTATTGTGACAGGTGATGATCTAAATGGCATTCAAAGGATCAAGAGACACATGCAAGAGGAGTTCAAAATCAGTGACCTAGGTGAGCTCACATATTTCCTAGGTATGCAGGTGATATATACAGATGAAGGAATGTATTTGACTCAAAGAAGATACATTCAGGATCTTCTTCTCAAGTTCAAAATGGAGAACACTAAACCTGCAGGTACACCTTTGGAGATGAATCATAAACTAAGTGTTTATGAAGGTGAGAAAATTGAAGACATTAAAGAGTATCAAAGCTTGGTAGGTAGCTTGATATATGCTACTCATACAAGGGCAGACATCTCATATAGTGTGGGAGTGCTTAGCCAATTCATGCACTCACCGAGAAGACCACACATGGATGCGGCTAAGAGAGTACTTAAGTATCTCAAAGGTACAATCAACGAAGGTATATTCTATCCTTACTCTTCAAATTTGGATATCAAAATCTACTCAGATGCAGATTGGGCAGGAGCTAAGGATGATAGAAAAAGTACATCTGGTTACTTAGCATTTGCAGGTTCGAAGCTAGTGTCATGGAGTTCCAAGAAGCAACCAACAGTTGCTTTATCCTCAAGTGAAGCAGAGTACAGAGGCTTGACCATAGCAACTCAAGAGGCAATATGGTTAAAAGCATTGTATACAGATTTGGGACTAGTGGGTTCCAAACCACACATATTTGGAGATAATGTAGGTTCCATGCATCTAGCAGCAAATCCTATTTGTCATGCGAGAACCAAGCACATAGAAGTCCATTACCACTTTATCAGGGAGAAGCTCATGGCAAAGGAGATCGACATTTCTTTTGTTCCTACTGAAAAGCAAGTAGCAGATATGATGACGAAGGCACTTGATGGAGTAAAGCTTTGTAGATTCAAAGCTATGGAAGGTCTTCAACCTATCAGAGAATGAAGACTCAACCATACTTTAGCTTGAGGGGGAGCTATTGGAACATCAAGCTTACACTATGCTTGAGGTGGATTTGATCTTCATCAAAGGCTATCGCGTCGAAAGAATATCCATTGAAGAGTTCTTTTTCATATGCTCATTTATTGTATTTTTTTGAGAGATTTTTGATGGTTCATTTACGGTTGTAAAAGCCTTGAGCTTCACACATGTAAAGGTAGAAAGATAGAGGACAAATCCCACGAATTTGTGGTGGTTTAAGTTGCATTCAATCAAGAAAATCAAATCACCTAAAAGTAGATCAAACTAGATCTTCACTTTTCCTAGATTGTAGGAAAGTGAATTGATTCCCTCCAACAACCATTCCCACCTTCATTTGAATTCAATTCAACTTGTAAAAGTCATGGAACACTCCTAGAGTCTATATAAAGACTTGAAATCACTTGTACATTACATGGAAGCAATATACATACACTTGTGACCATCATTGTCTTGCTCCTTCAATTTTCTGTATCATCATCTTCGCCAACAGTAATCTTGCAGAGGCTTTTGCTCTCTCTTCAGAGCTCCAAATTGAGTGCAAGATGACTCATTGGAAAGGTATAAGTGTCTAGGTTATGTCTGTAAATGTTCATAGCATTTGGTTCAGTAGATTGGGAGAAATATCAGTTTTTTTGTCTCGGGGTCAATCTCTACATATTCCTGAAAAATAGGAAGTACCATCGGTGAATGTCACATTCATTCCTATAGCATATTTTGATTATTCCTTATACTTTTGTGCATTCCATACACTCAACCCTATGTGTATCACTCCCATAAAATGATTTTTTCTAATTGTAATCACGCTGGTCGCTATGGGCATTTGAAGTTCATTGTCTCTTCCATAGATAGTAAGTTTTTTGAGCTAGTCGACCCGCGAACCTATCTGTTTTGTATCGACTCATTCTCCTTGATGCTCCAAAGTACATAGTGTGTTTCTTTGCACTTATCACATGCCTATAAGGTCTATTTTAGTCTCCATAAGCTCAAGGGCTGGTCTTGTGCCGGTTGGCTTGACCAAACTTCGTCGCTTCGAAACACACTTTTCTACCTTCTACAAGCTTCTCCAAGTTCTTTCAGAGACCATAGGGGCGCTCTTGGAGCCCTAGAAGAGAGTTCTTTTCTCTCATATTTTCATTTTGAAAGATATGAAGATGGAAGAACCAATGATGGTAGCACCAAATGACATCTAAAGCGAATACGATTATAAGATTATGAGTCCTTTGTTGTCCATTTAGGAGAATTCAGATTGTGTTTTTGAAACCTATGCACTCGAGAATGTGTGAAATGATTTGTGGATATGTTGTACCAAAAAATACATGTAAAGCTTAGAGCCACCCCAATCAATCTTATTGAAGCTTGAATATATAGTATGAGGAGAGTTTCTTTCCCCAAAATGAATAGCATTTCAATAGACACATGTGATGCATCTATGCTCCTATGAAGGCCTTGGAAAAGAGAGAATTGTAATCGACAACATGTATTACTATGAAGTGGAATGAGAAGACCTGATAGAAGCATGTCTTCTTAAAGCCATGGAGAGGGAGGCTTCCAACTCCTCCTTTCCATCCTTAGGAGAAATAAAAGGGGAAAACTCTTCTACATGTTGCTTCTCGTAGAGTTCAAGTGGAATTTGTTTTTATATGTCTAGGATGTATAGAGATTGGACCTGCAAACAAAAGGAAGAAAGAGTTGGCAATGCTTAAAGGACTTAGTAGAAGTCTTATGGAAATGTTGTTGGAAATTTAGTAGGCCCATAACTAATACCACAGGTCTAGGATCTACAACATAGAATCCAACAATCTTCCAATATTGACAAAACATGAACATACCACACTTAATCATACAAATGATGCGACAAAGATAGAGAAAGATTAGACAACATGTGTAAAGTGTTATGTAATCCTCTGCTTACTCACACTATCATATATACACATGTCAATTTACAATGCGGAAGCAAAACTCTCAACCACTCTATGTGAACAAAAATAGATGGATGAGTGAATATACAAATGTAGCAAACATATTCAGATGTATGGATAGAAATCTGAATATATATGAGATGTGTGACCTAATAGGTTGTAGAAGAGTGAATATGAGTGACAGAAAGAGGAAGGATCAGTCTAAAACTGATAATCAGCAAACCATCATCTGAACTTAGGTTATGGAAGACCCTAAGTCAGATCCGTGTGTGAAAGATCAAATAGTTACAAAAATAGCAAAGGATGCTAACAAATTTGCTACCACAAATCCTCAAACTCATATAAAATACCTTCTTGAACACCTTATCCAAGTATGCATAAAGCATACATGTACTGATTCTCCTTTAGATATGCCGAATAGGACTCCTCGTGATATGGATGCCATTGCCTTCATAAACTCCAAGTAGTACCTATGTGCATAAAGAGAATATGTACCTGAATTCCTAACATAAGATGCAAATGTTATGTTAATCACCATCCAATGTCTTTGAAGTAAATGGAAATCTTCATGTAGAAGAAAATCTTCAAATACATCATGTGAATGGCCGATCCACACCACCAAGCTTCTAATAGATAAGTCCTCTCCATAAGCAAGAGTGTGAGCACACTCTTCTTCTCCAAGAAGAACTCCATAGCCGCTCCTCAACATGCTCCAAAATAGCACCATGGCTGCCCCATGTGCTAAGAAGCACCACCTCTATTGAGGGACCAAGCTTCCAAAGCTTGTGTTGAAATAGGTGAAGGATGAATAAACAATAAGCCAAGCACTTGTTATATAGCTTTGAGTATATCTTATTCTTCATGTTTCATCACCCCCTGGATGATTTAACACTAGTATCCAGAATTCTTCAAATATGTCAGACTTTATGAAATCTGAAACATCTTCCTTCTTTCAATAAATCTGTTCTTTAGTGATCAAATACTTGTATCTGAAACAAAAATTATGAACCCTTTTTATTAGCACTGTAGTTGCCAATAGCTTTCATTGTAACTCTTCAACTTCCAGATTGTAGAATAAGGTTAGCTGATCTATCATAAAAACCTTGCTGAAAGCATTTTAGGATCCATAATCTTCTGCAACATAACAAGTATCTTCTTCTATCTCTCTGCAACATAAATTTGATAGATCGTGAATCTTTGACTTACTTCTTCCAATGTTAAGAATCTTCACAAACAAAGGATAGATATCTGACTCAAAAATACTCAAGATCTTCATGATCATTCAAGATCATCCAAGATCATACAAGATCTTTCCAACAAAATACCTATGTAGAATCTGTTCTCATCAAACCTTTATGACTGAATGTTTGATTTGTTACTTGAATGTCTCTAAGTGTCCATGCTTCTCACATAAACTTGTAAAACTTTTCTTTAATCTAATCCTTTCCAAGAATCTGCAACTCCTACTTGAAACATAAGTGGACAAACTTCTTACCTTGAGAACTCCAAAAATTGCAAGTTGATACTTCATATCTTCATATTCTACCCGTGTGAAATGTGATAGTATCTGCTTGAATTTCTTTGGCTAACTCCACTTCTCAATCAAGTGATAGGATATGATGGAACACCTTTTTGAATACAAGCATGTATCCAAAAATCAAGACAAACGTAGAAAGTAGATTCTTCAACTAACTGTTACATCAGAAATATGAAATTTTCGAAGTTTTCTGAAAATACTAAATATGAGGTAACTTTTCCAAACACAAAACCTCAACCCAAGTCTTCAACATCTGCTACATAAAACTCCTTTACCTCAAGATTTAGATAAAGAAGAAATATACTTCTCTACAACTTGTCATATACCAAATAGCTCTGTATTGACACTCCAAGAATTCTTTGAGGAAACATATAAGCTGCTTGCTTAAAGAATCTTCAACTAAAACATAACTCATACACATATGAGTCAAAACATATATCTGCTGCTTTTCTTCCTCTCAATGCAATTCTTTGTCAAAACCTACTAAAACATGACCAAGTATAATGCAAAACAAGAAATTGCTTCTTCTTTAGACTATCTTCACACAAGATGTTCTTGTCGATATGTCTTTGGATGTAGAGGATAAAATAGGAAAGTTATATGGAAAATATAAGAGACAAGGAAGTCTTACTTTCCATTTGGAAATGTTGGACTTTCTTCTTCTGCATCTTTCTTCCACCTGATGATATCAACATCTTCAAACTTCTCTTCCATACCTTTTGTTCTCTTCATCTTGAAGTAGCAAGCATTCTTAACTTCTTCAAATGAACTTTTTCTCT
This sequence comes from Ceratopteris richardii, assembly GCA_020310875.1. Lineage (NCBI taxonomy): Eukaryota > Viridiplantae > Streptophyta > Polypodiopsida > Polypodiales > Pteridaceae > Ceratopteris > Ceratopteris richardii. The sequence goes on from CM035411.1 coordinate 94,456,415, forward strand.
TCCTCTAGTGCTAAGAGTAAGAGACAAAAGAAACATGGTATATAAATGGAAGTGAACATAGAATCATGTTTTACCATCTCCTCATATCTCTGAAAAACTCTGCTTCAAATGTGATTGATATGACTGAATTCACCAACCTTTTGTCTGAATGATGAATTACCTTTCTAGAGTTACCTCTCTAGATACCTAGATCATATTTTGTATCTAGATAAAAACCTTCGAACCAATTTACAAGATTGGCTGAAAACAAAACTGATGCTCTCCACATTTGTCTTCTTAGATGAGCTTTCTTGCCATGAAAGAGATCTCTCAAAACTCTTTAGAAAAACCTCTAGATACCTGTTTTGATGTAGCCTTTAACTTTAAAATAATGAAAGTGTATAAAAGCACTCCTTGAACCCTTCAAATCTCTTCATAACTTCTCTTCTAAGATATGACTTGCAAATAATAATCTGATAGTAGAAACTGATACCTGTGATTGGATGTTGATCTGATTCCTTCATCTTCTCCAAACCATTATTTTTCCTTGAATTCGAAGTAGCCTTCTCTTCATCAAGTCTTGGTCTTCAAACAATACTTCTGTAAAGTATTTTCATACTCTTTCAAAAGTATTCGGCTACTAACAGATCATCAACTTCATACTCCATACTGATAAACATGTAACAGAATTATCTAATTCTCAAATCTCTACTCATCTAGATTAAGTGTGTATGTCAAATAATGTCAAATGTTAGAAGATGATCTTAAATCATATGTTGTAAACTTGGGAGTCTCGAAACTTGGGAATCTGAGAGCCTGAATGATTTGATGCCAAAGCCCTAAAGCTCTGATACCAAATGTTGGAAATTTAGTAGGTCCATAACTAATGCCATAGGTCCATAGTTCCATAGGTCCAAGATCTACAATATAGAATCCAACAATCTTCCAATATTGACAAAACATGAACATACCACACTTAATCATACAAATGATGAGACAAAGATAGAGAAAGATTAGACAACATGTGTAAAGTATTACGTAAGCCACTGCTTTCTCACACTATCATATATACAAATGTCAATTTACAATGTGGGAGCAAAACTCTCAACCACTCTATGTGAACAGAAATAGATGGAGAGTGAATATACAAATGTAACAAACATATTCAGCTGTATGGATAGAAAGTGAATATATATGAGATGTGTGACCTTATAGGTTGTAGAAGAGCGAATATGAGTGACAAAAAGAGGAAGGATCAATCTAAAACTAATAATCAGCAAACCCTCATTTTAACGTAGGCTATGGAAGACCTTAAGTTAGATCCGTGTTGTCGATCATATCCCGCAGAGCATATACATACACAGCAAATAAACAAGAGACAGAGAAGAGACGACACAAGATTGGGTGCAATCTCCCCCCACATGCTCTCATGGACACTCTATGAGAGCATGCGTATTTATAGGTAATTCATATTATGTCCTTGATGGAAGATACATGAGGGCCACACAAAAAATAGTGTGCTTTTGCTTTATTTACAAAAATAGCTAAAAATAATAAAAAATAACTATCTTCTAAAAATAACTCCAAAAAGTAGGTGAATAAATCCTCTTGCGTTCACACTCGTTCACACTTGTTCATACCCTCATGGATCTCCACATGCTAAATCAAAACACAAAACACATTAAAATCCTCAAGGCATTAAACCTTCATTTCAAATATTCCATAAAGTATAACATGCCCCCCAGTTGTCGAGCAACTGACCTCAGTTGATAAGAATAAAATAGACATGGATGGCCAAATCACATGTCCTATCACTGAACAATCATAAGCATGTTCCATGTAAAAATACATGCATGGAACTGGAAAACTGGAATTTAATGTGAATGTGAATGATAAGCAGGATTTAAGTCAAAATGCAATCCAAAGGTGACGATAAAGAATGAATATTGCGATGTGATAAAAATAATAGTCGATGTATTAATCATGAATTTATATTGGAATGCATGTGCATACAAATTTTGTAAAAATTTCGGCAGCATAACGACGTGATTTTGAAAACCGGAAAAATTCCGACAAACAATTTCCATGATATTGGTGCCAACAGGCACAATCTATCCACAAAAAGACCGAAAGGGGATTACACACCCTGACAAATATATATATATATATATATATATATATATATATATATATATTTCTCCTCGTAAACCTATAAGAAAATACTTGTCCCTGCAAGAAGAATACACACACCATACAAAAAAAGACCATGTCTAAACTATGCATATACTCTAAGTATGATGCAAAATCGCATGTCGTATATGCAATATGATGCAAAAAGAGAGAATCGATGCATATAAATTGACAAGAAACTTATCTTGAGGTTAAAAAGATCATTTGCAGATAGTGTAGGTACCAAAGATGGTCCACTCTTCATCAAAATAGCATGCCAATACATCTCCAAAAGTTGATGCTTCAAAACGATGATCGAAAGAGGGTTGTTGAAAGGCACGGTAAACTTCAAAATTAGGAAGATGACAAGAAGTGAATCCAAACTATGGTTTATAGCCACTTTATGGAAAGATCTATGAAAGAGATATCCATAGCAAAAAGAATTTCTTGATTTGGATCTCGGATGGTCAAGATATGGCCCAAAACGTGAGAAATTAATGAATAGAATAATTCTAAAAAGAAAAAAAAAAAAAAAAAAAAAACTCTAAACTATGATTTCAAAGAAGCCTCGAATTCACTCTGAACACTTCACCTGCAACACGGGACGCGCACAAAGTTTGTATTATCCCATAGATTGTATAAGATGTTTGTGTGCTAATATGAAGCCATGTCTCCTAATTCCTGTGGTAAAAACAATGCGCAGAGCGCTCTCTGTCTAGCCTCACGGCTGCGTCCCCGGGTTGAGCAGTAGTACTCACAGGTCATATATGATGCTTTCAAATCCCATATATGATGTCTGAACGGCAGAAAGATATGTAGAGTCCACTTTCGTAGGTTATGCAAAAAAAAAAACATTGAAACAAATAATTTTGGGTGTCGCGTGAGGTTACGAGTGAGTTCAAGACTGCCCAAACGCTGAGAACTCCTGCAAACGCGCGTCCAAAAAGCACGCGGTTTCCTGAACAGCACGCGTTCACATCGATCCCCGGGAGAAAAGAAAAACGAAGGGGAGCGTCTTAATTCAAGATAAAAATAAAACAAATTAAACTCCCTGCAGCGCGTGCGATGTTCTCAACAGCGCGACGGCGAAACATTCGAGTAGCGCAGCTCCATGGCAAAAAGAACGTTGTTCATCTTGTCCTTCGTTTTGCTCTGTGCTTTTCGTCTGCTACAGACGATGATGAAGATGTCTGACGATATGCATGACTTGCGATCAGGACGACGACCAAGATGATGTCTAAAGATTCGAAAATTAACTTTGTGGACACCAGGCTCTGATATATCACTGTTGACGATCGTATCCCGTAGAGCACACACGCAGCAAATAAACAAGAGACAAAAGAGAAAAAAGACGACACAAGATTGGGTGCAATCTCACCCCACATGCTCTCATGGACACTCTATGAGAGCATGCGTATTTATAGGCAATTCATATTATGTCCTTGATGGAAGATACATGAGGGCCACACAAAAAATCGTGTGCTTTTGCTTTATTTACAAAAATAGCTAAAAATAGTCAAAAATAACTATCTTCTAAAAATAACTCCAAAAAGTAGGTGAATAAATCCTCTTGCGTTCACACTGGTTCACTCTTGTTCATACTCTCATGGATCTCCACATGCTAAATCAAAACACAAAACACATTAAAATCCTCAAGGCATTAAACCTTCATTCCAAATATTCCATAAAGTATAACAATCCGTGTTTCACATCTAGTGATCGACATAGTTCAAAAATAGGTTCTAGGGGGCATTTGGAGGTCTAAATGAGATCTAAAAATAGCCAAAATTGGTAGGCTCGTTCTACTCCTCAAGCTCGAGGACTTCTCGACTTCACAAAATGGAGCCACTGATTGCAAAAGTGGGTGTTTTATTATACATATAGTACAAAAGTGATGAAAATCACTATTTGGAGTTGTGAAAAAGTGATATAAAATATATTCCTTTGGAAAAATTGAGTGCACGGCTCCCCACGACTCTTCGTAGTCCGCCTCTACATGCTTCCTCTATGTCTATGTCTTTGGCTGTTGCCAACACCCCCTCCCTCTTGCATTTGTCGTCCCCGACAGATCCTTGTTGTGGGGTCTGCATGATGTGGTTTTGCAAGAGGTCTTGTGTGAGGGTGTGCTCTGTGACTCAAATTCATTTTGTGAGATCAATTTCTAGTTTTTCCCAGTCTATGGCCTGAGGTTCATTGAGAGGTGGAAGCCGGTAGTGTGTTGAATATACCAATTGTTCACATGCAAACAATTGAAGTAAATGCATAGGCCGAGTGATAAAAACTTCAGAATGGTACTCTTAGAAGCCCATCACGAAAATCTCTTCAAAAGTCATCTTATAACATGCAAGTAAGTACTTTATATGGTAGTGCCATTTGTAGCATACCCGTAGCGAAGGTGTAGTGCTCATGTTGTAGGTGACGTCTTGGTTTCCATGCTCAAAGCTCGGGTATTGACATGTGGTGCCTTGATGCATCGAAAGATCTTGAAGAGTGTTTGCATCATATCAAAGATTTTAATGGTCATGTCGTTCATGTGGTGTAATCAAGCCTTGAGGGCTCTGATTGAGTTGTACTCCATGCTTGAAGATCAAGTACCTGTGCAGGTAAAGTAGTGAGTTCATCTAGGATTTGTAGGGGTGTTACTCCAAGGACTGGTTGGGGCTGTGCAGGTTCCTTCAATAATAAGGTTTTGTAATTTGCCTGTAGTTTCTGATATTCTTCATTGATTTTGTCGTAGTCCTTGAGTAATTGCACCTGATCTTCCAATAATACTTGCATCATTTCAGAGGGAACTACCTTGAAGCGACTCGGACTTAATGTTTCATTGGGTCGCTCCATTGCAGCTTCAAAGTTCTCGTGATTTTGGTCTTGATGCCTCTAGTTCTCTTCTTTGGCTGTTGCGAGATGGTGTCTTCATAGTCCCATATTGCATGTGAGCGTTGCATTCCATACTCTCTAGGCATGTAAAAGATTTTCTACATTGGTGAGGGCTTCTTTAGTCTTATGTTCTGATTCTAACTATAATGAGTGGTAAGCCTCATGTAATTCTTGATTGTGTGCATTCAGGGAAGCATTCTCGATGGTTAAAGAATTTAAATGTGCCTACAACTAGGTAGTAGTGTGTTGCAATGTCTATAAAATATTTCGTGAAACCAGTCCTAGCCCAAATGTGTCGTAACTCTTTTGAATTCTGAAGCTCTTCAAATTCGCATGAAAAAAACTGATATCTGCCCCACTTGTTATCATCAAAACAAAGCATGGCATCACATATAAAGTTTGCATCTACTAGGGGTCCTGCTAGACCTTGAAACGAGTACGAGTTGCTATGAACCTTTTTAGTGCATCCCAAAGGAGGATCATCTATGGGCATCGGTCTTGTGAAACTCTGAAATTCTAGTGTTTGTGATGTAGGATAAGACTCAGCTAATGAATTGCCAAAATTGACCATTGGCACACTTGGGCCAACCTCGAAAGTGCCTTGAGCTTGCATGATGATCGAGGTGAATACGGAGATGATCTGCTACAAAAGATTAACACATTAGTATGGAAACAAATTTTGATCCCAATTAAGTGAGACCAAAATCCCTTTCCATAGCTTATGTGTAACCCGTGTAGCCGCGTGTCGTGAGGTGGTTTATGGAGTGATTTCTCATAAACTAATGCAGGTCACTAGACACCTACATGCTTTAGATAGTGCATACATTGCTTGTGATGAGTCTTTATTACAAGTGATAGTGGGTAATTGTGGGTGAAGTTATACAAGGTTTAATCATGGATGAATTATTACAAGGGTAAGAGTTATTCAGGATAGGTGTTAGGTCAGACAAAGGATTGTGTGAAGATTATTGGACGCATTTCGACATCCATTTCCCAAGAGTTGATGTATGGGTGGTGTTCTTCTGCTGAGGTACAAAAGATGATTCTGGTGGTTGTGGTGTCGATGTGTGAAATGATGTCAAAGGGGTATATATTGCATGGCTTGGTCATTGTATCTGTTGTTGAAAACAGTTGGTATGTTCTGACCTTTTGGCACCCATACTTGCTTTGTGCCACTTGTGTTGATTTGCTAATACTATTTCCACTTTTGTGTCGTCTAGTATGGTCGTCTATTTGGGTTCTTGAGTCGTGGTTGACTTCTTGGAGGTCATGGTTGAGAGGTTTGGTTGACGATCTACTTTAGAAAAGAAGGGAGGTCCAACACTTGTGTGACCTACCCATCAGGAAGTGAGGCATTCTATACAACAGATCTAGGCTGGTCCATGCAAAGAGTGGAAGATGGGGCATGAGAGGTGATGGTCCCCCATTATCTACAGATGCAACCCACCTAACTGCTGATGTAAACCCCTTCCTGTGCAAAGGAAGACTAGGGGAAGATCTCCTGACATCCTCTTGATTGGGAACTATCCATCGCCAGGCTCTTATGGGTTGACTTTAGAAGGAGCATGCTTAGCTGATGGATCCGTTCAAAAATCTTCCGGTCCTCCTTCGCATTGATTTCATATGGTCTAGGGTTACCTACCTCAAGCGGGCTATTGTTAGGGAACTCAAGCGGTATCACTCACTATTGGTCTAAGGTCGCGATCTACAAGGAGCCTTGTCTAAGATTTAGGTCCACTGAGTGATTGTATAACCAATCTTGGCGAAGGATTAGGGATTCTATCACGTCATCATCATGGCACACTAGGAGTTTCACAATCATGGTCGCTTCGTGTATTAGGATAGGAAGGTCCACCTTACCCATGCAAAGGGTTTCCATGCCTCCTAGCCCTATGAGGTATGCCTCAATTGGCCGCATTTCTATTCCTTAGTCCTTATAGTGAGACCACCTAATCGCACTAGTTGTAGCACCTGAATCAATTAAAGCTCTAAGTTCATGCTGGGTGTTGCCTTGTCTTAGCATGATTGTAATGAATGGTCTCCTATCCACTATTCTAGGATGAGTAGTTGATTTTATTTGACACATGGCCATGGGGTATCTCAATGTTTCTTGGAGATGGTTATAATGTTCTCTCCCTAGTCCTTGTCTTCTTAGCTTATGAAATTAATGCGTTCTAGAGCTTCCGCCTGAGCTTTGCATGTATTCTCTTTTCTTCCTCCTGCTTCTTTGCCAATGTGAGTCGTCTAAGCAAATCCTCAATAAGAGGTTATTGACAAAGCTTGAATCTACAACCACTAATGTAACTAGGCATCATCTCTCCTTCTAGTGTGGCTAAGTGTACCGGTCCACTTGTCGACAGTCTATTAATGATCATAGTCCATAACCACGTTTCTCTAGCTTCTAAGGGTGCTGTTTTAGCGTATATACCAAGACTAAGTCACCTTCCTTTAAGCCTATATCTTTCACATGTGCATCGAAATAGGCTTTCTGTCACTTCTTTCCTGCATATATCCTTGCTGCAACTTTCTGCTTGGTTTCTCCTAATTGTTCCAAGTCCATTATTCTTGATGATAATTCATGGCTGGTCTACTGATGTTCTTGTGCAACCTTAAGGGTGGGTATCAAAAAGTCCAATGGGAGCATAACATTTTGACCAAAATCCATATGAAAGGGAGTTTCATTGAGTACGGTCTTGTAGGCCACTCGATATCCCCAAATAGTGTGATGTAACTATTTGTCCCAATCTGAATGTTTGTTGTTCATGAGTTTCATCAGTACATTACAAAGGATCTTGTTAGTACTTTCTGCTTGACCATTGGCCTGAGGATGATATGGTGCGGATTTCTTTCGAATCACCATAAAATCTTGTAACAAATATTCAATGACGTGGTTTAGAAAGTGAGTTCCTCGGTCGCTCACTAGTTCTATAGGCAATCCATATCTTGTAAAAAAATTTTCAAATAAGAATTTTGCAGTTGTGTGCATCATTCTTTTTGGTAGCCTTAGCCCTCTACCCATTTGTTAAGATACTCTATCGCTACTATGATGTATTCAACACGAGTATCTTTTGCAGGGGGGTTAATGGGTCCTACAAAGTCTATACCCCACTTAGAGAATGCACGTCCTCCCATCATGGGTTTCAGTGGCATTTTCTCTTCCTCTACATCGTCATAGATGGATGGTATGTCTTGGGGAAATTGTTCCTGCAAGTCATCTATCTCTTGAATAGGGGGATGGGTTTCTTCCTCTCGTCTCCACTTTTCCTCTTGGATTTCTCTTAAAAAGCCTGTAAGTACTTGTGTATGGAAGAAAGGTTTTCTTCACACACCGTGTTTGACACTTGAGACAGGGATGGTGCATTACCTTCCTATGTCTCAGGAACAATAGGGTTCTTCTGTAGATTCTTCTTCTCATTGCTAGCGATCAAATATTCTAACCTTTCTAGTAATCCTTGAAATTGTAACTCTGGTTTTGCTATATTACTCCAATTAATATACTGAGAGGCTTGAAACATGATCTGGGCTAATTCTACCATCTTCATGCATAGCTTCTTTCTCTCAATTTCTAAGTCTGCTCTTGGATAGTTCTTACTCAATTCAACTATCTGGGGTCCTTCTTTTAACCTTGCCTAGTAGGCTCGAAACATCATGTCTAGGTTTTTAGGTATGGGTTCAACTAGATCTGATCCTGATCTTTGAGCTAGGTTCTCTTGATTTGACTCTTGCGAAGTTAAGTTTAGAGTTTTTGCTCTTGTTTCCTTGAGGCTTCCTTCTAACTCATTTATCTTTTTACTCCACTTCCTTTTGATTGTCTCTCGTGAATCCTTCCAAGATTTTGTCTTTCTACTACTAGATTCTCCAACTTCACTAGTTTTGGCTATCTTTTTTGAATTAGGCTGTTGATCATGCAACGATGCATGTGCTCTCATTATAGCTTGGATAGAAACATATGTAGGATTGGATCCATGTGAGGTATGTAAAATACCTATCACATTAATGGGTGTCACTTTCGAGGCATTAGTAGGGTTCTTAGGGCAATCTCTTATAATATGTCCTTTACCACATTCTACACAAAAGCCCTATATGTTATAGTATCGAGCTTGCCCTGCTATCAGAGGATGTGGGCAATCCTTTATGAAATGATCTCCTAGGCACCTAAAACATGGTCCTTTAGGGCCCTATGGTCTTGACTGTCTCAATTGGGGTCGTGGGTTAGGGTTAGCATACATTACATTGGCATAATCGGGCTCCCAATTTGGTTCCAATGGTGCACTATCATATTGATATGCTTCCATGTGTTCTGGAGACTTTGTGTAGTACGATGCTGGACTATCTACATGGGTGGAATCAAAACTGTTAGAATTAGGATCACTTTGTGTGATTAAGGGTGAAGAAGGCACTAAAACTGGACTGAGGTTTTCTTCTACAGCAGCATATTTGACTGAAATTACATCAGTTGGTGGGATGGCTGCTGAACCAAAATAGGTTGTGGTCTCTGTTGAGCCTGATAAGGGTAATTCTATGGAGGCCTGTAGTAATAAGGATGCGCATCGTACTATCCTAGATATCTGCCTTGTTGAGGGTATGCTTGTGGGTAATTTTTTTGTATTACTTGTTTGTTGTATGGACAATCTTGTGCTGTGTGATTTGTGTACTGTCTTTCAATCGTGTAGTATTGGCTGTGTTACATTGGGACACACATTTGCCATATGATCACCACCACAGGTGTAACAACATTTGTTTGTGGTTGACCTAGGCATCTGTTTACTAGAAACTCCTAGTTTTTGGGCTACCTTTTCTGCTAGGTCTTCTATCGAGCTAGAAAGTTTTGAGGATGATTGAGATGAGCTATCTGAGTCTTTGTCGACCTTTGAAAGTTCGAATTCCTCTCCTAGGTTATCCTCAATGTCTATACAAATCCTTACATATTGCTCCAGATTTCTAGGCTCCTTGAAATAGACATAGGATCGTAGTTTAGAGCTCAAGAGGCCATCCAAAAATAAGGACACTTGTTTGGCCTGAGAGGGCAATTCTGGCATTGGGCATCTCTCAATGTAATGTCTAAACCTACATCCTACAAGTCTAATTGTTTCCTAGGGGGTTTCTTTGAAGCTATGGATCAATGAAGAAGTGTTATCTCTAATTCCACTTTTAGAGAATTCAGTGATGAATGACTCTAACAAGTGATGGATGTCCCTAAACTGCCTTTGCTATAACGGTTGGAACCAGGTTAAAGCTGTGTTCTTTAACATGAGTCCAAAGGCATTGTACTGTGTGAACATGACTTCTACTTGCTTCGCCCGCAACATGTGTTTAAATTCCGCAACATGGTCATAGGGATCTCTTGTCCCATCAAAGTAATTTTCCATTGATTTCACTAACTGGGTAGGTCTTAATATTCTTGGATGTTCACGGGGTCTAGGTAGAGGAAAGTCATCTCTACCACATGGTATTCTTGGTTCTCTTGTTCTCTCCACTCTATCAGTGTCCATGGTCAATCTATCTCTCCCTATGGGATGAGTGAAATTCACTTCTGACCTTTCTTTGTTCTTCTCTCTTTGGGAACCATGGGTTGAGGATGTCCCAACACCTTAGTGGCTAGTGTTTACATTCATTCGTGATAGAGGAAATACTAGTTTGCCTCTCCATATAGGCTTGTCTTGCATGATCAGATACTACAAACATCCACTCTGAAGTGTTCTCTAGGTATACTACCTTTCCAGGTGTATCAAGGTCCTTAAGTTCGTAAATGGTGATGGAACCCACTTCCCTTGGTTGTTCCATTCTATATCTCCAAAAGGCTTCATCGGTGTCCTTATTCAAGAATAATTCAATTCTCGTATTATCATGAGGGATCCATTCTGGGTTTAGTATTCTTGTTAATATTGATTTCCCTCTAGGGTGTCCTAGTTTCATCTCCTAATGGTTCTTTCCCTTGGGTTCATGCTTCTATCTCACGAATGACTACACTGCACTCATTGGTATGATTAGGCTGATTAGTTAGGATGTACATGGTTCCTTCCTTGTCTAATTATGCGTCTCTCTCGATCTTTACCACTCGATGTTTCAATCCAATGGGTTGGTTAGGGTTGTGCAATTGAACCACCGATCTTTGCAAACCATCCTCATAGATGCGAGCACCTAGGTGGTTGGTTCGGGCGTAATCTAATTGGGTCCTATAGGGTCCTTCTGTTCTTTCTTAGTAAGCTACTCTTAACCCTCGTTCTCGTTCTCTATGCTTTAAGCCGTTTCTGACTCACTAGAATCTGAGCCCAAATCATATGGGTAGTTATTCAGTTGTTGTGCCCACGAACGTGCAATAGTTCCTACACTTTCTTCTGATGATCTAAGGCTTCACTGGTCTAACTTACCTATGTGCTTTCCTGATCTAAGATTCATGAATATACTCTATTGAGCACTCGATACTCGTTCTTGTCATCAACACTTCCTTGTTCTTAGTCACTTGTTTCGTTTTTTATTTCTTTAAACTCTTGTTTTGTCTCAAAGTATGCATTAAGAATCGACTTCTTATTTTATGTTTGTATTATCATCTCATCAAAATTAAGTTCTTTCCTTTAGGGTTTTCATATCGTGCACTTTTATCTTACTCTTGGACTTGGAAAAATTAGGTCTCTTGGACTTGATGTGTTCCTATCGTGATCTTATTTCAATCCACAATGCTATATGTTTGCCTAATGTAATAATTGACTGAGGGAGTTGAGTATTCTTCCAACCTCAAGTCAGCTTCTTTGATCGCTCTAATGTCCAAGAAGTCGTGCTTCCCAAGCCTTGCTTAGATCGCTCTCTGCCTTGATTTGAATGCCCTTGGATGAACACTTGTAGACCTGTCAAAATCCAATGTTTAAACCAATTCTTAAATCAATGATCAGACACTTTGATGTATATACTTTAAAGGTTCTTTGTTATCCCTTGCGAAATTCTCAGGTGCCCCCTTGCTTTCCTAACCCCACATATGAGTCAATCTTCAATTTATCCTATCTAAATATTAGCATGTTATTCTTAAGAAAAATAATTGACGCAATGTAGGATTTGAAACACGCTTTCCAACGACCCCTAGAGCTCAAAAATGGGCTTCAAATGAAAACATTATGGATGTTCAAGCTCTCAAGGGTTAAAATAGGTAGACAAGTTCTTCTCCACATATGAGCTAAGGGGTCTCCAATATGCCTAATCACTAAAAAATTCACTCAAATTGGCCTTGAATTTGACAGAAATCAAAACCCTAATTTTGGTGTTTTAGGTGAACAATCGTGATGGTCTGAGATAATCACGATGGTCTGGGACCGTCGCAATGGTGCAGTTGAATCGTCACGATGGCGTGACACAATCTCGATGGCCCAAATATGCAAAGCATCGAGATGGTCCAAATTTGCGTCGTCACGATGGTGTGAACTTACTGAAGCATCGTGATGGTCAAGTGAGCCATCGTGATGGTCTGTCCTATCGAGGCGTCGTGATGGTCCAAGGTGGTCGAGCCATCGTGATGGTCAAGCAAACCATCGCGATGGCCAAGTGAGTCATCGTGATGGGTCAAATGACACACGACAAGTGGGTCATCGTGATGGCGTGGGGTCAGTAGGATCGTAGCGATGGTCAAGGTTCAAGTGAACCGTCCTGATGGTTAAATGACACATGGCCAATGGGTTGTCATGATGGAATGAGCCAATGGCAATGGTGTGGGGTCGGCGGGATCATTGCGATGGTTAGTGACCGTCGTGATGGTCCAATTGAACCATCGCAATGGCATGGGATTGTTGCGATGGTTCGACTGAGCCCTCACGATGGTGTGAGCCAATCGTGATGGTGCCACAATCACGATGCCATGAGCCCGTCACGATGGTCCACCAAACTATGAATTTCAAGGATGCCTTTGTGGAATTATTTGGGTGCAAGTGTTGCCTACACCATGCTATACTCGCTTACCAAAAAAGCTGACTTTGTCAGACCATTGCGATGGTCCAACTCCAACGGTAGATATGGCAGAAAGTTGACATTCTCACCTTTTTGGAGCTCTCCTACTGGAGTACTGTGCCTGAAAAATGCAAAAACACATACACACATGCAAGATCAATAGCTCTCTCTCTCTTGCATGCACAAATGAGGGAAATGAGGAGCATAGGTGGATATGGTGAAATTTTTGATTTTTTTGGAGTGGAAGAAGATGATGTGGTGATGTAGGAGGAGTGTATGGGAGATGAAAAACGCTAAAAACTATGCGAAAACAACAACAAAAACTGAATTTATTACCTTCCAGCAATGATTCTTGCTATGCTCTTACCATCAAGCATTCGCTCTAGAACTCAATCCCCGACAAAAATTTGGTGTAGCTCAAGCGGAAGCATCACCTCCTTTAATTGTCAATCCATGGAAGAGATAAGAGTGATATGAAGATCGTGAATGCAAGAAGTAGTAAGAGTGAAGGTGAGATGCATGAAGATCGTGAATGCAAGAAGTAGTAAGAGTGAAGGTGAGACGCATGAAGATACACACACACACACATGCACGCACACATGGTAGAGACAAGCAAGATACAATGGAAGGTATAAAGTAGACTCTATTGCTCAATCACACTCTTACAAGCTCAAAGCTCACAATATTTGGAGTTTTCAAAAAGTGATATAAACATATTTCTTTGGAAAAATTGAGTGCATGGCTCCCCATGACTCTTTGTAGTCTGCCTCTACATGCTTACTCTATGTCTATGTCTTTGGCTCCTTCCAACAACATTGACATCATGTTTGTACTTGCTCTTAGTAGTAAATTTATGAAATTATAATATATTTTTTATCTTCTGTACTATGGCTCTTGTGTTCTCTTGTGTAGCTACTTTCTTACATGATATCAAAGTTGTTAGGTATCTATTAGTAGAGAGGATTAGTTTTCTAAACTTGCAAGTATACTTTTGTTATCAACATCGTGGATGAGTGATGGCTTCATCTTCTGGAGTTGACGCATCTGCTAATGCTATTTCTACAAAAACTTGCATTCATCCACCCACATTCATTAAAAGAAGCTTGATGGAACAAATTACACAATTTGGAAGCTCAAAATTGCTACAATTTTGGACTCTTATGATTTTCTCAGTAATGATATGGGGCTAACAAGGCATGATCTAGAGCCAATTTTGATGGAAGATCCATCAAATCCTCGAGTGACAATCCAACTTGATCTAGATCTTCTTCAAGCTTGGAAGAGGCAGCATGTAGATGCATTACGTGCCATTATTATGAGTGTAAGTGATTTTGTTCTTAATCTAGTCCAGCACACACTAAAGCACATGAATCTTGAGCATATTGGATAACCAATCTAAGACCAAGAATCACACTTAGATTAAAAATAGTGAGAATCAATTAGAAAATGAGAAGCACTATGAGTTGGAGAAGGTCAAAGACTTCATGAAACAAATCAAACATTCACAAGATCAATTGGTTGTTGTTGGTTTTTTGGTAACACCTAGAGAATTGGCTCGCAGGTATGTTCAAATTCTTCTTGCAAAATATGATGGGCCCATAGCTTACATTAACACTCCGATTAGATCCTCACCTCTTATTTTTGAAGATTTTTTTTGCAATGCTTCCGGAAGAAGAAACACATCTGGAGAATAGGCAAGGTTCAAACAATGCATCATTTTTAGCAAACACAAAGGGAAAAAGATCGTTTGATAGTTCAAACAAGAAGTTCATTCGAAATTGTTTCTATTGGGAAAGAAGCATCATGCCATTAGGGATTGCATGAAGAAGCAAGTTGATGAGAGAAATGACACTCTCAAATCCACATGCAAGAATAGGAATAAAAAAATAACACAGAAGTTGAACTATGAGTTGCCACAGAGTATTTATATACATCTACCCAAACTCATGTGGATGAACCTTGGATATTAGATAGTGGAGCATGTCACCACAATGACAAAAAAAAAAGGGATTGGTATACCTTAATGCCTCTATAGGAACCCATTAATGTAGTTGTTGGAAATACTCCCAATGTCCAACTGAAGGGACATGAACCATCTCTTTTGTTGCTTTCACTAGTGTTAAGAGAAAACTCCATGATTTTTTCTATGTTTTTGCACAAAAAAGAGATTCATTTTTAGTCTCTTCCAAAAGACATCATGGTCTTGAAGTAGATTTCAAAAGGATGGTGCAAAAATTTTGTATGGAATAGGTAATAATATAGGAAAAGGAGTGCAAAAATATAACCTGTTTAAGTTAAGAACCCTCAACATTGAAGACAACAAAGACACAAGTAGAACTTGGAATCAATGTTTTGGGCATCTTGGATTTGTTGTTCTCAAAGAGATGCAAAGAAAAGGGCTGGCATAACATTTACTTGCATTCTCAAATTTGTAGGAACCATGTGAAGGTTGCATGATGGGCAAGCAGCAAAGGAAGGCATTTCCAAAAGAGATTAGGAATTGAGCGATCGTCTAGAGCTGGTACATTTTGATCTATGTGGTAAAATGTCTACTCCTTCTTTGGGAGGATCTTTCTATGTTTTGTTGATAATCGACGGTTATAGTAAAAAGATATGGGCATATTTTATTCAAGAGAAGGCTGATGCATTGGAAAAATTTTAAATGTGGGCAAATATGGTTGAAAATGAAACAAATAGAAAACCGATGAAGTTTCATACTGATCAAGGTGTAGAATTCTTATCGATAGGATTCAAAAACTACTAGAATGCTCATGGAATCAAGAGGCATCTTATCACAACCCACACACCACAACAAAATGGTGTCGTTGAGGGATGAAATAGGGTAGTGCTTGAAATGGTTGGTTTCATGCTAAAAGTTCAAGATATTTGTGATTCATTTTGGTCAAGAGGAGTTAATATGGTTGCATTCATTTTGAATAGATGGTACACAAAGGCACTGCATGACGTTACTCCTCAAGAAGCATACTCTAGTGAAAATCCTTCCGTTATGCATTTTGAAATTTTTGCATGTTTTTTTTACGTACATATACATGAATCAACAAGAACTAAATGAGGATAAAAAAGTAGAAAATGTGTCTCTTTAGGATATAGTAAAGATTTGAAATCATATAGAATTTGGGATCTAGAGGCAAACAAGATCATTGTCAGTTGTGATCTGGCATTCGATGAGCACCCACACATAGTGGATAACAAATGTAAACCCAATATCTCATCAACTAAAGAAATAAATCACGTTGTGCCTTCCCATATACATGTCAAGATTGATGAGGAGACATCAAATAATGGCATTCCTCCACCAAAAACCTAACTGGTTGTTGTCATAAAGCATAAACCACTACCAAAGCGGGAAAAACAACCCTTTTATGATTATAAACCTCAAGTTCATGTTCCAAAGTCATCTTCAGATGTACTCTGTAGATCAAAGAGGATCGAGGAGGAGCAAAGAGCCTAACATCATATTTTCAATATGGCTCTTATGGTTGAAAGCATAGGATCAATAAAAGAACCCACAACTGTAGATGAAACACTCAAAGAACCCAAGTGGAGAGTGTCAATGAAGGCTCATTATGATATCATACTAAAGAATGACACTTGGGAATTGGTTAATTTACTACCAAAGAAAAAGTTAATTGGAACTAAGTGGATTTGGAAGGAAACATACAAAGCATATCGTGCTTTAGAGAAGTACAAATATTGGCTTGTTGCACAAGGATTCTCTCAAGTAGAAGGATTTGACATCCAAGAGATGTTGGTGCATTTTATCTAAGTCTACATGCTTGATATTATTTGATTTATGTTCATTTGTAGTCATATGTGTAGTCATGTGAACACCTCTTGTAAAAGAATATATTTTATCTCTTGTAATTGTGAAAAAGAAAAAAGAAAAAGAATGGCTTACATCGTCCATGATGTAAAACGCAAAATCATGGCTCGAACTTCCTAAAACCACGAATTAGTGAGCTGAGGAATATTTCCTAACTTTGAGGATCACTTTTAGGTGGAGCCATTTGAATTCGAATTCAAAACTCCCTCCAAAATTAGCTATAAAAAGAGCAAGAAGGAAGTGGTGATTAACAAGCCTTGTACGTGACCATTTCATGTCATTTTGAAGAGATTGAAGAGCTTAATCCATATCTCAATCATTCTACTCCCATTGTGCAAAGATTCATTGCCAATGTGCTTGTAATCATATGTGAATCTATACATTCATCATTCTCTACTTCTCTGTTTTGTTCTCTGCTATACTCACTCAGAGTTGTAAATTTAGAAGCTCCTATCTCAAGCTCTACTCAACCTTTTTCAAAGTTTTAAAGTGCATTGGATTGATCTCTACGTCTGGTTTCTACATGCAAAATGTCATGGTCATTGGATTTATATTTTGGGAGAAATCTACATTTTATTGCTCACTGGTCTATCTTTGCAGAGCCCAAAAATGGTGGGAGTGTTTGTGATGTTGATGAATCCTGTTCTCAGTGCTCAATCAATCATTTGAAGTGTTTTAACTTGGATTATCAAGCTAGCTAAGTCTATTTGCTATGCCCAAAAGGAATTTAGCTAATTCCTACTAAGTTGAGAGCACTGCTCATTTTTTCCAGTAGGCGTATGTTAAAAAATAGCAAGTTTTGGGAGCCAGTCATCTCGCAACTAGTCTGTCTTGATTTAAACTTTTGAGATACATGTTCCAAAGTACTTGGCTGATAATTTGGTGGATTTAGGAAGCTCAAAGGCCTACTAATCAACTCTGAAGTCTCAGTTGGATGGTGTGAAGCCGGTTGTAGCAGCACCAACTCATCTTCGGATTGCATCCACCATCTCTCTTCACAATGGTATCAGATCATAGTCAAGCAACATGGGAGATGGATTTCCATCAACAATTGACAAATTGGATCGAAACAACTAACCAGCATGGTCTCTAAGGATGGAGGCTTATCTTCAAGGGAGGAATCTATATGGATTCATATCTCGAGATGAAGCAATGCCAACCATGAGGAACAAAGGGCAACCATCACATGAAGAAGTGGAAAAACTTTCAAATTGGTGCTCAAAGGATGCACTTGCAAGGTCCTATATTCTAAAATCAATCTCTGATTTTCTTTTACCTCATGTCAAGGGATGCAAGACATCAAGAGAGACATGGAATGCACTTGCGTCTTTCTTCTCTTGCAACACTCGAGCAAGGAAGAACCAATTGTGGATGGAGTTCACAATAATGAAGAAAAGTCCGAAGCAAAGTGTGACTGATTATGTCACAAAGATGAAGGATATTGCCGACCAACTTGGAAGCATTGGAGATGTAATTCAAGAGGAGCAAATCATTAGACAAATCATAAATAGAATCAAAGCAGATGACAAGTGGGAGTCATTCACAACAGCCATGGATTTATACATGGATATGCATGTACCCGACCTCAACACACTCATGGGACAACTCTTCACTCATGAAGCAAAGATTAACAAAGGTGGTGAGTCCTCAAGAGGTAATCAAAATTTTGCCTTATATTTTGATAAAGCTAAGGTCAAGAACAAGTCAAAGAATAGGAAGAGTGAAGATGAAGGTAGCTCTTTCCAAGCAAATTTGCACGTAGAGGAAGAGTTAGAGGAAGAGGTAGAGGTGGAAAGCAAGGCACGAGGAGATTCCAATCATCTCAACCTTGCAATATATGTGGCTTATCTCATCATACTACTGAAGAATGTTTCAGGAACGCGAGGAACTCAAGAGGAAGAGGATTCAGTAGAGGTGGCTATGGATCAAATAGAGGCAGATAGAATGGAGGCTACAACAACAACTACTACAACAACAATTACAACAACAACAAAAACAACAACAACAACAACAACAACAACAACAACAACAACAACAACAACAACAACAACAACAACAACTATCAAAGTGGCCATAGAGGAAGAAGAGACTACAATAACTATGTAGAGGACCAAAGTCAAGAACATTCATTATTGATTATGAATCTATCAGTGAAGAAGGGTAAGGATGATGATCACATCTTTTACATTGATTCAGGATGCTCAAATCATGAAGCAAGAAATGTTTCTTTACTTTCTGATTTGGAAGATCCTCATAACAAGCATGAAGTGCAAACAAGAGATGACACAAAGCACTCAGTGGAGAAGATAGGTAATGTGAAGACATCAGATGGGAATATGAACCTCTTAAGCAAAGTCTTGTATGTCCCTATAATTACCAAAAATTTAATAAGTGTTGGATAGATTGTTGAAAAAGGGTTGCAGGTTAGATTCAACAGATTTGGAGCATATGTTGAAGGCCCAAGGCAAGGCTTTAGAAGGATTTCCAAAGGAGAAAAGACAGGAAGGCTTTTCACTTTTGAAGTGGAACATACAAAGAACATAGATTTGTTTAGCTATGGATCTCAAACTCTCACAGAGTTGGAGGTATGGCACAAAAGGCTTGCTCAGGCATGGTCGGGAGGAGGAACGAAGGAATCTCTTTGTGTGTGATGAACATGGACGATGCAGCCCATGAAGGATAGTAGACTCCAGCACAAGAGTGGTCATGTTGAAGGATTGTTATAGTGGTATCAGAGCAGGCCGTTTTCGCAAGGTGCAAAAGATGACAGTTGTTGGGATGTTATACTGTAATAAAACTACTAAATAACGTGCAAGAAGCAAGAGTTCAAGAGCCCTTCAGTGGAGCAAAGCCCTCATGAAACGCCTTGAAAGGTGTAGTCCGCATTTGTGCGAGGTTGCAAAGGCACTGCTTGGAACTTTTGTGAGGAGAAGGTGGAGTATTACTATGTACAAAGAGGATGAAATATGAAAGGTAAAGACACATGAGCAAGGAGAATTCGACCTCGAAATCCTTATCAACCAATAATAAAATTCCAATAGGAAATCTCACCTCCGAAGCATGATTTGTCCAGTATATTACCATGTTTCTTATGGGGAGTTTTCAGGTATTAAATGTGTTGACTGTTCTCAACAAATCGCCTTTTTGAAAGATGAAAGAGGAAGGATCGATGGACCCAAATCTATTGGAAGAAGTAACTAGACATGTAGAAGGATTGCTCTTTGCTCGAGTCTTTGAGGCCTCCGTTAAAAGAAGCTATGGTCTTAATTCTAGGTTTGAGTGTTTTTGAAATTTTGTAAGAAGCTTCATTTTTGAGAATGATAATGAGCTTTAGGGGGCCAATATTTTGGAGGGAAATCATGTATGGAGAGTATGGCATATAAACTCTCATCTTCAGTCAAGAATTCCCTCAAATTACAAGAAAGTATAAGTTTTAGACACCTTCAAAGTAGCCCATTTTTATGATTTTTCATATAAATTTCAAGGAGATATTTTGGATAAGTAGCCATTTTGGGAAGGAGAAAAGAGGATGTATTTTTCATAGAATAGTAGTAAAGACCATGCACACCTATACTCTAGCATATGGAATTTCATATAAGATTAAGAAATCCAAAATATACCTCAGTATGATGGGAGTTTGGAGCTCCACAAAACCCCCTTCCATCACAGTTTGAGAAAAAATTTCAGCACCTGAATTTAAGAAATTCCCATTTTGGACGAGGGAAAAACAGGTGTATTAGCTACGGATGGGTGGAAAAAAGTATATATACTGAGAGTATGCTATACGGACTTCATAGACGAATCATTAGATTCATCAAAATAATAAGTTAAGGAGGAATTCTACTTCCTCAAAAACCCCCTTCCCGCACTTTTTGGAAAAAATTTCAGGTGTTAATTTTAGCCCAACTCCACTTTTGGGAGTAAGAAAAAAGACCATTTAACAAGTTTTCAATGGATTAGAGAATACATACATGATTATTGGTGTATGTATTAGCATGGAGATTAAGAAAATTCAAGAAAAATCCACATTAGGATAGATTAGAAGCTTGCTAAAAGCTCCCATTTAAGTTTTTACATGAAAGTAAAAATCTTGATTTATGCCTCTTTTGGGGAGTGAATTAGCATGCACGAAGGGAGGATTTGGAAAGGTGAAATTAGACCCAAGCATCTTCATATACCACTCTCTAAGGTTATGGAGAGAATTTTAGGATTCGCTTGATGGAAGAATGCTTTGGGGCACCCCAAAAATCACATTTTCACACTTTTTCCAGCCCCTCCAACAGTCCACTAGTTTTGCATGTCCCGCTTGGAATGGCCATATTGTTGGAGTTAGACGTCTGTGGAAGCACACGAACAACACAAGGAAGAAGAAGAAGCTTGGAGCACAAAACACACAATACTGAATGTATTACTAGAGAATGTACAAAGATAAGTAGCCCATTAGGGCAATAGGCGTATATACAAGCCGGGGGAAAAAAGCCTCTTAAAGAGGGAAAAAAGTGCCCCGGTGATCCTAGTGTGTTCACACACATCACTACCTAAATATATCAACAAATCCCCCCTAGGAGTGATGGGGTGAACAAGGAGCTAGCACTCATGTATAAGGAAGTGCCAAGCTATGTGGAAATCACTCCACAAAAGGAAGTAAGCCCAAAGCTTTGCGAAAAGCTTCAAACTTCTCCCTAGGCAGAGCCTTCATGAAAAGGTCTGCAATGTTCTCCTGCGTGGGCACATATGCCAAGCTGATCTCCCCAGCAGAGAACCTCTCTCTGACATAGTGATAATGCACCTCAATGTGTTTAGTGCGAGCATGGAACACAGGGTTCCTTGCAACTGCCAATGCACTCTGACTGTCAGTGAAGATGGTGGTGGCAGAAGACTGACCAACACCCAAATCAGCCATAAGGCGTCTGAGCCAAACACACTCAACAGTCGCTGTGAAAGCTGCCCTATACTCAGCCTCACAACTAGAAGTGGCCATAGTAGGCTGCTTCTTGCTCAACCAAGATATACATGAGTTACCAAGCATAAAGCAAAAGCCACTAGTGGACACACGAGTGTCATAGCAACCAGCCCAATCAGAGTCAGAAAAAGCATGCAAATCTGGCGGTAGTGGTCCCCCCTTGGGATAAAACAACCAAAGTAGCAGAGTACCACTCAAGTAGCGAAAGATGCGCTTAACCGCCTGCCAATGCTTCACTCCTAGGCAATGCATAAACCTTCTCATCTGTGAGACAACAAACTAAATATCTGGCCGAGTAATGCATAAGTAAATCAAGCATCCAACAGCCTGCTGATAGAGAACAACATCAAATGCATCTCCAGCATCATGAAGACTCAATCGTAAACCTGTCTCCATAGGAGTGGCAATAGGCTTACAGTCTTCAAGGCCAAAACACTGCAATAATGTGTCAATATATTTTGTTTGACACAAAGCCATTCCACCATCAACTTGCATAAACTGAATGCCCAAATAATGATGCAAATGCCCCAAATCAGACATCTCAAATGAGGCATGCAAATCAGCCTTGAAATCAGCAATATGCTTCTCAATAGGACCAGTGAGCAGCATGTTGTCAACATAGACAACAATGATCAGAAGCACATCATTAGCACGCTTAACATATAAGGTGCTTTCAGTTGGACTGTTCTCAAAACCATGTGCAACCAGATAGGCATGTATCTTCTCATACCAAGCATGTGGTGCTTGCTTTAAACCATATAATGCCTTCTTTAACCTGCACACTTGGTTTTCATGCCCTTTCTGCACAAAGCCACGGGGCTGAAAAACATACACTTCTTCATGCAAGTCACCATTTAGAAATGTTGTTTTAATGTCCAATTGATGTACATTCCAACCATGATGGGCTGCAAGTGCACAAATGCTTTGAACAATAGTCATACGGCATGTAGGTGCACAGGTCTTATCAAAATCAATGCCTCTTTCCTGTGCATAACCCTTTGCAACAAGCCTAGCCTCATACCTGTCAACTGTACCATCAGGTTTACGCTTCAACTTGTATACCCACTTAGTGCCAATGGCCTTCTTGCCACGAGGCAAGTCACATAAAGACCATGTACCATTCTTCATTATAGCATCATATTCAGATTGCATAGCAGCCATCCAATTTTCTGAATTCTGTGCTTCATCAAAAGAAACAGGCTCATTCTCATCACAGAGACTAGACGCAACCATAGCATAGCAATCTGATGCAAAGGAGGCACTATGAGAGCCTGAACCAGTACGATATGACAAAGGTGCATCTAATTTGCTGTCACGCAAAGTCTGCACTAGCCATTTTGGCATAGTTTTTGCCTGCTCAATATCAACTCTCTCATCAACAAGTGCATCATGTAAATCTACATCAGAAATGGAATGATCAGCATCATCATATGAAACCTGCAAAGGCTGAGAAGTTGCCTCATTAGGACCAGCACTAGACTGTCCACCTGTAAAAAGAGGCATCAAAGTATCATACATGTCTTTGGAGCTAACATATGTCTCCTTAGTACATGAAAGCAATGGCTGAATAACATCTTCCACAAAGACAACATCACGACTAACCAGAATGCGTTTAGTCTGTGGATGATACAGACGATAGCCTTTACTTTAAGAACTGTACCCAACAAAAATACATTTTACTGCCTTATCATCCAATTTTCTGCGATGTTGTTCAGGCACTAGTGCATATGCCAAACAACCAAAAACACGCAGATGAGCAATAGATGGCTTGCGGTCATGCCAAGCCTCATATGGAGTGATAGAGTGCAACCCTTTAGTGGGACACCTGTTCAGGACATATGCTGCACACATGACAGCCTCAAGCAAGAAGCTATGAGGTAAAGCCTGACTCTTGACCATACACCTCGCCATCTCCATGAGTGACCTGTTCTTCCGTTCAGCAACTCCATTCTGTTGAGGTGTATACGGCATTGTACACTGGTGTTTTATCCCATGTTCAACCAGAAATGCATTAAAATCAGAAGACATATATTCCCCCCCTCGATCAGAACGGAGGGCGCCCTTTTTACATGCTGACATATTTTCAGCCAAAACCAAAAACTGTTTCAGCCAAAACGGATTTTGCTTTGAGTGGATATACCCATGCATGCCTGGAAAAATCATCAATAAAAGTCACGAAGTAAAGGTAATTTCCAAAAGAGGGTATCTGCATAGGACCACAGACATCACTATATACAAGCTACAATTTCTGTGTAGCCCGAACTGAACCATCTTTTGGAAAGGAGGAACGCTGCATTTTGTCCAAAATACAGCCTTCACAAACATGTTTTCTAGGTGCCTCAAGTTTGGGCAAAGACGACACCATTTCAGATTTCTGCAGGGGTAGCAAACTAGCAAAATTTAGATGATCAAAGCGTGCATGCCAAAGCTTTGCATCTGACATAGCTTGAGAATCATTTACTGCACATGCCAAATCATTTTCAGATCTTTCATAGTCTATGAGCTTAATATACAACCCGCGACATAAAATGCCAGAAGCAATAATCACATCGCCATTTGATAGATCATGAACTGTACATCTATCATCAACAAATTTCACAACCAAGCCAATCTTGGCTAATGCAGAAACTGATAACAGATTCTTCTTGATCCCTGGCACAAATAAAGCATTTGACAAAGTGAAAGAACTACCATCAGCAGTAGTTAAAATGATCTTACCAACTCCCATAACAGGATAAGAGGAGTTGTTGGTGCATGTAACAGTATTCCTTGTAGGGGCAAGCTCGAGTGAGGAGAAGAAACTACGCTATGAGGTAATATGTTTGGTCGCCCCACTGTCAAAGTACCAAACATTTGAGTCTACTGCAGACATGCATTGATCATGAGAAGATGGGCAAAACTACAGACATTAGTAAATGCCCATTCTTCTTCCTGCACAAGATTTGCAGAATTTGGTGTAGAGGCCTCTGCAACAACCATTCTAGCCTCTTTCTTCTTTGCCTCTTTAGCAGCCAATTTTGGACAGTTCTTTATGATATGATCATTCCCTTTACAGTACTTACAGAACAATTTCTGCTTTTCTGATTTCTTCTCATCTTTATCTTCCTTCTTCGAATATGCAGAATTAGCAGATTTCTGCTTACTAGTTGAAGAGCTCCATTTTCCTTTGCCCTTCTCACTAGCCAAGAAAGCTTGATCTGCAACTTGCATAATGGACCTGTTCTGCCTGAACTGATCTTCCTACAACAAAACATAGACTAACTCCTCAAATGATAAGGCATTCAGATTGCCTTTCATCATCAAACGAAGAGTAGAAGCAAAACTCTGATATGAATCAGGAAGACCATTCAGAACGGTCTGCACAAGTGAGCTATCTGGTATAACCTCATCAACAGAAATCAATTGTTCCTTCAAGTCTTTGATCTTCATTAGGAAACTGTCCATAGAATCACCTTCATTCATGTGCTCACTCTCTAGCTATTTTTGGAGGTAAGCAACACGAGCCTCATTCCTAGCTTGGTACAATGTGGTAAGTGTATCCCAAGCATCCTTAGCTATTCTGCAAGAGCGAATGTGAGGAATAATGGCATGTTTGATAGACAAAGCTATCAGTGCATGTGCCTGGGCATCTCTGCCATCCCAGCCAATTTGCTCTGCACTAGGTGCAACAGAAATAGCCGCACGAACAGGAATCTGCGGAATATCATCTTCGACACCATCTTCATCAGCTCCAGCACCTGTATTTACAATACCTATAGTTAGAGGTGTAACAGGACATCTTTCAACACCCTGCAAAATGTTCCATAATCCTTTTGCAACCAATACATGTCGCATCATATAAGCCCATAATGGGTAGTTGCTACCATCCAACTTATTCTCAACAGCCAAATACGGAATACATCACTGCTTTGAGCCATCGCTTGTGACTAAAATACCTTGATGCAGAAAATTGACTCTATCTCAAAAAGCTGAACAGAACTACCCAGACGAGTTCTGCTAGACCTGTAGCAGACTTCGAGAGGCTTAAACTGGCAAACAAAAACTGGTATATACCTTTGACACAAAAAGACGAAATAGCCTGCACAAGCACTACGATAGTGCATTCGGAGGCCAAAAGAAGCTCATATTGCAATTTCGGCACGACACAACAAAGCCGTTTTGATCTCTGAAACACCTTGAGTATGCTCACCAAATTTCGTGCGAATCTGAGACTGCAAACGGAGGAGTGTCGACGGCGCCCGAGATGAAGCGAAGACCTGCTCTGATACCAATTGTTGGAGTTAGATGTCTGCGGAAGCACGCGAACAACACAAGGAAGAAGAAGAAGCTTGGAGCACAAAACACACAATACTGAATGTATTACTAGAGAATGTACAAAGATAAGTAGCCCATTAGGGCAATAGGCGTATATACAAGCCGGGGGAAAAAAACCTCCTAAAGAGGGAAAAAAGTGCCCCAGTGGTCCTAGTGTGTTCACACACATCACTACCTAAATATATCAACAATAAGGATCAAAATCCCTCTACTAAAATGGTCAGCAATGATATGACATGATACCATAAACACATGTGTATCCATACTAACGAGTTGTCTATGCCAACCATACTATATGCATGGATCTATATGATCCAATCAAACTAATGGGTTTATCCTTCTTGAAAAACTTAAAATGAGTATGTGATACCAATGGTGATAAAATCACCTATCACATTCTCGATTGGAAGAAAAAATCTTCCCTAAACTATGAAGGATAACTCTCAATCCTAAGGAGATGTCTACTAAGAGCTCCCGTCTGATCTAGTGAGACATGAAGCCATGGATGATCCTTTTCTCGGTGGCCATAGAAGAAGAGTGCTCAAAGGGAAGTCATTTCCACCATCCCATACCAGTGAAAACTTCTTCCAATTCACGATGTCATACCCACAATAAACCGAATATATATTCCACGTAATGGAATATGTAGCTGGACTCTAATGAATCCCGTATCCTAAAATCATATCAGTGGACTCAAATGAGTCCCATGTCCTCGAACTAGTTAGTTTGGTTCTAGTCAATATTTGACAATGGATATCCCTTTCTCTTCCAAACCAACTTGTTCCTAGGTACCAAGACTAGGTCTAAGTACCTCTGTGTAGATCCCAACATACATATATATATTGGGTACCCTAACTATTCCTTGTTGGAGCAAGTCTATGACAAGCCTAAGTATTGGCTTGAGTCCCACAAAGTCATAAAAGAAGCTTAAAAAAGAAGACTATGTAAAGTTCACTTGTGAACTACCTCTTGTAACTTTTGAAGAGTTTACTTAATGTAAAAGTGAAAGAATCTTAAGTGGTTGAGTCCACTTGATCAAAAAGGGAAAGAGGAGCCACGAATTCGTGATTTGTGGTAGGTAGAGAATCAAATCAATCACTGATTGATTGGAGAGTGATTGAGGGAAGTTAGCCTCCCAAACTCAACTATAAATAGATGGCAGTTTTAGTCATGGTTAGAGAGACCTATGTGAAGACCTCCAAGAGCTGAGCTTTATGCCATATCAAGGGGTGATTCCAAGGCACACATATGTATCAGTAAGTCCATTGTATTGTACAAGAAATATACTTTCATTTTCATTATCATTTGGGTTCATATTTCCATGTTCTTGTGAAGTTTACTACTCACTGCCATATCTCTCAGTTTTCTCAGTCAGATTGCAGAGATGGTTTCTCTGCGCTTAGTGCATCATTTTCAGTGATTTAACTTGGTAAAGTTAGCTCTATAAGTCTACTATATGCTCACAAATTTTCATGTCATTTAAATGTTGCAATCTTCAGTTATGTTCAGGTGAAGTCAACAGTGTCTCTTCATCTTCACTTCTCTGTTAGGTACCCGACTTTTTCACTCACCTTGTCAGAGCCATTTCTCAGTGGTTTCTTATCCAAATTCAATGATTTAAAGCTTGTTGGATGCAGCTTATTGTCTACTATAACCATACACATTTTCCGAATCATTGGATTCCTACATTTGGAGTTATGTTCATTTTTCTGCTCACTCATCTCAAACTATAGCAGCCCGTGAAAATCGGGATGATGTCATCACTTGTTAAAACTCATTCTCAGTGTATGGTTCATTATTTTTGATGAGATTACTCTAGAACGTTAGCTCTTTAAGTAGTCTAGGCTTCCCTAAGAGGAATTAAGTTAATTGCTGCTGTGCTTAGAGAATTATGCAAAACACTAGACAGGTGTATGAACCAAGAATAGCAAGTTCTTCACCTCTGAGCTAACTCCAACTTATTTGTTTTGATCTATCTTTTTGTGAGTGATCTTCCAAGGTACATAAGGTGTCTAATACATCCATTGGCAAGCTAAAAGGGCCCACCATATACTCATGGAGTTCATTTGGCTGGTGTAGATCAAGGATTTTGCAACACCTCTTCATCTTCAAGCACATACCTATCCA
The DNA here is from genome assembly GCA_020310875.1 of Ceratopteris richardii. Classification (NCBI taxonomy): domain Eukaryota; kingdom Viridiplantae; phylum Streptophyta; class Polypodiopsida; order Polypodiales; family Pteridaceae; genus Ceratopteris; species Ceratopteris richardii. Next base: position 94,484,620 of record CM035411.1, read on the forward strand.
TCTCTTCACAGTGGTATCAAAGCAAGGTTGGACAACATGGCAGATGGATTTCCTTCATCAATTGACAAATTGGACAGAGGTAACTACTCAGCTTGGTCATTAAGAATGGAAGCTTATCTCCAAGGTAGAAGTTTATATGGTTATGTGGCTGGAGATGAAGTTATGCCAAGTTTCAGGAACAAAAGTCAACCAACACAAGAAGAGCAAGAAAAATTGAGCACATGGTGCTCCAAGGATGCACTTGCAAGGTCTTATCTCCTCAACTCTATCTCAGATTTTTTGTTGCCTCACATTAGAAGTTGTTAGACATCTCAGGAAGTGTGGGATGCACTTGAAGCTTTCTTTTCTTCAAGTACCAAAGCTAGGAAGCATCAACTATGGCTGGATTTCACAACTCTCAAGAAGGCTCCCAAACAAAATGTGACTGATTTTGTCACAAAGCTCAAGGACATAGCAGATCAGTTGGGAAGCATTGGAGAGGTAATAGATGAAGGTCATCAATGGCTTGAAGGCAGATGACAAGTGGGAAGCATTCACCACAGCTATGGATTTGTACATGGACATGCATGTACCTGATTTCAATACACTCATTGGACAACTACTTACCCAAGAGGCAAAGCTTATAAAAAATGGAGAAAGCTCTAAAGGTAATCAATCTTCAGCTTTATACACTGATAAAATCAAGTCCAAAGATAACAAAGGAAAGGCAAAGAAAGTGGATGATGAAGCAGGTACATATCAAGCTAACTATGCAGGTAGAGGAAGACATGGCAGATGTAGAGGAAGAGGAGGTAGACAAGGCAGGGGGAGATCCCAAGACTCCAACTCATGTTCTATTTGTGGACTAACTAATCATACAACTGAAAATTGCTTTAGGAATTCTAGGAATCAAAGAGGCAGAGGATACAATAGAGGAAGTTATGGCTACTCAAGAGGAAGGTTCAACAATTATCATGGCAACTACAATGACTACAATCATTCAAACTATCAAGGAGGCTACAAAGGAAGGAGAGACTACAATAACTACACAAAAGACTCAAACAAAGAGGATTCATTATTGATCATAAACATGGCTATGCCACAAGGTAAATCTGATGAGCATGTTTTCTACATAGATTCAGGTTGTTCAAATCATGTGACACGAAATGTGGCACTCCTATCAGATTTAGAAGATCCAAGGAATAAGCATGAGGTACAAACAAGAGATGACACAAGACATCCAGTGGAGAAAATAGGCAATGTCAAAGCACCTGATGGAAACATCAACCTACTTAGTAACGTACTCTATGTCCCTACCATTACAAAGAATTTGATGAGTGTTGGGCAGATAGAAGAGAAAGGGTTGCAAGTCAGGTTCACAAAAGCAGGAGCATTTGTTGAAGATCCAAGTCAAGGATTCAGAAGAATTGCAAAAGGTGAAAAGACAAGTAGATTGTTCACATTTGAATTACAAGACACTAGAAACATTGCTCTCTTTAATTATGGTAGTCAGACACTCACAGAATTGGAAGTATGGCACAAAAGGTTAGCACATATTGGTGAAAGGTCATTAAAGAAAATTTGCAGGGACCAAAGTGTACTTGGACTCCCTAATTTGTCAAAATAACATATGATTTATAAGTGTAGTGCATGTCAACTCACAGGTTACCATTCATGAAGAAAGGTTATATGCATGGAGATCTCTTGGAGTTGGTTCATACAGATGTATGGGGACCTAGCAAGGAAGCTTCAATATCTGGATCAAGGTATTATGTCTCCTTTATTGATGATTGTAGCAGATGGACTATCCTATTCTTTATGAAACACAAAGATGAAGTTTTTTCATGTTTCAAAAGATATTTGGCTCTTGTGGAGAATCAAATAGGTAAATCACTAAAAAGGCTAAGGTCAGATGGAGGGGGAGAATACTTCTCCCATGAGTTTGATTCTTTTCTTCAAGAAAGAGAAATCAAAAGAGAGGTAACTACAAGGTACACTTCTGAGCAAAATGGAGTGGCAGAAAGGAGGAATAGGACAATTGTTGAAGCTGCAAGGTCTATGTTAAATGAAAAGCATTTAACTAATTACTTATGGGCTGAGGCTCTATCTACAGCCACTTACTTGATTAACAGGTTGCCTTCAAAATCCCTTGATGGGATGACTCCATATGAGGCTTGGAATGGAAGAAGACCAAGCTTAGATCATTGTAAAATTTTTGGATGTATTGCTTTTGCTCATGTTCCTTCACAGGTTAGAGGCAAGATGGATCCAAAGGTAGAAAGGTGTGTATTTATTGGATATGACAACAATCAAAAGGGCTATAGGTTATATAACCCTACCAACAAAGGATTCTTGGTAAGCAGAGATGTAGTTTTTGATGAGAACAATTCATGGTATGAAGATTCATGTAGGAAGGTCAATTTACCATATGATCTTGAAGAAGATTTTCCAAAGCTTGGTAGAGAACAACCAAAGATTGAAGAACAAGACACCTCAGAGGATGATGAAGAATCTCAGATGGAAAAGATCAAAGCATGGAAGTCTAAAGGTAAAGCAAAATTGCAGGAACTTGGACATGAGGCAGAATCATCACATCATGGCCTAAGAAGATCTATGAGGGAAAAGAAAAAACCAGAAAGGTATGGGTTTGACACCTCATTAGTAACTAAACATTCTATCTACATAGCACATGACATAAACCAAGAGGAGCCATCATCATTTGAAGAGGCCAAAGCAAAAACAGAATGGAAACATGCAATGAAGGAAGAGATTGAAGCACTTGAGGAAAACAACACTTGGGATTTGGTGCCCAAGACTTCATCCATGAAGGTAATAGGCTCAAGATGGGTCTATAAACTCAAGAAGAATTCTGATGGTTCCATTAACAGGTATAAGGCAAGGCTTGTAGCAAAAGGCTTTGCACAAACTCAGGGAATTGATTATGAGGAGACCTTCTCTCCTGTGGCAAAGATGCCTACTATTAGGGTTTTTCTTAGTATTGCCTCTTCCAAGAATTGGAAGACACTTCAACTAGATGTAAAGAATGCATTCTTGAATGGTTGGATAACAGAAGACGTATATATGGCACAACCACCTGGTTTTGAGAGTCAAGTTTATCCTGATTATGTGTGTAAACTTAACAAAGCATTGTATGGTCTCAAGCAAGCTCCAAGAGCTTGGAATTTCAAGCTTGTTTCATTCTTGCAGGACAAAGGCTTTCAACCAAGCAAGGCAGATCCTTCACTCTTTATCAAAAAGAGTAATTCTGAGGTCATCTACTTATGTGTATATGTAGATGATATTATATTGACAGGAAATGATGCAGATGGTATGAAGAAGATCAAAGATCAGATGAGAGAAGAGTTCAAGATAAGTGATTTGGGTTCACTTACCCACTTCCTAGGTTTGGAAGTTGTCTACAAAGATCATGGTTTGTTTCTCACTCAAAGAAAGTACATTAAGGACATGCTGGCAAAATTCAAGATGCAAGACTGTAAGATTGCAGGTACTCCAATGGAGGTCAATTACAAATTGAGCTCACATGAAGGTGAACTCATAGAGGACATCACATCATATCAAAGTCTAGTGGGTAGTCTCAACTATGCCACATTGACAAGAGTAGATATATGTTACAGTGTGAGTGTGCTAAGTCAATTTATGCACACACCAAGGAAACCACATATGGATGCTGCCAAAAGGATTCTCAAGTATCTCAAAGGAACCATACATGAAGGACTTTATTATCCTTATGTATCTGATTTAGGTTTGAAGCTATTTTCTGATGCAGATTGGGTTGGCTCCAAGGAAGATAGAAGGAGCACTTCAGGTTATCTTTCCTTTGCAGGTTCAAAGCTTATTTCATGGTCATCCAAGAAGCAACCCATAGCTGCTCTCTCTTCTACTGAAGCTGAATACAGAGGTCTTGCCATAGCTACACAAGAAGCTATGTGGATGAAGACATTATTTAAAGATCTTGGATTGGAGTTTGGGACTCCAACTATTTTTGGTGACAATATGAGTTCTATTTATTTGGCTGCTAATCCTATTTTTCATGCAAGGACTAAACATATTGAAGTTCATTATCACTATGTACGAGAGAAAGTTCTAAGCAAAGAGATTCAAATATCATATGTGTCCACTCATCAACAATGTGCAGATATTCTAACCAAAGCATTTGATGGTACAAAGCTTTGCAAATTCAAGGCTATGATTGGTTTGCAGGTAATCTTGGAAGATTGAAGACCTCAAGCATACGTGTCTTGAGGGGGAGCTGTTGGAGGAAGTCTATGACAAGCCTAAGTATTGGCTTGAGTCCCACAAAGTCATAAAAGAAGCCTAAAAAAGAAGACTATGTAAAGTTCACTTGTGAACTACCTCTTGTAACTTTTGAAGAGTTTACTTAATGTAAAAGTGAAAGAATCTTAAGTGGTTGAGTCCACTTGATCAAAAAGGGAAAGACAAGCCATGAATTTGTGATTTGTGGTAGGTAGAGAATCAAATCAATCACTGATTGATTGGAGAGTGATTGAGGGAAGTTAGCCTCCCAAACTCAATTATAAATAGATGGCAGTTTTAGTCATGGTTAGAGAGACCTATGTGAAGACCTCCAAGAGCTGAGCTTTATGCCATATCAAGGTGTGATTCCAAGGCACACATATGTATCAATAAGTCCATTGTATTGTACAAGCAATATACTTTCATTTTCATTATCATTTGGGTTCATATTTCCATGTTCTTGTGAAGTGTACTACTCACTGCCATATCTTTGAGTTTTCTTAGTCAGATTGCAGAGATGGTTTCTCTGCGCTTGGTGCATCATTTTCAGTGATTTAACTTGGTAAAGTTAGCTCTATAAGTCTACTATATGCTCACAAAGTTTCATGTCATTTGAATGTTGCAATCGTTAGTTATGTTCAGTTGAAGTCAACAGTGTCTGTTCATCTTCACTTCTCTGTCAGGTACCCGACTTTTTTACTCACCTTGTCAGAGCCATTTCGCAGTGGTTTCGTATCCAAATTCAAAGATTTAAAGCTTGTTGGATTCAGCTTACTGTCTAGTCTAAGCATACAAAGTTTCAGAATCATTGGAGTCCTACATTTGGAGTTATGTTCATTTGTTTGCTCACTGGTCTCGAACTATAGCAGCCGGTGAAAATCGGGATGATGTCATCACTTGTTAAAACTCATTCTCAGTGTATGGTTCATTATTTTTTATGAGATTACTCTGGAAAGTTAGATCTTTAAGTAATCTAGGCTTCCCTAAGAGGAATTAAGTTGATTGCTGTTGTGCGCAGAGAATTATGCAAAATCCTAGACAGGTGTATGAACCAAGAATACCAAGTTCTTCACCTCTGAGCTAACTCCAACTTATCTGTTTTGATCTATCTTTTTGTGAGTGATCTTCCAAGGTACATAGGGTGTCTAATACATCCATTGGCAAGCTAAAAGGGCCCACCATATACTCCTGGAGTTCATTTGGCTGGTGTAGATCAAGGATTTTGCAACACCTCTTCATCTTCAAGCACATACCTATCCATCTCTTCACATTCCTGACTAAGGGATCTATGCTCTAATTCATAGAGCTAGTGCCATGCCTGTGGCCTTCCTAACCATCACTAGAATCACATAAGCACCTGTCGATGCTGTCTCATGAAACCCAGCTTTGTGATCCCATATAATTGGTTTCCTTAGTACTGAAGCCGAAATGATTGTGAGACTCTTGTGAAGATAAGTAAATCTTCACTACTTTGGAGATTACCATAAATATATCTCCCGTATTTGTATGCAACTTCCTAAAACCTATAGGATTGCTTGTGCACATTACTAATGGTGAAGGTGTAGCTCCTTCCCTTAGCAATCCTATGGTCTAGATCCATAAGGATTATGTGTATGGATCCTATTACTACTGAAGTTGCCTTATGTATAGTACTCTGATGGTACTAACTCCATCAAATACATGCTGATAAGCATGCCTAAATCTTATTGACATTTGCAAAAAAGGCATGTTACCATGCCATAACATTCTTACCTAAAGGCGAGTGCGTATATAATGCCATGAGGGGGGAAAATTTTTGACAACATTTCCCTAGGAAATGGAATCCAAAAAAAATTTAAACCATAAGTTCAGTGGCACACATGCCACCCAACAACATAACGCTTGACAAGCCCATGCCATGCACGCCATAAACTCATATATGGACTCCATAACCTGCAAAAATATAAAAGCAAATGCTAGCAACAATTCTCTGTGTTGCATAGCCATGTAGTTTCTGCAATCCTCTTTCCTACAAACAATCAAAAAGTGTACTTCTCGCCTATTGATCCATACTTTTATGATTTAAACAATGATCAACATTTGATGTATGCAATCCAATCTATGCATGTACATACAAAACATGCCATAACATGAAGTAAAATGCCTGAAGCATAGAGCATACGTCCTTGAATGATTTGTTATTCGAACTGCATGCATCCAATCCTTTCTCGATGAGCTTTGCAACCTCTACACCTTCCTCCTCATGTCCTAGCATAAGCTTTGAAGTGTCCAAAAACATTGGATCACTTCCCAAAACATAAAGTGTGGTTAGATGATTACCAAAATAATGCAAAATTTATCCAAAATGCATTTGTAATCCCTGTTTAGACCACAAAAACCATTTTTAGACCTGAAAGTAATCATGAACTGAAATACATATCATGTGTGAGTGGTTCAAAGTGAAATTACATCAATTGCCTTCCCGGTTTGAAAGATATGGCTCCCGAAAGGTAGTTGCCAAAAATTGTTCAGACATTGCAAAGCTATACAGACCTGCAAAAAATACATATTTTCCAAATTTTCTTTTATAAACTGAAAGTAAACCTTGTGCTCTTCAAAATGAGCCATAGCACGTCCAATTTGGAGTTTTCTAGCCCAAGATATGTGTTGATATATTTAGAAAGTGATGTGTGTGAACACACTAGGACCGCCAGGGCACTTTTTTCCTTCTTTAGGAGGTTTTTTTCCCCCGGCTTGTATATACGCCTATTGTCCTAATGGGCTACTTATCTTTGTACATTCTCTAGTAATACATTCAGTATTGTGTGTTTTGTGCTCCAAGCTTCTTCTTCTTCCTTGTGCTGTTCGCGTGCTTCCGCAGACGTCTAACTCCAACAATTGGTATCAGAGCAGGTCGTCGCTTCATCTCGGGCGCCATCGACAATCCTCTGTTTGCAGTCTCAGATTCGCATGAAATTTGGTGAGCATACTCAGGGTGTATCAGAGATCAAAACAGCTTTGCTGTGTGGTGCCGAAATCGCGATCTGAGCTCGTTTCGGCCTCTTAATGCACTATTGCAGCGCTTGTGTAGGCTATTTCATCTTTTTGTGCCAAAGGTATATACCAGTTTTTGTTTGCCAGTTTAAGCGTCTCAAAGTCTGCTACAAGTCTAGCAGAACTCGACTTGGCAGTTCTGTTCAACTTTTTGAGATACAATCAATTTTTTGCATCAAGGTATTTTAGTCACCGGCCATGGCTCAAAGCAGTGACGTATTTCGTATGTTCGCTGTTGAGGATAAGTTGGATGGTACCAACTACCCATTATGGGCTTATATGATGCGACATGTATTGGTTGCAAAAGGATTGTGGAACATTGTGCAAGGTGTTGAAAGACGTCCTGTTACACCTCTGACTACAGGTACTGCAAATACAGGTGCTGGAGCTGATGAAGATGGTGTCGAAGATGATATTCTGCAGATTCCTGTTTGTGCGGCTGTTTTTGTTGCACCTACTGCAGAGCAGATTCGGTGGGATGGCAGAGATGCCCAGGCACATGCATTGATAGCTTTGTCTGTCAAACATGCCATTATTCCTCACATTCGCTCGTGCAGAACAACTAAGGATGCTTGGGATACACTTACCACATTGTACCAAGCTAGGAATGAGGCTCGTATTGCTTACCTCTGAAAACAGTTGGAGAGTGAGCACATGAATGAAGGTGATTCTATGGACAGTTTCTTAATGAAGATCAAAGACTTGAAGGAACAATTGATTTCTGCTGATGAGGTTATACCAGATAGCTCACTTGTGCAGACCGTTCAGAATGGTCTTCTTGATTCATATCAGAGTTTTGCTTCTACTCTTTGTTTGATGATGAAAGGCAGTCCGAATGCCTTATCATTTGAGGAGTTATTCTCTGTTCTGTTGCAGGAAGATCAGTCTAGGCAGAACACGTCCATTATGCGAGATGCAGATCAAGCTTTCCTGGCTAGTCAGAACGGCAAAGGAAAATGGAGCTGTTCAACTAGTAAGCACAAATCTGCTAATTCTGCATATTCGAAGAAGGAAGATAAAGATGAGAAGAAATCAGAAAAGCAGAAATTGTTTTGTAAGTACTGTAAAGGGAATGATCATATCATAAAGAACTGTCCAAAACTAGCTGCTAAAGAGGCAAAGAAGAAAGAGGCTGGAATGGTTGTTGCAGAGGCCTCTACACCAAAAACAGAGTCTGCAAATCTTGTGCAGGAAGAAGAATGGGTATTTACTACTGTCTGCAGTTTTGAACCATCTTCTCATGATCAATGCATGTCTGCAGTAGACTCAGATGTTTGGTACTTTGACAGTGGGGCGACCAAAGATATTACCTCGCAGTGCAGTTTCTTCTCCTCACTCGAGCCTGCCCCTATAGGGAATACTGTTACATGCACCAACAACTCCTCTTATCCCGTTATGGGAGTTGGTAAGATCATTTTAACTACTGCTGATGGTAGTTCTTTCACTTTGTCAGATGCTTTATATGTGCTAGGGATCAAGAAGAATCTCTTATCAGTTCTACATTAGCCAAGATTGGCTTGGTTGTGAAATTTGTTGATGATAGATGTACAGTTCATGATCTATCAAATGGCGATGTGATTATTACTTCTGGCATTTTATGTCATGGGCTGTATAAGCTCATAGACTATGAAAGATCTGAAAATGATTTGGCATGTGCAGTAAATGATTCTCAGGCTATGTCAGATGCAAAGCTTTGGCATGCATGCTTTGGTCATCTAAAATTTGCTAGTTTGCTACGCCTGCAGAAATCTAAAATGGTGTGCTCTTTGCACAAACTTGAGGCACCTGGAAAACATGTTTGTGAAGGCTGTATTTTGGGCAAAATGCAGCGTTCCTCCTTTCCAAAAGATGGTTCAGTTCGGGCTACACAGAAATTGCAGCTTGTACATAGTGATGTCTGTGGTCCTATGCAGACACCCTCTTTTGGAAATTACCTTTACTTTGTGACTTTTATTGATGATTTTTCCAGGCATGCATGGGTATATCCACTCAAAGCAAAGTCCGAAGTGTTCATGTGCTTCAAACAGGTTTTGGTTTTGGCTGAAAATCTGTCAACATGTAAAATGGGCACCCTTCATTATGATCGAGGGGGGGGGATATATGTCTTCTGATTTTAATGCATTTCTGGCTGAACGTGGGATACAACACCAGTGTACAGTGCCTTATACACCTCAACAAAATGGAGTTGCTGAACGGAAGAATAGGTCACTCATGGAGATGGCGAGGTGTATGGTCAAGAGTCAGGCTTTACCTCATAGTTTCTGGCTTGAGGCTGTCATGTGTGCAACATATGTACTGAACAGGTGTCCCACTAAAGCGCTGCAGTCTATCACTCCATATGAGGCTTGGCATGACCACAAGCCATCTGTTGCTCATATGCATGTTTTTGGTTGTTTGGCATATGCACTAGTGCCTGAACAACATCGCAGAAAATTGGATGATAAGGCAGTAAAATGCATTTTTGTTGGGTACAGTTCTGAAAGTAAAGGCTATCGTATGTATCATCCATAGAATAAACACATTCTGGCTAGCCGTGATGTTGTCTTTGTGGAAGATGCTATTCAGCCATTGCTTTTATGTGCTAAGGAGACATATGTTAGCTCCAAAGACATGTATGATACTTTGATGCCTCTTTTTACAGGTGGACAGTCTAGTGCTGGTCCTAATGAGGAAACTTCTCAACCTTTGCAGGTTTCAAATGATGATGTAGATCATTCCATTTCTGATGCAGATTTACATGATGCACTTGTTGATGAGAAAGCTGATATTGAGCAGGCAAAAACTATGCCAAAATGGCTGGTGTAGACTTTGCGTGATAGCAAATTAGATGCACCTTTGTCATATCGTACTCGTTCAGGCTCTCATAGTGCCTCCTTTGCATCAGATTGCTATGCTATGGCTGCATCTAGTCTCAGTGATGAGAATGAGCCTGTTTCTTTTGATGAAGCACAGAATTCAGAAAATTGGATGGCTGCTATGCAATCTGAATATGATACTATAATGAAGAATGGTACATGGTCTTTATGTGACTTGCCTCCTAGCAAGAAGGCCATTGGCACTAAGTGGGTATACAAGTTGAAGCGTAGACCTAATGGTACAGTTGACAGGTATAAGGCTAGGCTTGTTGCAAAGGGTTATGCGTAGGAAAGAGGCATTGATTTTGATGAGACCTTTGCACCTACATGCCGTATGACTATTGTTTGGAGCATTTTGTGCACTTGCAGCCCATCATGGTTGGAATGTACATCAGTTGGACATTAAAACAACATTTCTGAATGGTGACTTGCATGAAGAAGTGTATGTTTTTCAGCCCCTTGGCTTTGTGTAGAAAGGGCATGAAAACCAAGTGTGTAGGTTAAAGAAGGCATTATATGGTTTAAAGCAAGCACCACGTGATTGGTACGAGAAGATACATGCCTATCTGGTTGCACATGGTTTTAAGAACAGTCCAACTGAAAGCACCTTATATGTTAAGCGTGCTAATGATGTGCTTCTGATCATTGTTGTCTATGTTGATGACATGCTACTCATTGGTCCTATTGAGAAGCATATTGCTGATTTCAAGGCTGATTTGCATGCCTCATTTGAGATGTCTGATTTGGGGCATTTGCATCATTATTTGGGCATTCAGTTTATGCAAGTTGATGGTGGAATGGCTTTGTGTCAAACAAAATATATTGACACATTATTGCAGAGTTTTGGCCTTGAAGACTGTAAGCCTATTGCCACTCCTATGGAGACAGGTTTACGATTGAGTCTTCATGATGCTGGAGATGCATTTGATGCTGTTCTCTATCAGCAGGCTGTTGGATGCTTGATTTACTTATGCATTACTCGGCCAGATATTCAGTTTGTTGTCTCACAGATGAGCACGTTTATGCATTGCCCAAGAGTGAAGCATTGGCAGGCGATTAAGCGCATCTTTCGCTACTTGAGTGGTACTCAACTACTTGGGTTGTTTTATCCCAAGGGGGGATCACTACCGCCAGATTTGCATGCTTTTTCTGACTCTGATTGGGCTAGTTGCTATGACACTCGTGTGTCCACTAGTGGGTTTTGCTTCATGCTTGGTAGCTCATGTGTATCTTGGTTGAGAAAGAAGCAGCCTACTGTGGCCACTTCCAGTTGTGAGGCTGATTATAGGGCAGCTTTCACAGCGACTGTTGAGTGTGTGTGGCTCAGACGCCTTATGGCTGATTTGGGTGTTGGTCAATCTTCTGCCACCACCATCTTCACTGATAGTCAGAGCGCATTGGCAGTTGTTAGGAACCCTGTGTTCCATGCTTGCACTAAGCACATTGAGGTGCATTATCACTATGTCAGGGAGAGGTTCTCTGCTGGGGAGATCAGCTTGGCATATGTTCCCATGCAGGAGAACATTGCAGACCTTTTCATGAAGGCTCTGCCTAGGGAGAAGTTTGAAGCTTTCCGCAAAGCTTTGGGCTTACTTCCTTTTGCGGAACGATTTCCACATAGCTTGGCACTTCCTTATACATGAGTGCCAGCTCCTTGTTCACCGCATCACTCCCAAGGTAGTGATGTGTGTGAACACACTAGGATCGCCGGGGCACTTTTTTCCCTCTTTAGGAGGTTTTTTTCCCCCGACTTGTATATACGCCTATTGCCCTAATGGGCTACTTATCTTTGTACATTCTCTAGTAATACATTCAGTATTGTGTGTTTTGTGCTCCAAGCTTCTTCTTCTTCCTTGTGCTATTGGCGTGCTTCCAGAGACGTCTAACTCCAACACTTATTAGGAATTTATTTTCTCCACTCTTCACTACCTACACCTTCATTACTTAGGGGAGACCTGTTCTCCATCTTCATAGGAACATGTATAATGAGGGATTATGCATTAGTTATGGAAGCGAGGACTAAATGAATTCACATGTTTCTCTTTTAAAGAAAGGAGAAAGTGGGAATCAGCTCAGAGATCGATGAGAGATCTCATTTTAGCTGAGAGGTCACTTTAGCTCCTATTCTTTGAGAGAGAAAGAAGGAAAGGAAAATATGATTTCTTCATAGGAGAAGAAAATAGCATGTTTTCCTTTAGACAGAAGAGGTGTTTAGAAAACAGCTCTTAATCTATATTTCAGAAGGAATACATTTGCTCTATTTTTCAATGTAATTTTCCTTCACATGGGAGTATGATTCTCCACTATTTTGGAAGGAAAAATATGGAGAACTTATATACATGTTCTCAGTTATGGATGAGTAGAGCAAACGGATTCAACAAAATCTCTTTCAAAGGGAAAGGGAAAGTGGAAAAGATTCCACTACCAGAGCTCTTTTCCTTAGAGGAGATTACAGAGAGAGAGTTTTAGTTTCTCATTTTGGTTGTCTAAATAGAAGTGGCACTCTCCTATCAAAGACAAGAGGGAGATCAATTAATCATGATGATTATATCATTTGCAGTTTCAAAAACCATTCCTTTGTCATCCAAGAAGCAACCAACCGTGGAATTATCTTCTATTGAAACCGAATATAGAGGTTTGGCTAATGAAACTCAAGAAATCATGTGGTTAAAGTCTTTGTACACAGATCTTGGACTTCATTCTTCAACAGCTCACATTTTTTGTGACAACACAAGCTCACTACATCTTGCAGCTAATCCGGTATACCATGCTAGAACCAAGCATATTGAAGTCCACTACCATTATGTAAGGGAGAAGCTGATGAGCAAGGATATTCAACTATACTATGTCTCTATAGATATGCAATGTGCAGACATGTTGACTAAAGCTTTTGATGGTACAAAGTTAACTAGATTCAAGTTGATGATTGGCTTGCAGGAAATCAAGGACAATTGAAGATACATTTGGAGGTCAAGCATGTTAGGCTTGAGGGGGAGCTATTGGTGCATTTTACCCAAGCCCACATGCTTGATATTATCTGATTTATGTTCATTTGTAGTCATATCTGTAGTCATGTGAACACCTCTTGTAAAAGAGTATATTTTATCTCTTGCAATTATGAAAAAGAAAAAAGAAAAAGAATGTCTTACATCATCCATGACGTAAAAAGCAAATTCGTGGCTCTAACTACCTAAAACCATGAATTAGTGAGCTGAGGGAACATTTCCTAACTTTGGGGATCATTTTTAGGTGGATCCATTCGAATTCAAATTGAAAACGCGCTCCAAAAGTAGCTATAAAAAGAGCAAGAAGGAAGTGGTGATTAGCAAGCCTTGTACGTGACAATTTTATGTCATTTTGTAGAGATTGAAGAGCTTACTCCATAGCTCTATCATTCTACTCCCATTGTGCAAATATTCATTGCCAATGTGGTTGTGAATCTATACATTCATCATTCTCTACTTCTCTATTTTGTTCTTTGCTATACTCACTCAGAGCAATAACTTCAAAATCTCATATCTCGAGCTCCATGCAACCTTTTTCAGAGTTTGAAAATGTGTTGGATTGCTCTCTGAGTCTAAATTCTGATAAAAAACTTCATGTTTATTGGAATTATACATGGTCATTGGGATTATACTTTAGGAGAAATCGGCATTTTATGGCTCACTAGTCTATCTTTGCACAACCCCGAAAATGGCGGGAGTGTTCCTGATGTTGATGAATCTTGTTCTCAGTGATCAATTGATCATTTGAAGTGTTTTAACTTGGATTAGCAAGCTAGCTATGTCTATTTGCTATGCTCAAAAGGAAGTTATCTAATTCTAACAAGGTTGAGAGCACTATTCATTTTTTCCAATAGATGTATGTTCAAAAATGGCAAGTTTTGGGAGCTAGTCATCTCGCAACTAGTCTATCTTGACTTAAAATTTTGAGATACATGTTCCAAAGTACTTGGCTGATATTTTGGTGGATTTATGAATCTCAAAGGCTCTACTAATTAACTCTAAAGTCTCAGTTGGCTGGTGTGAAGCCGATTGTAGTAGCACCAACTCATCTTTGGATTAGATCCACCATCTCTCTTCACAAGAGATAAACTCGAATGACTACAGTTTGCATGTTACTTGCAATTGGTGCACATAAAAGGTTTGTAGACTTAAGAAGGCATTGTATGGCCTTCTAAACAAAGGGTTTGTAGACTTCAAAAGGCATTGTATGGCCTTAAGCAAGCTCCAATAGCTTGGTAGCAATGAATTGATAGCTTTTTCCAAAACCTAGGAGTTCAAAGAAGTACTTTTGATGCGAATTTGTATGTTATGAGAAAAGATAACCAGTTAGTGATTGTCACCTTGTATATAGATGTTTTGATCATTACATGAGATCATGCAGATTTCATAAAAAAACTCATGCTAGCTTGAGGAATGAGGTTGAGATGATAGATCTTGTGCTACTATATTATTGCATTGGCATTGAAGCATGGAAAAATGATGATGGGGTTTTTATATCACAATAGAATGCTACGAAAATCCTCCAAGCTTTTGGAATGATCGATTGCAAAGCCACTAGCACACCTATGGAGGTAAATCTCAAACTTTCAATACAAGATTATACACTAGAAGTAGATGCTAAGAAGTATGGAAAGCTTGTTGAGAGTCCTATCTTTTTGTGAAACAATAAACCAGATATTTTCTATGCTATTTGAGTAGGTTCTCTAACGAGCCAAAAGAGAGTCATTGGAATGTAGGTATGCAAATTCTAAGGTACATTGTAGGAACCTTGGATTTTGGTATTGTTTGTACAACAAGTGATATGATTCAAGGGTATTGTGAATTGGATTGGGCTATAGATTGTCATTCTAGAAAATTAGTTTCAGATCAGATGTTCAAGCAACATCTTTTGAAGCATCATCAATAATAATTTGTTTGTACTTTCTGCCAAACCATTCACTTGAGGAAACTAAGGAGAATTGAACTTATGTTGAATTTGGTACTAATCCATAATACTTTAAATTAACTAGTTTAGAAAATGAGTACAATGATCAGATACTAGATCTAGGGGAAGTTCATTGCATGGAAATAATTCAATCAAGAGAAATGTCACTATACTCCCCACTATACCATGCTTGAGTGTTCATGATTCTACCCATCTTGTTGCATAATTAGTACAAGTTATAATGGAAATTCATCCAGAATGCTAATATTGGGGGCAAATTGGACCAATGAAATCAAATTCCCACTTTCGGAATGGCTTCCAAGGGTGAGAGTGGTTGTGGTGGACATCTATGGATGCCATGAGGTTTCCTTGTATGACCTCTGTAAATTGAGCCACTAGAACCCATTTTATATAATTCATGGCAATTAGTTCAGTAGCACATTCCCTATGACAATACCTGAATGTGCTTCCAAAATGACTACAACAAAATTGTGTGGGCTTACACAATGCAACAAAACTCTAATAATATCTTTATGGTGCAATTGATTCCAAAATTATTGTAAATTGCCTACATTGTAGAGCAAGCTTCTTGTGAGCTTGATATCATAAATGAGATGATGGGGTGCCCATTTCTAATAAGGAAACCCTTTCATTATACCGTGTGGGGTGTCTTGAATTTGGTTCCATATCTTCTGCCATTCAAACAATTCATTATCCAAAGATGGATCCTTAACTCCATCAGTAGGTTCAATGGAATCTAGTTGAGGTAGGAAATATGCCATCACATGCAAAGAACCTGGTCAATGAATTATGTCATATTCAAATTCTTGTAATAACAATACTCATTGTGCAAGTCTACCAACGAGATTATGTTGATTTGTTGGATATAGTAGTGTTGAACAATCTACATACAAATAAACTTGCACCCGAATAGATAATGTCAATGCTTCTTGATTGAATATATGAGTCCTAATACTCAATAGCTCTTCTCAACTTTATTCAACCGCCTCTTGGCATATTACACTGGTTGGTACCAATTGGAGCGAGATTTTTGCACAACAAAACTTGCAATGGAGACATTTTGAGCATCAACAAACAGATAAAATGGATGGGTACAGTTTAGAGCTTGCAAAATTGGGACCTCAGTTAAAAAAACTTTAAGACACTAAAAAATTAACTCGCTTTCATATGTCCACTACAATTCTTCAGACTTGGCATTAGCCAACCTGTGTAAGGGAAAATCCACATGTTCTAGGTTGCATAAGTTTCATCCATGCCATTGAATTCGACCTAAAAACCATAGAACTTCCTTTTATGTCCAACGACTTGGGGCTTACAACATTGCCTTTACTTTATCTGGATCGATTGCAATCCCTTCCTTGGAAATAATATGCCCTAGTAGCTTGTTGCACTTCACATCAAATACTGACCTTTTCAAGTTGAGGCACAAATGGACATGTCTAAACTTGAGAAAACATATTCATTGACCAACTTTCTTAAAGGGCACAAAGAATCCTCTAAGAACATCTACATAAAACTAGGCAAGTATGGTGAAAAAATCTAGTGCATACATCATTCAAAAATACTAGGTGCATTCCAAAGTCCAAACCACATTCCTATGTAGGCAACATCTCCCTAGATAGTAGTAAATTTTGTCTTTGGGATATTGGATGCAACCATCCAAAACTAGTTGTATCCACTGAATCCATCGAGAAAGGAATAGATCTCGTGACCTATGAATTCATCTAATGTCATATCCAAAAAAGGAGTCATTGTAGTAACATGCCCTTAAAATGTAGTAGACTAAGAAAGTCACTCCATAGTTCTTGCCTATAGTTCTTTAGGCAAGACCACATAGACTTTGACCATTTTTCCTATTAGTAGAGTGCCGATATTAAATAATTCCATATGATATTCTTGAAAATGGTTATTAGTTTGTTGTAATTATTGCTCAGTTCCTTTAATAATTTCTCTTCTATGACTTCCTTGGGAGTTTCATCTAGCTACACAAAGATTGTGAGTGGTCCATTCCTGAGCTATTGCACCACAATCTCATTAATGTCAACAATGCCTATGGATGAAAGGTCTTGATTTGGTTCCAAAAAATCTCCCTCTTCATCTTCTTGTAGCTTTTTCAACATATTAGGAGGTTTGGCAATTTTTGTTAACTGATTCTTAGAACAAGTATGCATATCATCCAAAGGAACTACATACTTCTTATGAATCTTTCAGAATTTTACGAACTAAGAACCACAATCTTGTTGTACTTTCACATGTTTTAGAAAGGGACATCCCAACAATAAAATACAATCATCCCATTTTCCTAAAAGCTCAATGCACCTAGGGCATGGAATCATAGGTTGAGTACCTATCTCCAAGATCAAGGATTCATCATGAGCAAAGCAGATTCTTCTCTGTTTGTCAAGAGAAGTAATTTAGAGGTGATATACCTATATGGGTATGTTGATGATATCATACTTATAGGTTATAATGCCAATGGGATCAAGCAGATCAAGAATCAAATGATGCAAGAGTTCAAAATCAGTGATCTAGGATCACTAAAGTATTTTCTTGGACTTGAGTTAGTCTATAAAAATTTTGGAATTTATATTACTCAAAGAAAGTATGTGCAGGACATGTTGAAGAAGTTTCACTTGGAGGAAGCCAAGACAACCAGCACTCCCATGGAGGAAAACCAAAAGTTAAGTGCTCATGAAGGTGATGTGCTTGAAAATATTGCAGGATACCAAAGCATAGTTGAAAGCCTAAACTATGCTACCTTAACAAGGATTGATATTGCTTATGGAGTAAGTTTCTTAAGTCAATTCATGCACAAATATAGAGCACCTCACTTGGAAGCTACCAAGAGAATTTTGAAGTATCTCAAGGGTACTCGAAATCAAGGCTTATACTTTCCATATACTTCAGATTTTGACATCAAGATATACTCAAATGTAGATTGGGCACATTGTAAGGATGACAGGAGGAGTACCTTAGGTTATCTTTCATTTGCAGGTGATAAGCCCATTTCATGGTCTTCCAAGAAGCAACCTACTGTTGCTTTATCTTCAACAGAGGCTGAATACAGAGGATTAGCCAATGCTACTCAAGAAGCCATATGGATTAAATTGCTATATGCAGATTTGGGATTACATTCTAACTCACCAATGCTTTTTGGCGACAATACTAGCTCTTTAAATCTTGCAGCAAATCCTATCTATCATGCTAGGACCAAGCATATAGAGGTTCACTATTATTATGTGAGAGAGAAGCTATTGAGCAAGGAAATTCAGTTGGCATATGCATCCACTAATATGCAATTCAGTTGGTACTAAACTTTGTAGGTTTAAAGTTATGATTGGATTGCAGGACATTCAAGAGGATTGATGAATAAGAGAAAGCCAAGATGTTTGGCTTGAGGGGGAGCTCTTGGTGCAAGTACCAAGCCTTCACACTTGGCTAGGCTTTGCAAGTGCTATGTGTAAACATTAGTAGAACCACATGAATCATTGCTTATGATTTTTACCATTTATCTTTGTAAAAGTCATTTGACATCTTGTAAAGCCTCTAAACTCGTGGAGTTAGAAGAGATTAATCTACGAATCATTTTTTGGTGGAATGACTCCTAACTTTGAAGAGAACTTTTAGGTAAAGCAAAGTTTTGAATTTGAATTCAAACTTGGAGGCAAAGCATCTATAAAAGTGACTTGTAAAACTCGTGGCCTAGGAGCCCTCCTTACCGAGCATATTTCTGATCATTTGTAGAGATTGTGTGGCTCATACTATAGCCTAGACTTCTTACTATCATTGGGCATTATTCTTCATGCCAATGATCATGTACAACATTGTTATATAATACATCGTATCATTGATAATTTTTGTTCATCTCTCTGCCATGTTCACTCAGAATAGTGTACTTTGAATGCTCATATCTTAGTCGTTACTCCATCATTTTCAATGTTCTATGGCTTGTTGGAATCAACTCTAAGTCTACTACAAGCAGATAAATTTTGAAGGCATTTAATTCAGCCAATTGGGAGAAAAGCATCTTGAAGCAGCTACTGGTCTTTCTCTGCACATCTCCTAAAAAGTCAGGGGTAATGTTTTACTTTCTAAATTGATTGCTCTATGTGTAGTCAATCATTTTATGTGATTCTACTTGGAAACATTAGCTCTCTAAGCTAATTAGATACCCCCAAAAGACGTTTTCTAATTTCTATTGTACTATGAGTACTGAGCAAAACTTCCAACAGGTATCAAGACCGAAATCAACAACTTTTGGTCATAAGCTAGCTGCAAATTTATTTATTTTGATCAAAGTGGTTGAAGCATAATCTCCAAAGTACATAGGCAGATATTTAGTGTCATTGGAAAGCTAAAAGGGCCTAGAATTCAACTCAAAAGTAAAATAGGGTTGGTACAAAGCAGGTATTGGCAGTACCAACTCATTTCTTGAGGTGTCCATCCATCTTTCCCAACACATAGTACAACTGATTTGAGACACTATTGATAGCTATATGACTTGGGTTCTAGAATTTAGTGTAGTACATCTATTTAAATGAATCTATTATAACAATGGGTGGTACATGCGTGATAGTCATTGAATCCAAAGCCTGCTGCATATAAGGATTCTCCATTTTCAAGATGTATTCCAAAGTGCAAAGACCATCCAAGGTGTAGAATGAAATCTTCACTTTCAAGATGGGATATATTCTTTCAATGAACCAATTGTTGACAACATTTGTTGGGGGACATGGTTGTCTCGAAACTACCCCAGAATACTTCTAAATAATGAAGCATAATCAATAATTGATTGATTAGGTTGATGCACCATACATTGCAAAGTTATGTATGATTGACCTGTAGTTTTGGATTTTCTCAATATATGCATAAATGCATTGCAGAAATCAACATATGTAGCAAAATGAAATGGGAAAACTCTATAAATCACCATATTGCTTGACCACCTAATGTAGCCTGGAAAAACTTGATACTTCTTGACATCATTTTGAACATCCTCTAGTTAAGCATGCTAGGTATCAAATAATATGGCATGTACATCTGAATCATCATTTGCTTTACCACCAAAGCTATTGTTCTAGTGACTTCGTTCCCTTGGTTGGCCATCACATTCCGAGATTGCCAAGTTTGACACTCCTCGTCAACAAGTATAAATAATAGTGTTCTTGGCATCTTCATGTGAGTCTAGTTGATTCCTCTCATCCGGGTTCAATTTTCTACTTTTATCCAAACATGCTTGGAACTCTTCTCTTGGTACTATCGGCTCACCCTTCAAGTGCTCTCGCTAGAGGAGATCAATGGGACCTAGTATCAATTTAGAATACCAAGGTTTCCTATTTCAACCCACTCCAATTCCATTGTTTATAACATGCTCCTTGCCCCTTCTACCTAAAACTTCATAGCCTTGAATGCCACATGTACTTCTAAGATTTATGTGATCAACCCGTATGACACTACCCCCTTCTCCATGAGCAAACAAAACCTCTCCGATATGCATAGACCACTTGGAATTTTACTTCCAAAACCTTTGCTTCTTCCAAAACTAGAAGTCTCCACTACGTTTGGATTCTCTTATTTTTCTTTATATTGCAAGAACCACGTGCCAGAATGTGTTCACATTTCTCCTATCCATCATCCTAGATCTATTCAAGGGATTATCTACATTCTACCTCTGAATGGATTATCTACATTCTACCTCTAACATTTGGCACCCCATCCTATCATGGTCTCCAACATTTGTGTATTGAACTTATCGTAAACATGGTTTTAGGAATGATAATTCTATCCAAGAATATGATAGAACATGAGTTTTCGTTCCCTACGTAGACATTGTACTCCACACAACTCGGACAATCAAGAAAATAGATAGTAAGAGAAAAATCATTGAGAGACAAAAACGGCAAAAATTGGGTTGTATAAGGAATTTCATTAGTTGTTAGTTAAATAGGATTTAACTTGTCAAATCACCTCTAAAATGGCTATGATAGCTTATTTAAAACATATATTAAGAAAATATTTTAAATTTTATTAATTTTAAAAACCATGTAAGGTTCGTGTGAAGCTATTATAAAGTGACCATTTTTCTTGAGGTTTCTGTAAATTTGAGTTTTCTCATATTTTCTGTGCGTTTCTAAAAGATGTGCAGATCTACAAAAGCTCATCAAAGACACATCTTTCTTTTTTCATGAATTCATGCATCACGTATCCTTGGAGCTTCATTTTCGTAAAAGATGGAACTCTTCACCATTGGATCCTGAAACTTGTAAGTCCCCTACTTTCCGTACAATGCATGATTCAATTAGATTTGTAGGAGACAAAGAGATTTTTTTAAAATTTTGTTTAAAGCTCTATAAATAATCTCATAACTTTGTTCAATACGTCAACCACTTATTCAATATATTGCATAAAAAGGATTTACAGTTGCAAGAACTTAAAAAATGGTTATCTCTTATGAATATTGAAGAAAATCATTTCAACAGTATGATAGAAACATTGATGGAATGTGTTTAGATCAAAACAAGTTATACCATTTGTAGACTTAAAGGGTCAGGAAAAAAATAAATGAATCAAAATTACTAGAGATTATATGAAAAATGTATTAGATTTGAATATGTTGCATATTCATGAAAGAGTGATGTTTTTGAATGAAATTATGAATCATAAAAATTTGCTAAAATTGTTAAGATTGAGTGTGAATGCATCCTTGAAATTGTTTGTATTTGAAGAGCCCTTAAAAGATAGAAAACGAGTACTATCTTGGTCTCAAAATCAAGAGGCATGGAGTAAGTAGGAAAGGACATAAAGATATTACATAATTATGGTATTCATATCTAAAGTATAATAAAATAAGAAATTTTGGTTTACCAAGACCTATGCATGTAGGAAATTATAAATTTTGTTTAAATAAAAAAATACCACATATAATTGAGGAATAGAAAAACATTGAAGGTATTATGCCATATGAAATAAGAAAACAAACCTTGCATTTTACTTAGAATAAGCTTAATAATATTTGGAGAAATAAAAAAAGACTGTAGATTGTAATGATTAAATACTACGGGATAAATGTATGTGATTGTGGTGGTGTTCTAAAATTTCTCTTAAAACTTGATGAAGTGAAAATTCAAAAGAATAAAAAAATGGAAAGAATATGTATTGGATTGATGAATAGAGGTTTGAAATTTAGTCTAGGTAAACTTGATTCTCTTTCCTTTAAAGTACAATAAAAAAATGGAGTTCTGGTGGCTAGGGTGTGCCTAAGTTCCATCTAAGATCCTTAAGTTGCCATCTGGCTTCTCTCACTAGGATACTCTAGCTAGGAAATTTTGAGGTTTGATGCTCACCTAGAGCATCTAACCCCATTCTTGGAAGGTCGCTTTCCGGTAACACTTCTTCTTTCTTGGAGCTACGTACATGCTCTAAAATATCATGAATGTTGAGATATCAAGGTCAACATGTGATAATTTAGGATGACACATATCAGTTTTTTGTTTCTCTGACATGTATAGTGGCCACGCTGGTATATGTCAGGGATACTTCATTGAGCTTTATTAGATTTATCTACCGAGAGTGATGGCACATTCGTTCCTTGCCAGCTCACTCATTCGTGTACATTAGGTTTTTCCTTATGTATTGATCTTTATATATTGCACTTGTTGTATTCTTTTTTTCAGGTCATTCTTGTACATTCCTTTTTATGTAATAGAAGAAGTGCACAAAATCCTATTTTCCATGCTAGAACAAAGCATATCGAGGTACATTATCATTTCATTAGAGATAAGGTATTAGTAGGTGATATTGACCTTGTTTATGTGAGAACAGATGAGCAGGTTTCTGATATTTTCACCAAAGCACTTGGAGCTGAGAAGTTGAAGAAGTTTCGGGAGATGCTTGGATTACAGGATATGGCATTGAGCTTGAGGGGGAGTGTTGAGATATCAAGCTCAACATGTGATAATCCAGGATGACATGTACCAGTTTTTTGTTTCTCTGACATGTATAGTGGCCATGCTGGTATATGTCAGGGATACTTCATTGAGCTTTATTAGATTTATCTACCGAGATTGATGGCACATTTGTTCCTTGCCAGCTCACTCATTTGCGGACATTAGGTTTTTCCTTATGTAATGATCTTTATTTATTGCACTTGTTGTATTCTTTTTTTTAGGTCATTCTTGTACATTCCTTTTTATGTAATAGAAGAAGAAGAAGAAGATCATTCTTCCTTGCCTCAATCTATGTGTGTGCTTCTCCTTGAGAGTGAGAGTGCCCGAAGGGCTCCTTGGGGGGGCCCTGCTCCCAACATCCTCTCTTTTTGATGATCTTCGTGTAGTCCTCCATATGAAAACAACTCCATGTAGAGAAATATATTAAAATGATGATGACTCAATCAAACCAAACATGACAAAATCCCCCCAAGTTGAACCATGCTCTGATTAATAAACATTACAAACTCCTAAAAACTCTCTCAAGGATTGAAACTTAAGACTCATGAATGATGTGTGCCACTCTCTCCCATCCATTATATCCCTTTGTATTCAAAATACCAATGAGTTTGAATGATCTAGTTCTGACATGTGGACACCATGCAAGACTCATTCCCATTACCATTGAATACCTTAGGATATCCCTCGAGCTAGGGACCTTGGCTATGACTAGTCCTTGTCCCACACACACATGGCATGGTCTCTCTGGATCAATGTCTAACATGAGGGTTTTTGGTCGGGGACCTCACAAAAGAATCTTGATTGAACCCTATTCGATTGTGTGAAGAGATGGATAGGTATGTGCTTGAAGATGAAGAGGTGTTGCAAAATCCTTGATCTACACCAGCCAAATGAACTCCGGGAGTATGTGGTGGGCCCTTTTATCTTGCCAATGGATGTATTAGACACCCTATGTACCTTGGAAGATCACTCACAAAAAGATAGATCAAAACAAATAAGTTGGAGTTAGCTCAGAGGTGAAGAACTTGCTATTTATACACATGTCCAGTGTTTTGCATAATTCTCTGAGCGGAGCAGTAATTAGCTTAATTCCTCTTGGGAAAGTCTAGTTAACTTAAAGAGATAACTTTCAAGAGTAATCTCATAAAAAATAATGAATCACACACTGAGAATGATGTTTAGCAACTGATGACATCATCCGGATTTTCACGGGCTGCTATAGTTTGAGACCAATGAGCAGAAATAATGAACATAACTCCAAATTTAAGAATCCAATGATTATGAAAATTTGTATGCTTATCCTAGACAATAAGTTGAATCCAACAAGCTTTAAATCATTGAATTTGGATACAAACACACGGAGAAACAGCTCTGACAAGATGAGTAACAAAGTCAGGTACCTGACAGAGAAGTGAAAATGACAGACAGGGTTGACTTCATGTGAACATAACTGAAGATTGCAATACCCAAATGAAATGAAATTTGATGAGCATATATTAGATGTATAGAGCTAACTTTACCAAGTTAAATCACTAAAACTGATGCACCAAGCTGAGAGAAACCATCTCTGCAATCTGACTGAGAAAACTAAGAGATATGGCAGTGAGTAGTACACTTCACAAGAACATGGAAATATAATCATGAAAATGAAAGTATATTGCTTGTACAATACAATGGACTTACTGATACATATGTGTGCCTTGTAATCACACCTTGATATGGCATAAAGCTCAGCTCTTTGAGGTCTTCACATAGGTCTCTCTAACCACGACTAAAACTGCCATCTATTTATAGTTGAGTTTGGGAGGCTAACTTCCCTCAATCACTCTCCAATCAATTAGTGATTGATTTGATTCTCTACCTACCACAAATCACGAATCCGTGGCTCCTCTTTCCCTTTTTGATCAAGTGGACTCAACCACTTAAGATTCTCTCACTTTTACATTAAGTAAACTCTTCAAAAGTTAGAAGAGGTAGTTCACAAGTGAACTTTGCATACTCTTCATTTCAAAGCTTCTTCTATGACTTTGTGGGACTCAAGCCAACACTTAGGTTTGTCATAGACTTGCTCCAATAGCTCCCCCTCAAGCCAAGTATGCTTGAGGTCTTCAATCTTCCAAGATTACCTGTAAACCAATCATAGCCTTGAATTTGCAAAGCTTTGTACCATCCAATGCTTTGGTTAGAATATCTGCACATTGTTGATGAGTGAACACATATGATATTTGAATCTCTTTGTTTAGAACCTTCTCTCTTACATAGTGATAATGAACTTCAATATGTTCAGCCCTTGCATGAAAAATAGGATTAGTAGCCAAATGAATAGATCTCATATTGTCACCATAAATAGTTGGAGTTCCAAACTCCAATCCAAGATCTTTGAATAATGTCTTCATCCACATAGCTTCTTGTGTAGCTATAGCAAGACCTCTGTATTCAGCTTCAGTAGAAGAGAGAGCAACTGTGGGTTGCTTCTTGGATGACCATGAAATAAGCTTTGAACCTGCAAAGGTAAGATAACCTGAAGTGCTCCTTTTATCTTCCTTGGAGCCAACCCAATCTGCATCAGAAAATAGCTTCAAACCTAAATCAGATACATAAGGATAATAAAGTCCTTCATTTATGGTTCCTTTGAGATACTTGAGAATCCTTTTGGCAGCATCCATATGTGGTTTCCTTGGTGTGTGCATAAATTGACTTAGCTGCACACTCACACTGTAACATATATCTACTCTTGTCAATGTGGCATAGTTGAGTCTACCCACTAGACTTTGATATGATGTGATGTCCTCTATGAGTTCACCTTCATGTGAGCTCAATTTGTGATTGACCTCCATTGGAGTACCTGCAATCTTACAATCTTGCATCTTGAATTTTGCCAACATGTCCTTAATGTACTTTCTTTGAGTGAGAAACAAACCATGATCTTTGTAGACAACTTCCAAACCTAGGAAGTAGGTAAGTGAACCCAAATCACTTATCTTGAACTCTTCTCTCATCTGATCTTTGATCTTCTTCATACCATCTGCATCATTTCCTGTCAATTTAATATCATCTACATATACACATAAGTAGATGATCTCATAATTACTCTTTTTAATAAAGAGTGAAGGATCTGCTTTGCTTGGTTGAAAGCCTTTGTCCTGCAAGAATGAAACAAGCCTGAAATTCCAAGCTCTCTGGCCTTGCTTGAGACCATACAATGCTTTGTTAAGTTTATATACATAATCAGGATAAATTTGATTCTCAAAACTAGGTGGTTGTGCCATATATACCTCTTCTGTTATGCAACCGTTCAAGAATGCATTCTTTACATCTAGTTGAAGTATCTTCCAATTCTTGGAAGAGGCAATACTAAGAAAAACCCTAATAGTAGGCATCTTTGCCACAGGAGAGAAGGTCTCCTCATAATCAATTCCCTGAGTTTGTGCAAAGCCTTTTGCTACAAGCCTTGCCTTATACCTGTTAATGGAACCATCAGAATTCTTCTTGAGTTTATAGACCCATCTTGAGCCTATTACCTTCATGGATGAAGTCTTGGGCACCAAATCCCAAGTGTTGTTTTCCTCAAGTGCTTCAATCTCTTCCTTCATTGCATGCTTCATTTTGCTTTGGCCTCTTCAAATGATGATGGCTTCTCTTGCTTTATGTCCTGTGCTATGTAGATAGAATGTTTAGTTACTAATGAGGTATCAAACCCATACCTTTTTGGTTTTTTCTTTTCCCTCATAGATCTTCTTAGGCCATGATGTCATGATTCGGCCTCATGTCCAAGTTCCTGCAATTTTTCTTTACCTTTAGATTTCCATGCTTTGATCCTTTCCATCGACAATTCTTCATCATCCTCTGAGGTGTCTTGTTCTTCAATCTTTGGTTGTTCTCTACCAAGCTTTGGAAAATCTTCTTCAAGATCATATGGTAAATTGACCTTCCTGCATGATTATTCATACCATGAATTGTTTTCATCAAAAACTACATCTCTGCTTACCAAGAATCCTTTGTTGGTAGGGTTGTATAAACTGTAACCCTTTTGATTGTTGTCATATCCAATAAATACACATGTTTCTGCCTTTGGATCCATCTTGCCTCTAACCTATGAAGGACATGAGAAAAAGCAATACATCCAAAAATTTTACAATGATCTAAGCTTGGTCTTCTTCCATTCCAAGCCTCATATGGAGTCATCCCATCAAGGGATTTTGAAGGCAACCTGTTAATCAAGTAAGTGGCTGTAGATACAACCTCAGCCCATAGATAATTAGGCAAATGCTTTTCATTTAACATGGACCTTGCAGCTTCAACAATTGTCCTATTCCTCCTTTCTGCCACTCCGTTTTGCTCAAGAGTGTACCTTGTAGTTACCTCTCTTTTGATTCCTGTTTCTTGAAGAAAATAATTAAACTCATGGGAGAAGTATTCTCCCCCTCCATCTGACCTTGGCTTTTTTAGTGATTTACCTGTTTGATTCTCCACAAGAGCCAAATATGTTTTGAAACATGAAAAACTTCATCTTTGTGTTTCATAAAGAATAGGATAGTACATCTGCTGCAATCATCAATAAAGGAGACATAATACCTTGATCTAGATATTGAAGCTTCCTTGCTAGGTGCCCATACATCTGTATGAACCAACTCCAAGAGATCTCCATGCATATAACCTTTCTTCATGAATGGTAACCTGTGAGACATTCCAAATTGACATGCACTACACTTATAAATCATATTTTGTTTTGACAAATTAGGGAGTCCAAGTACACTTTGGTCCCTGCAAATTTGCTTTAATGACCTTTCACCAATATGTGCTAACCTTTTGTGCCATACTTCCAATTCTGTGAGTGTCTGACTACCATAATTAAAGAGAGCAATGTTTCTAGTGTCTTGTAATTCAAATGTGAACAATCTACCTGCCTTTTCACCTTTTGCAATTCTTCTGAATCCTTGACTTGGATCTTCAACAAATGCTCCTGCTTTTGTGAACCTGACTTGCAACCCTTTCTCTACTATCAGCCCAACACTTATCAAATTCTTTGTAATGGTAGGGACATAGAGTACCTTACTGAGTAGGTTGATGTTTCCATCAGGTGCTTTGACATTGCCTATTTTCTCCACAAGATGTCTTGTATCATCTCCTGTTTGTACCTCATGCTTATTCCTTGGATCTTCTAAATCTGATAGGAGTGCCACATTTCTTGCCACATGATTTGAACAACCTGAATCTATGTAGAAAACATGCTCAATCATCAGATTTACCTTGTGGCATAGCCATTTTCATGATCAATAATGAATCCTCTTTGTTTGAGTCTTCTGTGTAGTTATTGAAGTCTCTCCTTCCTTTTTAGCCTCCTTGATAGTTTGAATGATTGTAGTTGTTGTAGTTTCCATGATAATTGTTGAACCTTCCTCTTGAGTATCCATAACTTCCTCTATTGTATCCTCTGCCTCTTTGATTCCTAGAATTCCTAAAGCAATTTTCACTTGTATGATTAGTTAATCCACAAATAGAACATGAGTTGGAGTCTTGGGATCTCCCCCTGCCTTGTCTACCTCCTCTTCCTCTACCTCTGCCATGTCTTCCTCTACCTGCATAGTTAACTTGATATGTACCTGCTTCATCATCCACTTTCTTTGCATTTCCTTTGTTATCTTTGGACTTGTTTTTATTAGTGTATAAAGCTGAAGACTGATTACCTTTAGAGCTTTCTCCATTTTTGATAAGCTTTGCCTCTTGAGTAAGTAGTTGTCCAATGAGTGTATTGAAATCAGGTACCTGCATGCCCATGTACAAATCCATAGCTATGGTGAATGTTTCCCACTTGTCATCTGCCTTCAAGCCATTGATGACCTGCCTTACAATTTGCTCTTCATCTATTACCTCTCCAATGCTTCCCAACTGATCTGCTATGTCCTTGAGCTTTGTGACAAAATCAGTCACATTTTGTTTGGGAGCCTTCTTGAGAGTTGTGAAATCCAGCCATAGTTGATGCTTCCTAGCTTTAGTACTTGAAGAGAAGAAGGCTTCAAGTGCATCCCACACTTCCTGAGATGTTTTACAACTTCTAATGTGAGGCAACAAAAAATCTGAGATAGAGTTGAGGAGATAAGTCCTTGCAAGTGCATCCTTGGAGCACCATGTGCTCAATCTTTCTTGCTCTTCTTGTGTTGGTTGACTTTTGTTCCTGAAACTTGGCATAACTTCATCTCCAGCCACATAAGCATATAAACTTCTACCTTGGAGATAAGCTTCCATCCTTAATGACCAAGATGAGTAATTACCTCTATCCAATTTGTCAATTGATGAAGGAAATCCATCTGCCATGTTGTCCAACCTTGCTCTGATACCACTGTGAAGAGATGGATAGGTATGTGCTTGAAGATGAAGAGGTGTTGCAAAATCCTTGATCTACACTAGCCAAATGAACTCCAAGAGTATGTGATGGGCCATTTTAGCTTGCCAATGGCTGTATTAGACACCCTATGTACCTTGGAAGATCAATCACAAAAAGATAGATCAAAACAAATAAGTTGGAGTTAGCTCAGAGGTGAAGAACTTGCGATTTTTGGTTCATACACCTGTCTAGTGTTTTACATAATTCTCTGAGCACAACAGCAATTAGCTTATTTCCTCCTGGGGAAGTCTAGTTAACTTAAAGAGCTAACTTTCAAGAGTAATCTCATAAAAAATAATGAACC
Source organism: Ceratopteris richardii (assembly GCA_020310875.1). Taxonomy (NCBI): domain Eukaryota; kingdom Viridiplantae; phylum Streptophyta; class Polypodiopsida; order Polypodiales; family Pteridaceae; genus Ceratopteris; species Ceratopteris richardii. The sequence continues at coordinate 94,514,347 of CM035411.1, forward strand.
ACACACTGAGAATGATGTTTAGAAACTGATGACATCATCCCGATTTTCACGGGTTGCTACAGTTTGAGACCAGTGAGCCAAAAAATGAGCATAACTCCAGATTTAAGAATCCAATGATTATGAAAATATGTACGCTTATACTAGACAGTAAGCGGAATCTAACAAGCTTTAAAGCATTGAATTTGGATAGGTACACACGGAGAAACAGCTCTGACAAGATGAGTAAAAAAGTCGGGTACTTGACAGAGAAGTGAAAATGACAGACATGGTTGACGTCAACTGAACATAACTGAAGATTGCGATACCCAAATGAAATGAAATTTGATGAGCATATATTATACTTATAGAGCTAACTTTACCAAGGTAAATCACTGAAAATGATGCACCAAGCTCAGAGAAACCATCTCTGCAATCTGACTGAGAAAACTGAGAGATATGGCAGTAAGTAGTACACTTCAGAAGAACATGGAACTATGAACGCAAATGATCATGAAAATGAAAGTATATTGCTTGTACAATACAACGAATGTATTGATACATATGTGTGCCTTGTAATTACACCTTGATATGGCATAAAGCTCAGCTCTTGGAGGTCTTCACATAGGTCTCTCTAACCACGACTAAAGCTACCATCTATTTATATTTCAGTTTGGGAGGCTAACTTCCCTCCCGATCAATTAGTGATTGATTTGATTCTCTACCTACCACAAATCATGAATTCGTGGCTCCTCTTTCCCTTTTTGATCAAGTGGACTCAACCACTGAAGATTCTCTCACTTTTACATTAAGTAAACTCTTCAAAAGTTACAAAAGGTAGTTCACAAGTGAACTTTGCATACTCTTCATTTTAAATCTTCTTCTATGACTTTGTGGGACTCAAGCCAATACTTAGGCTTGTCATAGACTTTCTCCAATGGATTGTGCTCAAAAGAAGTTGCAAAACCATTAATAACGCCTCGTGTAAAGACATAATGCCACCCCCAAGTAGGCGAAACTGATCTCTCAAGAGGTTCTCAAGTAAATGTTCTCTCCATAGATCAAAGGGCTCACCCCCCTTGAAAGGGGGATGCTTTGTGCAACTAGGAGGAGGACACTCTAGACGGTACCCCTAGCTCATCTTGTTAGCTTCTCGTAGTGGGACTAGAAGACATACTACCATATGTCTTCTAGTCCCACTTGGCATTGATTCTATTAGGGTAATGGCTCCAAGGTTTGTAAGAGGGTCTTTGATCTTCAAGAAAGATTAATACACAAAGATTACCTCTTAGATTGTAGTGCTCTTGCCATTCTAAGAGAATTTTAGGCCTCGACATTGACAAACCTAATAAAAGCATGTTTGATTTGATGAAAAAGAAAAAAGATAAAGTTTTATTCCTATGTTGAAAAAGAGTTCATGTGGGTATGCTATCAATACTAAGGAGAACTTGTAGGAGGCTGTTAGCTTCTTTAATAATCTTTTCATTATTCCACCCAAGTGGGGGGAGGATATCCAGAGATCTAGAGGCTTGATTGCTCTTAAAAGGAAAAAATGGGTTTGAGATCTGGCTTCTATCTTGGACCTACCCTCACTATTGTCAAGGTTAAAGAAACCATTTGTAAATTGAAACCCTATTAATTTCTTACTCTTGATTGGATTCCTAATGAGCTCTTTTTGAAGTTGAAGGACTTTCTTACTCCCTTTATTCTTTCAATGTGGCAAGATGCTGTGAGGAGATGTACTCTTTCTACCTTTATCAACACTAGAGTGATTAAACTTGTGCATAAAAAAGGACCCAAGGATGACTTAAAAAACTGGAGATGTATCTCATGTCTAACTTCTATCTACATGAATTTTTCCTCTACTTTCGTAAGAAGATGTAGTCCCATCATGGATAAGATAATCCTTCCTGAGCAAAAAGGTTTCATTAGAGGTAAATACATTCTTGATGCTATTATCATTGTGGTAAGGGATAAGGTTTGCTAAAGAGTCTAATCAAGAGAATGTTTTCTTCAAAATGGATTTTGATTAATCCTATAATAGGATGGATTGCGACTTTATTCTTCAATCCTTGCATGACTTAGAAGCTAGTAGAATCTTCATCAAATATGTTAGTTTGTTGTTTGGCAATGCATATCCTAAAGTTTCCATGAATGGCCATATCTCTAATCGCTTTAGACTCCAAATATCCATTAGACAAGGTTACCCTTTGGCTCCTCTTTTGTTTGCTATAGCTAGTGATGCTCTTGGTTGGCTTGTCAAAGACTCTTTTCAAACTAGTTCTATTCAAGGTATTGTTATCTCTAGTCCTTAAGCTCAACTTGGTCTCCAAATGTTTGCAGATGATACTCCTATGATCACTAGAGCTAAAGAGATGTATGCAAAAAATTCCTTGACCTATTTGGACACCTTTTGCCTTTTTAGTGGTTCCATAGTTAGTCATAGAAAAACCTCTTTTAAAGCTTCAAACAAGCTTATCCCCCCTTATAATTAGTTGTTTGATTGTGAAATTATTCAAGATGGAATGTTTTTCGTATACTTGGTATTCCCATAGGATTTAATGTCTCTTTTGATCATAGATGGAGTGCGTCATGAACAAATATAGGGATAAAGTTTTCAAATGGATGTCTTTTCAACAACATTTATCCCATAGGGTGTTTGTTGTTTTAAATCATTACCTATTATCTTCCATCATTTGTTGTCTTTTTTGTTGTATGCCTACTAAAAAGCAGCTCATGCAAGTTATTGCTCTAGCTAGGAGGTTTCTTTGGGATAGTGACTCTCTTAGCTAAAAAATTTCCAAAAGTGTCTTGGAAAACCTATTGTATGAGGAAAGAAGAGGGTGGTCTTAGTACTTTTTTTGCCCTATTAGGATGGCTAAAAATATGTCTACAAAATGGTTATTAAGAGCTACGACCTCTAATGATTTTTAGGCTTGTCATATAAAAAGAAATTGTTCTAAATTTTACTTAGAAGACTATAAAGCTTGGACTAATATGAAGCTTTGGGGATCTGGTTTGTTCACCCTATACTATAGTCCCTTATGGTAGCAAAAGTTTTTCCAACATGTGGAAATCATGGCTTGAAGGTAAACAAATCTTTATTTTTAAAAAGGACTCTACTAACAATGTTTCTTTTCTATTCCAAGAGTCTATATGGACTAGTTGGTCTCTGCATAGTAATAATAAGGTTTTGAACATTAAAGAAAATAAATGCAAAAAGGTTGGCTTTGACTCCAGGAGTAGTTTCATTTAGAATAGTAAGCTCATTGAAGATTCTAAAATTCTTAATCTGACTTGTTTATCTGTTGCTTGTAAGCAGATTTTGGTTGACTGCAAAAATCACTTGAAGACTACACTTGAAGGATGTGATCACAAAAGATCAATCTCCTTGTTTGATATTGATGTTGTCATATATTTTTCACACTAAAAAGACTACTTCCTTTTCAAGTATAGTGTCCCATGTGGAGGATCATTAGATCATAGAATGAGAACTCAGAGAATTTGAAGGGAGTATAGGGCTGGGTGGAATGATCAAGAAAAACTCACTGTGTGGATTTGAGCAGGGGATCATCATCCTCTTTATCGAAGTCTGAGATAGGTACCTCCCAAAATTAGGGGAGTTCATTAGAGTCGATTCTTACAGCTACTATCGAAGCAAGACGACAACCACATGAGTGCCTACACAAAGAAGAAGACACAACAAAAGGTGGTTTCACACCATGTGCGCCCAAGATCAGCCACCATTGAGCACCATCCCTCAACCTCTTCTCTCCCCTCTCAAAGTTGAAGATCACAATGAGTAGGCACTCATTTTATACCCAAAAATATGCACTGTGCTCCTTGATATTGTGAAGAGATGGATAGGTATGTGCTTGAAGATGAAGAGGTGTTGCAAAATCCTTGATCTACACCAGCCAAATGAACTCCAGGAGTATATGGTGGGCCCTTTTAGCTTGCCAATGGATGTATTAGACACCCTATGTCTTACAACTTCCTGAGATGTCTTACAACTTCTAATGTGAGGCAACAAAAAATCTGAGATAGAGTTGAGGAGATAAGACCTTGCAAGTGCATCCTTGGAGCACCATGTGCTCAATCTTTCTTGCTCTTCTTGTGTTGGTTGACTTTTGTTCCTGAAACTTGGCATAACTTCATCTCCAGCCACATAACCATATAAACTTCTACCTTGGAGATAGGCTTCCATTCTTAATGACCAAGCTGAGTAGTTACCTCTGTCTAATTTGTCAATTGATGAAGGAAATCCATCTGCCATGTTGTCCAACCTTGCTCTGATACCACTGTGAAGAGATGGATAGGTATGTGCTTGAAGATGAAGAGGTGTTGCAAAATCCTTGATCTACACCAGCCAAATGAACTCCAGGAGTATATGGTGGGCCCTTTTAGCTTGCCAATGGATGTATTAGACACCCTATGTACCTTGGAAGATCACTCTCAAAAAGATAGATCAAAACAGATAAGTTGGAGTTAGCTCAGAGGTGAAAACTTGCCATTCTTGGTTCATACACCTGTCCAGTGTTTTACATAATTCTCTGAGCACAACAGGAATTAGCTTAATTCCTCCTGGGGAAGTCTAGGTAGCTTAAAGAGATAACTTTCAAGAGTAGTCTCATAAAAAATAATGAAGCACACACTGAGATTGAGTTTTAACAAGTGATGACATCATCCCGATTTTCACGGGCTGCTACAGAAATAGACCAGTGAGCAGAAAAATCAACATAACTCAAAATGTAGAAATTCAATGGTTCTGAAATTTTGTATGGTTATACTAGACAGTAGCCTGAATCCAACAAGCCTTAAATCACTGAATTTAGATAAGTAACCACTGAGAAACACCTCTGACAAGATGAGTGCAAAAGTCGGGTACCTGACAGAGAGGTGAAGATGAACAGACCCTGTTGACTTCAAATGAACATAACTGAAGATTGCAACATCCAAATGACATGAAAATTTATGAGCATATAGTATACTTATAGAGCTAACTTTACCAAGTTAAATCACTGAAAATGATGCACCAAGCTCAGAGAAAACATCTCTGCAAGCTGACTGAGAAAACTGAGAGTAATGGTAGTGAGTAGTACACTTCACAAGAACATGGAAAGATGAAACCAAATAATCATGAAAATGAAAGTATATTTCTTGTACAATACGACTTACTGATACATATGTGTGCCTTGTAATCACACCTTGATATGGCATAAAGCTCAGCTCTTGGAGGTCTTCACATAGGTCTCTCTAACCACGACTAAAACTGCCATCTATTTATAGTTGAGTTTGGGAGGCTAACTTCCCTCAATCACTCTCCAATCAATCAATGATTGATTTGATTCTCTACCTACCACAAATCACGAATTCGTGGCTCCTCTTTCCATTCTTGATCAAGTGGACTCAACCACTTAAGATTCTCTTACTTTTACATTAAGTAAACTCTTCAAAAGTTACAAGAGGTAGTTCACAAGTGAACTTTACATAGTCTTCTTTTTAAAGCTTCTTCTAAGACTTTGTGAGACTCAAGCCAATACTTAGGCTTGTCTTAGACTTGCTCCAACAGCTCCCCCTCAAGCCAAGTATGCTTGAGGTCTTCAATCTTCCAAGATTACCTGCAAACCAATCATAGCCCTTGAATTTGCAAAGCTTTGTACCATCCAATGCTTTGGTTAGAATATCTGCACATTGTTGATGAGTGGACACATATGATATTTGAATCTCTTTGCTTAGAACCTTCTCTCTTACATAGTGATAATGAACTTCAATATGTTTAGTCCTTGCCTGAAAAATAGGATTAGTAGCGAAGTGAATAGAACTCATATTGTCACCAAAAATAGTTGGAGTTCCAAACTCCAATCCAAGATCTTTGAATAATGTCTTCATCCACATAGCTTCTTGTGTAGCTATGGCAAGACCTCTATATTCAGCTTCAGTAGAAGAGAGAGCAACTGTGGGTTGCTTCTTGGATGACCATGAAATAAGCTTTGAACCTGCAAAGGTAAGATAACCTGAAGTGCTCCTTCTATCTTCCTTGGAGCCAGCCCAATCTGCATCAGAAAATAGCTTCAAACCTAAATCAGATACATAAGGATAATAAAGTCCTTCATTTATGGTTCCTTTGAGATACTTGAGAATCCTATTGGCAGCATCCATATGTGGTTTCCTTGGTGTGTGCATAAATTGGCTTAGCACACTCACACTGTAACATATATCTACTCTTGTCAATGTGGCATAGTTGAGACTACCCACTATACTTTGAAATGATGTGATGTCCTCTATGAGTTCACCTTCATGTGAGCTCAATTTGTGATTGACCTCCATTGGAGTACCTGCAATCTTACAATCTTGCATCTTGAATTTTGCCAACATGTCCTTAATGTACTTCCTTTGAGTGAGAAACAAACCATGATCTTTGTAGACAACTTCCAAACCTAGGAAGTAGGTAAGTGAACCCAAATCACTTATCTTGAACTCTTCTCTCATCTGATCTTTGATCTTCTTCATACCATCTGCATCATTTCCTGTCAATATAATATCATCTACATATACACATAGATAGATGAGCTCAGAATTACTCTTTTTAATAAAGAGTGAAGGATCTGCCTTGCTTGGTTGAAAGCCTTTGTCCTGCAAGAATGAAACAAGCCTGAAATTCCAAGCTCTTGGAGCTTGCTTGAGACCATACAATGCTTTGTTAAGTTTACACACATAATCAGGATAAACTTGATTCTCAAAACCAGGTGGTTGTGCCATATATACCTCTTCTGTTATCCAACCATTCAAGAATGCATTCTTTACATCTAGTTGAAGTATCTTCCAATTCTTGGAAGAGGCAATACTAAGCAAAACCCTAATAGTAGGCATCTTTGCCACAGGAGAGAAAGTCCCCTCATAATCAATTCCCTGAGTTTGTGCAAAGCCTTTTGCCACAAGCCTTGCCTTATACCTGTTAATTGAACCATCAGAATTTTTCTTGAGTTTATAGACCCATCTTGAGCCTATTACCTTCATGGATGAAGTCTTGGGCACCAAATCCCAAGTGTTGTTTTCCTCAAGTGCTTCAATCTCTTCCTTCATTGCATGCTTCCATTCTGTTTTTGCTTTGGCCTCTTCAAATGATGATGGCTCCTCTTGGTTTATGTCCTGTGCTATGTAGATAGAATGTTTAGTTACTAATGAGGTGTCAAACCCATACCTTTCTGGTTTTTTCTTTTCCCTCATAGATCTTCTTAGGCCATGATGTGATGATTCTGCTTCATGTCCAAGTTCCTGCAATTTTGCTTTACCTTTAGACTTCCATGCTTTGATCTTTTCCATGTGAGATTCTTCATCATCCTCTGAGGTGTCTTGTTCTTCAATCTTTGATTGTTCTCTACCAAGCTTTGGAAAATCTTCTTCAAGATCATATGGTAAATTGATCTTCCTGCATGAATCTTCATACCATGAATTGTTCTCATCAAAAACTACATCTCTGCTTACCAAGAATCCTTTGTTGGTAGGGTTGTATAACCTGTAGCCCTTTTGATTGTTGTCATATCCAATAAATACACACCTTTCTGCCTTTGGATCCATCTTGCCTCTAACCTGTGAAGGAACATGAGCAAAAGCAATACATCCAAAAATTTTACAATGATCTAAGCTTGGTCTTCTTCCATTCCAAGCCTCATATGGAGTCATCCCATCAAGGGATTTTGAAGGCAACCTGTTAATCAAGTAAGTGGCTGTAGATACAGCCTCAGCCCATAAGTAATTAGGTAAATGCTTTTCATTTAACATACACCTTGCAGCTTCAACAATTGTCCTATTCCTCCTTTCTGCCACTCCATTTTGCTCAGGAGTGTACCTTGTAGTTACCTCTCTTTTGATTCCTCTTTCTTGAAGAAAAGAATCAAACTCATGGGAGAAATATTCTCCCCCTCCATCTGACCTTAGCCTTTTTAGTGATTTACCTGTTTGATTCTCCACAAGAGCCAAATATCTTTTGAAACATGAAAAAACTTCATCTTTGTGTTTCATAAAGAATAGGATAGTCCATCTGCTGCAATCATCAATAAAGGAAACATAATACCTTGATCCAGATATTGAAGCTTCCTTGCTAGGTCCCCATACATCTGTATGAACCAACTCCAAGAGATCTCCATGCATATAACCTTTCTTCATGAATGGTAACCTGTGAGACTTTCCAAATTGACATGCACTACAGTTATAAATCATATGTTGTTTTGACAAATTAGGAAGTCCAAGTACACTTTGGTCCCTGCAAATTTGCTTTAATGACCTTTCACCAATATGTGCTAACCTTTTGTGCCATACTTCCAATTCTGTGAGTGTCTGACTACCATAATTAAAGAGAGCAATGTTTCTAGTGTCCTATAATTCAAATGTGAACAATCTACCTGTCTTTTCACCTTTTGCAATTCTTCTGAATCCTTGACTTGGATCTTCAACAAATGCTCTTGCTTTTGTGAACCTGACTTGCAACCCTTTCTCTACTATCTGCCCAACACTTATCAAATTCTTTGTAATGGTAGGGACATAGAGTACCTTACTGAGTAGGTTGATGTTTCCATCAGGTGCTTTGACATTGCCTATTTTCTCCACAAGATGTTTTGTATCATCTCCTGTTTGTACCTCATGCTTATTCCTTGGATCTTCTAAATCTGATAGGAGTGCCACATTTCCTGCCACATGATTTGAACAACCTGAATCTATGCAGAAAACATGCTCATCAGATTTACCTTGTGGCATAGCCATGTTCATGATCAATAATGAATCCTCTTTGTTTGAGTCTTCTGTGTAGTTATTGTAGTCTCTCCTTCCTTTGTAGCCTCCTTGATAGTTTGAATGATTGTAGTTGTTGTAGTTGCCATGGTAGTTGTTGAACCTTCCTCTTGAGTAGCCATAACTTCCTCTATTGTATCCTCTGCCTCTTTGATTCCTGGAGATCCTAAAGCAATTTTCAGTTGTATGATTAGTTAATCCACAAATAGAACATGAGTTGGAGTCTTGGGATCTCCCCCTGCCTTGTCTACCTCCTCTTCCTCTACCTCTGCCATGTCTTCCTCTACCTGCATAGTTAGCTTGATATGTACCTGCTTCATCATCCACTTTCTTTGCCTTTCCTTTGTTATCTTTAGACTTGCTTTTATCCGTGTATAAAGCTGAAGATTGATTACCTTTAGAGCTTTCTTCATTTTTGATAAGCTTTGCCTCTTGAGTAAGTAGTTGTCCAATGAGTGTGTTGAAATCAGGTACATGCATGTCCATGTACAAATCCATAGCTGTGGTGAATGCTTCCCACTTATCATCTGCCTTCAAGCCATTGATGACCTGCCTTACAATTTGCTCTTCATCTATTACCTCTCCAATGCTTCCCAACTGATCCGCTATGTCCTTGAGCTTTGTGACAAAATCAGTCACATTTTGTTTGGGAGCCTTCTTGAGAGTTGTGAACTCCAGCCATAGTTGATGCTTCCTAGCTTTGGTACTTGAAGAAAAGAAAGCTTCAAGTGCATCCCACACTTCCTGAGATGTCTTACAACTTCTAATGTGAGGCAACAAAAAATCTGAGATAGAGTTGAGGAGATAAGACCTTGCAAGTGCATCCTTGGAGCACCATGTGCTCAATCTTTCTTGCTCTTCTTGTGTTGGTTGACTTTTGTTCCTGAAACTTGGCATAACTTCATCTCCAACCACATAACCATATAAACTTCTACCTTGGAGATAGGCTTCCATTCTTAATGACCAAGCTGAGTAGTTACCTCTGTCTAATTTGTCAATTGATGAAGGAAATCCATCTGCCATGTTGTCCAACCTTGCTCTGATACCACTGTGAAGAGATGGATAGGTATGTGCTTGAAGATGAAGAGGTGTTGCAAAATCCTTGATCTACACCAGCCAAATGAACTCCAGGAGTATATGGTGGGCCCTTTTAGCTTGCCAATGGATGTATAAGACACCCTATGTACCTTGGAAGATCACTCTCAAAAAGATAGATCAAAACAGATAAGTTGGAGTTAGCTCAGAGGTGAAAACTTGCCATTCTTGGTTCATACACCTGTCCAGTGTTTTACATAATTCTCTGAGCACAACAGCAATTAGCTTAATTCCTCCTGGGGAAGTCTAGGTAGCTTAAAGAGATAACTTTCAAGAGTAGTCTCATAAAAAATAATGAAGCACACACTGAGAATGAGTTTTAACAAGTAATGACATCATCCCGATTTTCACGGGCTGCTACAGAAATAGACCAGTGAGCAGAAAAATCAACATAACTCAAAATGTAGAAATTCAATGGTTCTGAAATTTTGTATGGTTATACTAGACAGTAGGATGAATCCAACAAGCTTTAAATCACTGATTTTGAATAAGTAACCACTGAGAAACACCTCTGACAAGATGAGTGAAAAAGTCGGGTACCTGACAGAGAGGTGAAGATGAACAGACCCTGTTGACTTCAAATGAACATAACTGAAGATTGCAACATCCAAATGACATGAAAATTTATGAGCATATAGTAGACTTATAGAGCTAACTTTACTAAGTTAAATCACTGAAAATGATGCACCAAGCTCAGAGAAAACATCTCTGCAAGCTGACTGAGAAAACTGAGAGTAATGGTAGTGAGTAGTACACTTCACAAGAACATGGAAAGATGAAACCAAATAATCATGAAAATGAAAGTATATTTCTTGTACAATACAACGACTTACTGATACATATGTGTGCCTTGTAATCACACCTTGATATGGCATAAAGCTCAGCTCTTGGAGGTCTTCACATAGGTCTCTCTAACCACGACTAAAACTGCCATCTATTTATAGTTGAGTTTGGGACTTCCCTCAATCACTCTCCAATCAATCAATGATTGATTTGATTCTCTACCTACCACAAATCACAAATTCGTGGCTCCTCTTTCCATTCTTGATCAAGTGGACTCAACCACTTAAGATTCTCTTACTTTTACATTAAGTAAACTCTTCAAAAGTTACAAGAGGTAGTTCACAAGTGAACTTTACATAGTCTTCTTTTTAAAGCTTCTTCTAAGACTTTGTGAGACTCAAGCCAATACTTAGGCTTGTCATAGACTTGCTCCAACAGATATGGGATAAAAAGAGCTCCTAGATGGCCGTTCATGAAATTAGCCGGAGAAGACAAACTTGGAGAAGTAAAATCATCAAGGTTTGAGTTTTTTTTCTTCATCATTCTGCCCAGCCCCGTACTTCCTTCAAATAGTCTCCATTCTCATTCCATGATCTAATGAGCCTGCAAATGGGCACTCACATGGGTGCCACATGGCACTCATGTGTGAGCCCATCCAAATGGAGCTTAGAGGTGATTCCCACCTCTCTCCCTTTGAACAGTCCATATAACAACATGCATACATACGCACATGCATATATACACACACACACATACATACATACATACATACACATAAAGTAACATACACACACACACACACACACACACATACACACACACACACATATATATATATATATGTGTGTAGACACACACATATACATACACACATACACATACACACATGCATATGCATACATACATACACATATGCATACATCCACATGCACATACACACACATATGCATACACACATACACATATACACATACACACACATACATATACATACACACACATTAACACACACATACACTCACATGCATACATACAGAGACATGCATATATAGAGACATGCATACACATGCATTGATACACACACATGCATACACATGCATACACATGCATACACATGCATACACATGCATACACATGCATACACATGCATACACATGCATATGCATACATACATATGCACATGCATATGCACATATACACATACACACACATATGCATACACACATACACACATGTATACATACACACACATATATACATACACATGCATACACATACACACATACATGCACATAAAGTCACATAAAGACACACACACACACACACACACACACACACACACACATATATATATATATATATATATATATATATATATATATATATATATATATATATATATATATATATATATATATATATATATATATATATATATATATATATATATATATATATATATATGCATGCACACACGCACATACACATACACATAGATTTACATACACACACGTACAAACACATACACACATATAGATACATATGCACATAGACACACATACACACACTCATACACTCACATGCATACATACACACACATGCATATGCATACATGCATACACACATGCATATACACACATACACATACACACACATATGTACACACATGCACATACACAGACTTACACATATGCACATACATATACACACATATACATCCATACACAATACATACACTCACATAGACACACATGCATACACTCACATGCATACATATACACACATGCATACATCTCTAGTCATGTGTGGTGATTCATGACTATTTGCATGCTCATGTATGTGTGTGTATGTGTATGTGTATGTGTATGTGTATGTGCGTGTACCTGTATGTATGTGTACATGTATATATGTATGTATGTGTAAGTGTATGTATGTATGTGTAAGTGTATGTATGTATGTGTAAGTGTATGTAAAGTATGTGTAAGTGTATGTATGTGTGTATACATGTTTATAAATTTAAAGTTTTTTTTTGTATACTGATCCCTTTTTTTGTTTGAGATTGAAATAACAGGAAAAAGAGAAGAGCTAGCATATCACCTGAGACATGGCAGTGTTTTTGCAGACAGCTACATCTTCAAGAATCATTTCCTCCACAGTAGGTATGAAAATTAGTTTCCTTTACTATGAGTTATAATTCTCATATGTTTTACATTTAATTTATGTACTTTTGTTTCATCAAATACACACAGACCACTGCAAAGAAGAGAGTTGAGTAAGGTCATATGTTGCACTTATTATGGGCCATAACAATTTTGTTGCTACATTTCTAGGTATAGATATTATTGAAACTATATTTTTTATTTTATTCAAAACACTTATCATTAATCTTTTTTATTTGTTTCAATGCAGCAAAAGGATTATGGTTGTTATCCTATGAAAAAGGAAATCAAATTTGCTACACATTGTGGATATGGACATCTGGGTGAGTACATACGAGATCATCCAAATGCTTTTATGAGTATTATTAAATTTGATATACTTCATTTTAATTTTATTGATGTTTTATATGTTTTATTTATTTATGTTTTTTATATGTAATGCAGGAGTATTTTGGAGAGACAGATATGGATGAGGTGGAGAGACAAACAAAGGAGGGATGATATCGATTGTCATAGAGCACTGACCCATCTACCCGTGATGGCTCTTTCGATACATCAAATCATGCGGATGATCATGATGATGAGGATGATCATGATGATATGGATGATCGTGATCAGGGAGGGGATTCAGATGATTGACCCACTACATTGGATGTATTATTTACATTGACACACACACACACACACACATATATATATATATATATATATATATATATATATATGTGTGTGTGTGTGTGTGTGTGTGTGTGTTCTCATTCTAGTTATGTTTTTAATTGTGTCTATGGTACTAATGACAAAAATATACGAATGATTTTTATTATAGTCTATATTTAACTTGTGATTTTACTTTAATTGTATAATTAATTCATATTATATATGTGTTTGTGTGTATATATGTATGTATGCACGTGTAGTTGTGTGTGTATATGTATGGATGCACATGAAGGTATATATCTATATTTGTGTAAGTGCGTGTATGTGTGTGTGTGTGTCTATGCATGTGTATGTGTATGTGTGTGTATGTGTATATGTGTGTATGTGTGTATGTGTATATGTGTGTATGTGTATGTGTATATATGCATCTATCTGTGTATGTGTGTATATGTATGAGCATGCATGTGCATGTGCATGCATCTATATGTGCATGCATGTGTATGTGCATGCATGTGTATAAGTATGTGTTTATGTGTGTATGGGTATGTTATGTGCATGCATGTATGTCCATGCATGTGCATGTTGATATGTTTGTGCATATGCATGTGTGTGTATGTATATGTGTGTGTATGTGTATGTGTATGTGTATGTGTAAGTGTATGTGTATATTTGTGTGTATGTGCATGCGTATGTGTGTGTGTGTGCATGTTTATGTGTATGTGTATAAGCATGCATGTTTATGTATATGCATATATGTGCATGTGAATGTGTGAGTATGTTAATTAATAAAAACAAATTAATTTAAATGATGTACAAAGAATGAAAATTGTACTAACAATAATTAGCCATATATTATGCTTGGTGAAATTCTTGAATAACCTACAATAGAGAGAGAGAGATAGAAAGAAAGAAAGAAAGAAAGAAAGAAAGAAAGATAGATTGATAGATTGATAGAGAGAGAGAGAGAGATCAAAAGAGAGAGACACCCATAGAGAGAGAGAAAGAGAGAGCAATTGAAAGAGAAAGAGGGAGAGAGAGAGAGATAGTGGAAGAGAGAGAGATTGAGAAAGAGAGAGGTCGAGCTCATATGCATTGTGCAGATATGAAAGTTGGATTGCTCTCCGATCAGATGCATGCAAAATGATGATCGAAGAGCGATCAACATTTTTTTCTTTTGGAGAAAAGCAACCATCACATAAGCGATGTACAGACATAATATATGTGATCCTCTAAATCGTCGCATATGTGATATTGCCAAGCATCACATATGCGATGCTGTTTAGCATCGCATATGCGATGCTCTATGTGTGTTGCATATGTGACTCCCACATTAAGGACACTTCAATTAATGTTGCTAATAACCTAGAAAATAGAACTGATTTGAGCATCATTTAAAGGATGGTGTGCGATCAGAGCTCAATGTGACAAAATGCACAATCACATAGCCACAAAATTGTTTCACGTCAACTTTTGTTACACCCTCGTATTCCTTGTAGTGATTATGGGGGTGAAAACAACAAACAAGTTGTTACAGTGATGGAACCTACATTTGTTGATCTTGAAGATAATTTGTATCAAGAAGAAGTGATTGCTTCTGCAAATATGAGGTGTTGCAACCCAAACAGAATTAAGCACTACACATGCAGTTGCTCCTATAATCCATTGTTATAGATGTAGTGGCAACCACTTCCTAGAAAACTATCCTAAAATGTGTAGAACTATTACATAGGATATCGACATATATTGTGAGGATTGTAGAAAAGATCATTTGATCAAGGATGACCCTCAATATCCTCAGAACCCTTCATACAAACCTCTTGAGATTAGGGAGACTATAGGAAGTAGTTGTGGATCTAAAGAGCAAGTGCCTTTTCAAGCACTCGCACGTGCCCAAGCTAAATAACAATTAGTCAAGTGATCAAGTGAAAATGAGGACTCATCATCCTATAAATCCCTCAATCCAAAACCACCTAGGGATCAGAAGAAGAAAAGAAATAGTTTGGCTTGGAAACAATGTAGAGAGAAAATGAGAAAGAAAAGGGAAAAGATAATGGGTCATTGAGAGAAGGAGATATGTGATATAGGAATGGAATCTCACAAGAAAAATCAAAACCTTCAAGGTCCCAAAAGGCTTCTTGAAAACAAAAATCTATTTCTTAACTGGAAGATCCTCTCCTTGAGGATCTTAAGATGCAGTTCAAAGTTTTTGAAGCACGGATAAAGAGTGGGCGTAGTGTAAAATATTGTAATCAAGTTTGCCTTGATGTTCAAGTAGATAAAGAGAGGCTCAACATGTGTAATCAACTCATAGACTTGTCTCGAAAGATCTTTGAGGAAACTACTTAGGGAATGCATGTTGATGAGTGTAGTTAAAAAACTATTTTTCACTACTATGAGGGACTAGGAGTTGCAGAGGCCTAGGCTAGAACCTAGTAATAAGGGTGCACCTTCCAACAACTTGGAGACTTGAATCCTGCTTGATTTAATAAAATATATGGACCATAACCCCATTCATCATGTAGTGAATGTCATGTTGGATGAAAACTAAAAACTAAACCCAACAATACCTAAAGTTGAGGAAGGATGTCCATGAGACCTCGTATAGGAGGCTAGATGGAGAAAAAGGACAAGGATAGTCAAGAGCAACTCCTACAAGAAGTAGTAGAACATTGTGAGCTGCACTCTTTAGACAAAACCATAAATGAACCCATAGATGAAAGTGCTCATTGATAGATCTCTCAGCAAGAGAAGGAGAAGAAGATTTAGGGATCTAATGGAATTGGCACAACACAGGTGAGAATGAGAGAGAATCCATTTTCAAAAAGGCAACTTCCATTCGCTCTCCCATAGCCAACAAAACACGAAGCATGAAGTGCTTAAAAAATACTTATGTGGAATGTACCCTAACAGTAGAGGTACTATTGTGCACAAAGCCACAATTATGGAAAAAGTTGGCCAATTATGTGGAATCAAAGCCTACTCAAATAAAAATCTCAAATCTAAACATGAGAAGGAAAGGTTGAGTCTCCAACAGGTTCCAACTGATAGGGTAGGAGCATATAGAAAGCAAAATGAAGGCAATAGTTGCTTATCTATCTCATTCAATGGGAACAAAACTAAAACTATCTTGGCACAATGGAGCACGTATAGCAATCACCACTAGTTCCCTCAAGGAAAAGTGGGGAAAAATTGCACTATGACCTATTGAGATCAAGCTCAACATATGATGATCAAGGATGACACATATCACTTTTCATTTCTCTGACATATATAGTGGTTACATCGATATATGTTAGGGATATTATAGTGAGCTTTACTAAATTTATCAATGATGTCACATTTGTTTTCTTACTAGCTCACTCCTTCATGGTCATTAGGTTTTTGCTTATGTACTTTTCTTTATATATTGTACTTGTTGCATTGTTGTATTAGGTCATTCTTGTATATTCTCTTTATGTAATAGAAGAAGTAGAAGAGGATCATTCTCCCTTACCTCAATATGTGTGTGCTCCCATCTTTGTCTGTGAGAGTATGTATTCATCTCTTCCTTATCTCCCTTCTCTTGACCTTGTATTAGAGCGAGTGTGAATATAGAGAGCTAGTGGAGAAGGCTGACAGTGAAGAGTATGTGAGGAGGCATGGAGAACATGCACTTCACAAAGGATCTTAGATTGCTACAAAATTTGGTGTGAAGGTAGAGGATGTCAAAATTTTATAGAGAGTTATTCCTTTAGGGTTGCTTGTTTTGCTTAGGTCTCAATTTTGGAGCCATCTTGATTTTGAGCTAGCAAGGTGGGGCCCCAAAAAAAAGGTCAATTTGCAAAATGTAACTTATTTTTTGTTTAGCACCTCCCAAATATTTAAGATCTATCAATTTTGTGTATTGTTGATACATGAAATCTATGTTTCTCAGAGATCGAACTATTAAGTCACAATGTGATATTGTTCAAGCAGAGGTATGGCTTCTAGTGTTTTTGTAGTATTCTAAATCATTGCAGAAATGGAAAATGCTAATGGAATAGGTCACATTATGAGCGATAAGTTCAAAAACAAAAGATTTCATGCTTGAAGATTCGCAATGATGAATTTCCTGATGGGAAAAGGCTAGTAGAAGTACATCAAAAGAGACAATGAAAACCCTCTGCAATTACGAGAGAGGAATCAGACTACAAATGAGTTGAGATGATATGAAGAGTGGAATCAAGGAGCCTGAAAGGTAATGTATTGGTTGTTTGTTAGCATACAAAATAGTATGATTGGGCACATACAGGATGCCAAAAATCTGAAAGAGGCTTGGAACAATTTATTCACATTGTATGAGACCAATACAAAGGCATGTAAATTACAACTGAAGAATGAGCTACATATACTAGAGAAAAAGAGCATGCAAGTAAGTCAGTACACCTTAAGAATCAAAAGCATATGTGAGTCACTTGCATCTATTGGTATCAATGTAGATGATGATGATAAGTTTGAAGTGTGCCTTTGTGGTTTAACAGCTACATATAAGCAATCCAAAACTTTATTTAGACCAAGGAGAATATTCCAATTTTGATGATCGTGTCCATATTGATAATTGAAGAAAAGAACCTTGGTGAAGACTAAAAATCCCAAGGAAAAGTTAATTCTAAGTAGGTATTCTACTCTGATAGAGGAAGAGGTCGAGGTATAGGCTTGTTCAGGTAATGGATAGTAAGGGATGTTGGAATTGTGGTAAACTAGGTGACCTTGAATGTGATTGCAGGTTGAAGAATCAAAACAATAGAATGCAACAAAACAAGTATGCATCCACAAGTGTAGATGATTCAAAGAAGCTGTTCATGTTCCAACATCATCTAATGAATACAGTGTCTATGGATGTTTCAAAATTGAATTGTAATGTTTGGTATGGTGATTCTAGTGCTTCAAATCACATGAACAACCATGCAAAGTTGTTTAGTAGTTTGCAAAAATTGATAGATCTTGGATTTGTTGAGATCCGTGATAATACATTGCATCCTATTGAGCACACAAGAAACATAGCACTCTCCATGGAGGATGGGAAGGTAAATATCATCTTGTTGATGCATGTTCCCAATATAACAAAGAACTTAGTTTCTATTGGAAAAATGGTTGACCATGGATTACAAGTCAGGTTCAATGCTAATGGTTTATATGTAGAAGAGGACGAGCAAAATGGAAGGTTCATCTTCAAAGGGAACAAACTAGTTAGGATGTTCATTTTGAGTGTGAAAATTCTTGAAATGAATGTAGTCATGTTTGCAAAAGGTCTAGGTGTTATTGCTGAGATAAAGATTTGGCACAAACAAATTGGACATGCAAATTTGGAGAGGATGAAGTTGATGCGATCGAAAGGGCTTGTGAATGGACTATCAAATTTCAAGGTTGCAACAATGCAAAAGGTATGTGAAGCATGTCAATTTGGTAAACAAACAAAGGCATCATTTTTGCATGACAAGCATGTTAGTGAGAATGTATTAGAAATAGTACATACAGATGTTCGGGGTCCTACTATTGGAGTTTGAGGTCTACGAAAGCATGCAAACAGCACAAGGAGGAGGAGGAGGAGGAAGAAGAAGAAGAAGGAGAAGAAGAAGAAGAAGAAGAAGAAGAAGAAGAAGAAGAAGAAGAAGAAGAAGAAGAAGAAGAAGAAGAAGAAGAAGAAGAAGAAGAAGAAGAAGAAGAAGAAGAAGCTTGGAGCACAACACACAATACTGAATGTATTACCACTAGAATGTACAAAGATGAGTAACCTATTAGGGTTATAGGCATATATACAAGACAAGACCTCCTAAAAAGGGAAAAAAGTGCCCCAAGAGTTCTAGTGTGTTCACTGAAAGAAACTTGGAGAAGCTTGTCGAAGGTAGAAAAGTGCGTTTCGAAGCGATGAAGTTTGGTCAAGCCAACCGGCACAAGACCAGCCCTTGAGCTTATGGAGACTCAAATAGACCTTATAGGCATGCTATAAGTGCAAAGAAACACACTATGTACCTTGGAGCATCAAGGAGAATGAGTCGATACAAAACAGATAGGTTTGCAGGTCGACTAGCTCAAAAAACTTACTATCTATGGAAGAGACAATGAACTTCAAATGCCCATAGCGACCAGCGTGATTACAATTAGAAAAAATCCTTTTATGGGAGTGATACAAATAGGGTTGAGTGTATGGAATGCACAAAATTATAAGGAATAAGCAAAATATGCTATAGGAATGAATGCGACATTCACCGGTGGTACTTCCTATTTTTCAGGAATACGTAGAGATTGACCCCGAGGCAGAAAAACTGCGATTTCTCCAAATCTGCTGAATCAAATGCTTTGAAAATTTACAGGCATAAACTAGACACTGATAACTTTCCAATGAGTCCTCTTGCACTCAATTTGGAGCTCTGAGGAGAGAGCAGCAGCCTCTGCAAGATTACTGTTGGCGAAGAAGATGATGCAGAAAATGGAAATGATGGTCACAAGTGTATGTATATTGCTTCCATGTAATGTACAAGTGATTTCAACTCCTTATATAGCCTCTAGGAGTGTTCCACGACTTTTACAACTTGAATTTGAATTCAAATGAAGGTGGGAATGGTTGTTGGAGGGAATCAATTCACTTCCCTACAATCTAGGAAAAGTGAAGATCTTGATTAATCTACTTTTAGGTGATTGATTGCTTGATTGAATGCAACTTCAACCACCAAAATTTCGTGGGATTTTGGCTCTATATTTCTACCTTTACATGTGTCAAGCTAAAGGCTTTTACAACGGTAAATGAGCCATCAAAATATTCTCAAAAAATACAATAAATGAGCATATGAAAAAGAACTCTCCAACGGATATTCTTTCGACGTGATAGCCTTTGATGTAGATCAAATCCACCTCAAGCATAGTGTAAGCTTGATGTTCCAACAGCTCCCCCTCAAGCTAAAGTATGCTTGAGTCTTCATTCTCTGATAGGTTGAATACCTACCATAGCTTTGAATCTACAAAGCTTTATTCCATCAAGTGCATTCGTCATCATATCTGCTACTTGCTTTTCAGTCGGAACAAAAGAAATGTCGATCTTCTTTGCGATGAGCTTCTCCCTGATGAAGTGATAATGGACTTCTATGTGCTTGGTTCTCGCATGGAAAATAGGATTTGCTGCTAGATGCATGGAACTTACATTATCTCCAAATATGTGAGGTTTGGAACTCACAAGTCCCAAATCTGTATACAATGCTTTTAACCATATTGCCTCTTGAGTTGCTATGGTCAAGCCTCTGTACTCTGCTTCAGTTGAGGATAAAGCAACTGTTGGTTGCTTCTTGGAACTCCATGACACTAGCTTTGAACCTGCAAATGGTAAGTAACCAGATGTACTTTTTCTATCATCCTTAGCTCCTGCCCAATCTGCATCTGAGTAGATTTTGATATCCAAATCGGAAGAGTAAGGATAGAATATACCTTCGTTGATTGTACCTTTGAGATACTTCAGTACTCTCTTAGCCGCATCCATGTCTGGTCTTCTCGGTGAGTGCATGAACAGACTAAGCACTCCCACACTATATGAGATGTCTGCCCTTGTATGAGTAGCATATATCAAGCTACCTACCAAGCTTTGATACTCTTTAATGTCTTCAATTTTCTCACCTTCATAAACACTAAGTTTATGATTCATCTCCAAAGGTGTACCTGCAGGTTTAGTGTTCTCCATTTTGAACTTGAGAAGAAGATCGTGAATGTATCTTCTTTGAGTCAAATACATTCCTTCATCTGTGTATATCACCTGCATACCTAGGAAATATGTGAGCTCACCTAGGTCACTGATTTTGAACTCCTCTTGCATGTGTCTCTTGATCCTTTGAATGCCATTTAGATCATCACCTGTCACAATAATATCATCTACATATACACATAGATAGATAACCTCATTGTGATCCCTTTTGATGAATAGAGAAGGATCTGAGCTGCTAGCTTTGAACCCTTGATCTTGAAGATATGTAACCAACCTGTAATTCCAAGCTCTTGGAGCTTGTTTCAATCCATACAATGCTTTCTTAAGTCTGCAAACATAAGATGGATGATTATGGTTTTCAAAACCTGGTGGTTGTGACATGTATACCTCTTCACTTATCCAACCATTTAAGAATGCATTTTTCACATCAAGTTGGAGGAGTCTCCAATTCCTTGCAGCAGCTACACTTATCAATGTCCTGATTGTAGTCATCTTTGCAACTGGTGAGAATGTTTCCTCATAGTCTATACCATGAGTTTGTGAGCATCCTTTGGCAACTAATCTTGCCTTGTACCTGCAAACTGATCCATCTAAATTTCTTTTAACTTTATATACCCATCTGCAACCAATTACCTTTTGATTCGGCGACATTGGAACCAAATCCCAAGTGTCCATTTCCTTCAATGCATCTATCTCTTCGTTCATGGCCTTTTCCCAATTAGGGTTTCCCTTTGCCTCTTCATAGGTTGAGGGTTCCTCTGAAATAGAGTCTTTTGCCAAGTAGATTGAATGCTTTGTAACAAATGTGGAATCATATCCATACCTTTCTGGTTGTTTCTTCTCTCTTCCTGATCTTCTAGGTGCTTGTTTGGAGCATTCTCCAACCTCTTGCATCTTTGCTTTGCCTCTTGACTTCCATAGCTTGTAATCCCTTTCTCTTTCATCTTGGTCATCGTCTGTATCACTTCTTGGATCCTGGACCTGTGTATCATGCTTGCTTCCTAATTGATGAGAGTCAGAATCAAGATCATATGGTAGTGTTACCTTTTGTTTATCTTCATCATACCAAGACCTATGTTCTTCAAACACAACATCTCTACTTGTAGTGAATTGCTTGGTTGAAGGATTGAAGAACCTGTAACCCATCTGAGTTGAATCATATCCAATAAACACTGCCTTTGTTGCCCTTTCATCTAGCTTACCTCTTATTTGTGATGGTACATGAACATAAGCTAAGCAACCAAAAACCTTGCAATGTCCAAGACTAGGTTTTCTTCCATGCCATGCTTCATAAGGAGTCATACCTTGAAGTGATTTGGATGGTAGTCGATTGACAAGGTACACTGCAGTTGAAATAGCTTTTGTCCATAGATAATGTGGCAACTTCTTCTCTTCAAGCATTGTTCGGGCTGATCCAACCAATGTCTTGTTTCTCCTCTTTGCAATTCCATTTAGTTGAGGAGAGTACCTAGTAGTCACTTCCCTTTTGATACCTTTGTCCTACAAGAACTCATCAAACTCTTTGGAGAAGTATTCTCCCCCTCCATCAGATCTGAGCTTCTTTAGTGATCTACCTGTATGATTCTCCACATGTGCAAGATACTTCTTGAAGCAATCAAATACTTCATTCTTACTCTTGATAAAGTATAGAACAGTCCATCTACTATGGTCGTCAATAAATGAGACATAATACCTTGATCATGCCAATGAAGGTTCTTGACTTGGTCCCCATACATCTGTGTGTACTAAGTCCAATAAGTTGTTGTGGATGTAGCCTTTGTGGTTGAATGGTTGTCTTTGTGCCTTCCCAATCTGACATGCATCACACCTGTTGATCATGTGTTGCTTTGATATGTTCGGCAGTCCTAGAACACTTTGATCCCTGCATATATCCTTCAAGGTTCTTTCATTCACATGAGCAAGTCTCTTATGCCACACTTCAAGCTCACTTAGGGTTTGAGACCCAAAGTTGAATAGAGCTATGTTCCTAGTATCTCCTACTTCAAAAGTAAAGAGCCTACCATGCTTCTCACCTCGGGCTATCTTCTTGAAGCCTTGACATGGATCTTCCACAAAAGCTCCATGTTGGGTGAACCTAACTTGCAAGCCTTTTTCAACTATTTGGCCTACACTTATTAGGTTTTTAGTGATAGTGGGTACATAGAGAACCTTACTCAGAATGTTTGTCCTGCCATTGGAAGCTTTGACATTACCAATCTTCTCCACATTGTGCTTCGTGCCATCCCCTGTTTGCACTTCATGTCTATGCTTTGGACTTTCCAAGTCAGATAGAAGAGCAATGTTGCCTGCAACATGATTCGAACATCCTGAATCTATGTAGAACAAATGATCATCTTCTTTACCTTCTTTGTGGCTTAGATTCATGAGAAGTAATGAGTCTTCATGTGGTTGATCTTCTGAATAATTGTTGTAGTCTCTTCTATTATAGCTTCTATTGTTATTGTTGAAGTTGTGTCCACCTCTGCCTCTATTGCCGCCATATCCACCTCTTCCACTTCCTTTTTGGGTCTTCCCATTGAACCAACAGTTCTGAGTGGTGTGGTTGGTCTTATCACATATGGCACAAGGTTGAACATTCTGACCTTTGGCTTTGTCTTGCTTTGGTCCTTTCTTCTTCTCTTTCCACTTTCTCTTGCTTGCGAAGTTGGCTTGGGAAGTCTCTTCTTCGTCTTCTTCCTTCTTCTTGCCTTTCTACTTCTTATCCTTCTTATCTGCATATAGAGCACTAGTTGAACTACCATGATAAGAGTTACCTTCCTTTATGCTATTGTTGGCTTCTTGATTGAAGAGTTGTCCAAGAAAGATGTTGAATCTGGAGTTTGCACATCCATGATGAGATCATAAGCCGTCGTGAAGGATTGCCATTGCTTATCACTTCGAATGCTGTTGAGAATTTGCCTCATGATGACCTCTTCTTCAATCAGCTCTCCAATGGATGCTAACTGATCCGCAACCTCCTTGACTTTGGTAACAAACTCTGTGATGGTTTGTTTAGGTGTCTTCTTCATTTGGTTGAACTTGTTCCAAAGATGATTCTTTCTTGCTTTGGTACTAGCAGAAAAGAACGTCTCCAGGGCATCCCAAGTCTCTTGAGATGTCTTGCATCCTCTAATATGTGGTAATAGAAAGTCAGAGATAGAGTTTAGTATGTACGACCTTGCTTGAGCATCCCTTGCGCACCAAAGTGTGAGCTTATCTGTCTCCTCTTGTGTAGTTCCTCCTTTGGATCTTGGAATAGGCATAGCTTCATCACCTGCTACAATTCCATAAAGATTTCTACCTTGCAAATAGGCCTCCATTCTGATTTGCCAAGCCGCATAGTTGTGTCGATCAAGCTTCTCGATCATTGAGGGAAAGCCGTCACCCATCTTGAACTAGCTCTGATACCACTGAAAGAAACTTGGAGAAGCTTGTCGAAGGTAGAAAAGTGCGTTTCGAAGCGATGAAGTTTGGTCAAGCCAACCGGCACAAGACCAGCCCTTGAGCTTATGGAGACTCAAATAGACCTTATAGGCATGCTATAAGTGCAAAGAAACACACTATGTACCTTGGATCATCAAGGAGAATGAGTCGATACAAAACAGATAGGTTTGCGGGTCGACTAGCTCAAAAAACTTACTATCTATGGAAGAGACAATGAACTTCAAATGTCCATAGCGACCAGCGTGATTACAATTAGAAAAAATCCTTTTATGGGAGTGATACACATAGGGTTGAGTGTATTGAATGCACAAAAGTATAAGGAATAAGAAAAATATGCTATAGGAATGAATGCTACATTCACCGGTGGTACTTCCTATTTTTCAGGAATACGCAGAGATTGACCCCGAGGCACAAAAACTGATATTTCTCCAAATCTGCTGAACCAAATGCTTTGAAAATTTACAGGCATAAACAAGACACTGATATCTTTCCAATGAGTCCTCTTGCACTCAATTTGGAGCTCTGAGGAGAGAGCAGCAGCCTCTGCAAGATTACTGTTGGCGAAGAAGATGATGCAGAAAATGGAAATGATGGTCACAAGTGTATGTATATTGCTTCCATGTAATGTACAAGTGATTTCAACTCCTTATATAGCCTCTAGGAGTGTTCCAATACTTTTACAACTTGAATTTGAATTCAAATGAAGGTGGGAATAGTTGTTGGAGGGAATCAATTCACTTCCCTACAATCTAGGAAAAGTGAAGATCTTGATTAATCTACTTTTAGGTGATTGATTGCTTGATTGAATGCAACTTCAACCACCAAAATTTCGTGGGATTTTGTATATTTCTACCTTTACATGTGTCAAGCTCAAGGCTTTTAGAACGGTAAATGAGCCATCAAAATATTCTCAAAAAATACAATAAATGAGCATATGAAAAAGAACTCTCCAACGGATATTCTTTCGACGTGATAGCCTTTGATGTAGATCAAATCCACCTCAAGCATAGTGTAAGCTTGATGTTCCAACATTCACACACACTACTACCTAAATATATCAACAAATCCCCCCTAGGAGTGATGTGGTGAACAAGGAGCTGGCACTCATGTACAAGGAAGTGCCAAACTACGTGGAATCAATTCACAAAAGGAAGTAAGCCCAAATCTTTGCAGAAAGCTTCAAACTTCTACCTAGGTAGAGCCTTTGTGAAATAGTCTATTGTGTTCTCTTGTGTGGGCACATATGCCAAAATGATCTCTCCAATAGAGAACCTCTCCTTGACATAATGATACTGCACCTCAATGTGCTTAGTTCGAATATGGAACACATGGTTCCTTGCAACTGTTGATGTGCTCTAACTGTCAGTCAAGATGGTGGTGGCATAACTAACCAACACCCAAATCATCCATAAGGCATCTGAGTGACACACACTTAATAATCACTATGAAAGCTGCCCTATACTCAGCCTCATAACTAGAAGTGGATATAGTAGGCTGCTTCTTGCTCAACCAAGATATGCATGAGCTACCAAGCATGAAGTAGAAACCACTGGTGGACACGTGAGTGTCATATAAACTAGCCTAATAAGAGTCAGAAAAAGCATGTAAATTTGGCAGTAGTGATCCCCTTTGGGATAAAACAATCCAAGTAGTCGGGTACCACTCAAGTAGCGAAAGATGCACTTAACCACTTGCCAATGCTCGATACCTGGGCAATGCATAAACCTACTAATCTGTGAGACAAAAAACTGAATATCTTGCCAAGTAATGCATAAGTAAATCAAGCATCCAACAACCTACTGATAGAGAACAACATCAAATGCATCTCTAGCATCATGAATACGCAATCGTAAACTTTTCTCCATAGGAGTGGCAATAGGTTCACAATCTTCAAGGCCAAAATGTTGCAACGATGTTTCAATATATTTTGTTTGACACAAAGCTATTCCACCATCAACTTGCATAAACCAAATGCCCAAATAATGATGCAAATGCCCCAAATTAGAAATCTCAAATGAGGCATGTAAATCAACGTTAAAATTAGCAATATGCTTCTCATGAGGACCAGTGAGCAGATAGACAACAATGATCAGAAGCACACCATTTGCACGCTTAACATATAACGTGCTCCTAGTTGGATTGTTCTCAAAACCATGTGGAATAAGGTAGGCATGTATCTTTTCATACCAAGCATGTGGTGCTTGTTTCAAACCATATCATGCCTTTTTCAACCTACACACTTTGTTTTCATGCACTTTTTGCACAAAACCATGGGGCTGAAAAACATACACTTCCTCATGCAAGTCACCATCCAGAAATGCATTTTTAATGTCCAACTGATGTAGGTTTCAACCATGATGAGTTGCAAGTGCACAGATGCTATGAATAGTAGTCATTTGGCATGTAGGTGCAAAGGTCTCATCAAAATCAATGCCTCTTTCCTAAGTATAACCCTTTGCAACAAGCCTAGCCTTATACCTGACAGCTTTTCCATCAGGCTTACACTTCAGCTTGTATACCCACTTACTGCCAATGGCCTTCTTGCTAGGAGGCAAGTCACATAAAGACCAGGTACCATTTTCCATGATAGCATCATATTTTGATTGCATAGCAGCCATCCAATTGTAAAAATTTTTTGATTCATTAAATGAAACAGGATCATTCTTATCACAAAGACTAGGGGTAGTCATAGCATAGCAATTTGATGCAAAAGAAGCACTATGAGAGCATGAGTGAGTACCCTATGATATAGGTGCATCTAGTTTGCTATCTCGTGAAGTCTGCACCAACCATGTATGCATAGTTTTTGCCTCCTCTATATCAATTATCTCATCAACAAGTGCATCATGTAAATGTACATAAAAAATGGAATGATTTGCATTATCATATGAAACTTGTAAAGGTTGAGAAGTTGCCTCATTTGGACAAGCACTAGACTGTCTGTAATAAGAGGCAACAAGTTGTCATACATGTCTTTGGAGCTAATTGATGTCTCCTTAGTACATGAAAGTAATGGCTGAATAGCATCTTCCACAGAAACAACATCATGGCTAACCAAAATGCATTTACTCTGTGGATGATATAGACCACGACCTTTGCTTTCAGAACTATAACCAACAAAAATACATTTCACTACTTTATCATCCAATTTCCTGCGTTGTTGTTCAAGCACTAATGCATATGCCAGACAACCAAAACATGCAGGTGAGCAACAGATGGCTTGCAACCATGCCAAGCCTCATATGGAGTGATGGACCACAATGCTTTAGTGGGACACTTGTTAAGTACATATGCTGCACACATAACAGTCTCAAACTAGAAACTATGTGGTAAAGCCTCACTCTTGACCATACACCTCACCATCTCCATGAGTGACCTATTCTTCTATTCAGCAAATCCATTCTCTTGAGGTGTATATGGCATTATACACTGATGTTTTATCCCATGTTCAGCTAGAAATGCATTGAAATCAAGAAACATATATTCCACCCCTCGATTAGAACAGAGGGTGCCCATTTTACATGCTAATAGGTTTTCAACCAAAACCAGAAATTGTTTGAAGAACATAAACACTTTAGACTTTTCTTTCAAAGGATATACACATGCATGCTTGGTAAACTCATCAATGGAAGTCACGAATTAAAGATAGTTTCCAAAAGAGGGTTTCTGCATAGGACCATAGACATCACTGTGAACAAGCTACATTTTCTGAGCATCTCGAATTGAACCATCTTTTGGGAATAAGGAATGCTGCATTTTTCCCCAAATATAGCCTTCATAGACATGTTTACCAGGTGCATTAAGTTTGGGTAGAGAGGACACCATTTTAGATTTCTGTAGGCATAGCAAACTAGAAAAATTCAGATGACCAAGGCATGCATGCCAAAGCTTTGCATTTGACAAAGGTTGAGAATCATGTATTGTACATGATGAATCATTCATAGATTTTTCATAGTGTATGAGCCTATACATCCGAGTCATGTACACAAATCCTAATTCTAGGCCCCAATCTAGATAGATAAGACCTCGAGCTCCTAGAGGACCATTGTATAGATGCCAGGGAGATCCCTTCATTTGTGATTGCCCTATACTTGCACCTATGCAGCCCCAATTAGTGACAATTCAAGGTTTTTTTCAAGATTGTGGGAAGGAGCACCTTCTATGAGATTGCCTTAAGAACCCAAACAATGCACCAAAGATCACTCCTATCAATGTCATTGGGTTGGTAGTAGATTCTACTGGAAGTTTAACTTCCACTGCCCCAATGCAAGAAGTCACCAGAGCTCATGCATTACAACAAAGCCAAGGGTTAGGGCAAGAAAAGAGTTCCAAGGTTAGTGAGATTGAGAGTATAACCAAGAAAAGGAAAAGAGTGTGGAAGGATAGACGTGAGCGAATGAAAAGACAATGGTCTAAGAAGATGAGCAAACTTGAGGAAAGCCTTAGAGAAATAGAGGCCAAGATAGTTGAATGCACATCTCAAACGCACACCCACAACACCTCCCCCTCCCCCCATGACCCCACCATCTCCCATCCCCCTACCACCAACTTCACCTACACCCACCTCTTTGTTAGACACAACATCCACCATTCCCATCCCCATTCCCATTCCCATTCCCCCTGCACTCCACCTTGCCTCCCTTGCATCTCATATTGTATATAATATATTCAATACAATAGTTCAATGTGTATCAAAACTACAACAAGATTATCAAAGACTGGAAGATCAAAATGTTGCCTTCTAGGCAGAATCCCAAAGATTGCAAGCAAGACACAACCTTGGAAATGGACAACAAAACACTCCAGGCAGAATACTTCACCTTACAACAACGTCATGAAGAATTGGAGTCCAAGGTACCCGATGTGGATGCCCAAGCCCTCAAGGACTTGGAGACAATGCTTCACGAGGAAAATCTCACCAATGCAAAGCTACGAAGAAACCTAGGGCTTCTCAAGAAGCACATGTTTGTGGCATTGAAAGAGAATAAGCGACTGCAACAACAAAACTAGGATTATCTCGAAGCTGCCATGGAAGGGATCTTCAAGATCAGATAATAATGCTACATTTCTAGCCATATGACTAGAACAACCTGAATCAATATAGAAAAGATGCTCATCATCTTTACCATGCTTGGATGTCATGTTCATGATGAGTAGAGAGTCCTCTTTTTCTTCTGTGTAGATGTGATAATCTCTTCTTCCTTTGAAACCACCTTGATAATTGTTGTTTTTGTAGCCTTGATTGTAGTTATGATTGTAGTTGCTTCCTCCATTGTTGAATCTGCCTCTGGATTGTCCATAGCTACCTCTATGGAAGCCTCTTCCCCTTTCGTTCCTTGTGTTCTTGAAGCATTCTTTTGTAGTGTGGTTGGTAAGGCCACAAATATTGCAAGGTGGAGTGTTTTGGGATCTCCCCATTCCTTGCTTTCCTCCTCTGCCCCTTCCTCTAGCACCTCTTCCTCTACCTGTGTAGTTAACTTGAGAGATACTAGCCTCTTCTTCATTCTTCTTGCTTTTACCTTTATCCTTACTTTTATTATTATCTCTATAGAGGGTGGAAGATTGCTTACCTCTAGAGTTTTCACCATTCTTGTTGAGCTTTGTCTTGTGGATGAAGAGTTGCCCCATCAAGGTGTTGAGGTCAGGTATTTGCATATCCATATAAAGTTCCATTGCTATGGTGAAGGATTCCCACTTATCATCAACTTTGACGCCATTAACAATCTGCCTTACTATGTGTTCTTCTTCTATCTCATCTCCAATGCTTGCAAGCTAGTAAGCCACATCCTTCATCTTGGTTACATAATCAGCCACACCTTGCTTTGGTTGCTTCTTTAGAGTTGTAAATTCCATCCAAAGTTGGTTCTTCTTGGCTCTTGTATTTGATGAGAAATATGATGAGAGTACTTCTCAAGTTTCTTGGGAGGTCTTGCAATTCCTAATGTGAGGAAATAGGAAATCAGATATTGAGTTTAGTAGATAAGACCTAGCAAGAGCATCCTTTGCACACCAGGTGGTCAACCTTTCTTGCTCTTCCCTTGTAGGTTGATGCTTGCTCTTGAATGTTGGCATCTCTTCATCTCCTAAGATGTATCCATATATACTTCTACCTTGAAGGTAGGCTTGCATCCTTAGTGACCATGCTGAGTAGTTGCTCCTATCCAATTTGTCAATGAGGGATAGAAATCCATCTCCCATCTTGTTCGTTGTTGCTGTGATACCACTATTGGAGGAGATGGTGGATAGTCTTCAGAGATGAAGTGGTGTTGCTTAAATCTGCTTCATACCAACCAAGAACAACTACTCGAGAGTGTAGTAGGCTTCTTTAGATTGCTAATGATCATAAACAATCACCTATGCTGTTTGAAACATGATCCACTAATCAATGGATCAAAACAAATAGGTAGAAAATTAATGCAAGGTCATAAACTTGCTATTCTTGTCTCTACACCTGTTCATTATATTGGACATTGCTCTAAGCATAGTAGCAATTAGCTTAATGCCTTTTGGTGATGTCTTATTATCTTAGTCATCTACCAATCATCAGTGAGTTCATAAAAAATGATGAACTGCACGCTGAGTATGATGTTTAGCAAATCATAGGACATGCCCGACATTTATGGGGTGCATCAATCAACAGACAAGAGAGCAATAAAATGCTAATATCTCACGACTCAGAGAACTAGTGATAATGAGATTTGGTAGCAATGTAGTAAATAGTATACTGAATATATCATACTTTAAATCACTAAAAATGATCAATCATACACTGAGAATAAGCTTTGAGAAGATCACTGTACTGATGTAGTCATGGAAGAGAAGTGAAGTGATGATATAATGCAATGTATGTATTAAATCATGTACAAATACAATGTCATTGGCAATAATCAATTGCTCAATGTGTGGGAGGTGAATGAGCTATTACGTAAACTCTTAATTCACAATGTATCCCTATCAAAATGATCTCATGGAGATGAGATATCATGCGGGTATTTTGCTCCTTCTTTTATAATTGAGTTTGGAGCCAACCTTTTGAATTCAAATTCAAAATTTTTCCTAAAAGTGAATCCTAAAGTGTAGGACATATTCTCTCATTACTCAACTACCCAATGATTCAAGATTTGATGCTTTCCAATTCCATGTGCAAGTAGTGCACTTTTACAAAAGTAAATATATTTGATTTTATAAGGGGTTGATCATATAAGACTTCATGACTAATAGGCTATTCATCCAAGTATGTAGGCTTGGATTCTTTTGCACCAAAAAAGATCAAGGTATTATGTCTCATTTATTGATGAACATAGTAGATGGATAACTCTATAATTTATCAAGAGTAAGAATGAAGTGTTTGATTGCATCAAAAAGTGCTTAGCATATGTGGAGGGCCATACAAGTAGATCACTCAAGAATCTCAGATCTGATGGAGGGGGAGAATACTTCTCCAAGGAATTTGATGAGTTCTTTGAAGATGAAGGTATCAAGAGGGGTATGACTACTAACTCTATTCAATTGAATGGAATTGTAGAGAGGAGAAATAGGATCAACCAAAATAATGCTTGAAGAGAAGAAGTTTCCACATTATTTATGGCTAAAGGCTATTTCAAACGTTGTGTACCTTGTTGATAGACTATCCTCCAAATCGTTTCAAGGTATGACTCCTTATGAAGCATCACATGGAAGGAAACCTAGTCTAGGACATTGCAAGGTGTTTGGTTATTTAGCTTATGTTCATGTACCTTCATAAATCAGAGGTAAGCTACATGAAAGGGCAAAAAAGTTAGTATTTATTGGATATGATTCAACTCAGATGGGTTACATGTTCTACAATCCTTCAATCAAATAGTTCACTACAAGTAGGGATGTTCTGTTTGAAGAACACAAGTCTTGGTTTGATGAACACAAATAGAAGGTAACTCTACCATTTGATCTTGATTCTGATGTCCATCAATTAGGAAAAAAACATGATACACAGGTCCATGATCCAAGAAGTGATACTGATGTTGAACAAGTTGAAAGGGAAAAGGATTACAAGCTATGGAACTCAAGAGCCGAAGCAAAAATGCAAGAGTATGGAGAACGATCCAAGAAAGCACCTAGAAGGTCAACAAGGGAGAAGAAACAACCAAAAAGGTATGTATATGATTCCACATTTATTATAAAGCATTAGATCTACTTTGCAAAAGACTCAATCTCAAAAGAACCCTCTGTGACCTATGAAGATTCAAAGGGAAACCCCAATTGGGAGAAGGCTATGAAAGAAGAAATGGATGCTTTGAAGGAGATGGATACTTGGGAATTGGTTCCAAAGTCATCATGTCAGAAGCTAATTGGTTGCAGATGGCTATATAAACTTAAAAGGAACTCAAATGGATCAATTTTCAGGTACAAGGCCAAATTGGTTGTGAAAGGATGTTCACAAACTCATGGTATAGACTATGAGAAAACATTCTCACTAATTGTAAAGATGACTACAATCAGAACATTGATAAGTTTAGTTGCTGCAAGAAATTGGAGACTCCTCCAACTTGATGTAGAAAATTCATTTCTAAATGGTTGGATAACTGAAGAGGTATACATGTCACAACCTTCAGGTTTTGAAAACCCTTATCATACATCTTATTTTTGCACACTTAAGAAAACATTGTATCGATTGAAACAAGCTCCTAGAGCTTGGAATTACAGGTTGGTTAGATACCTTTAAGATCAAAGTCTCAGATCAAGCAACTCAGATCCTTCATTGTTCATCAAAAGGGACTAACAATGAGATTATCTATCTGTGTGTATATGTAGATAGCATTATTATGACATGTGATGCCTTCAATGGCATTCAAAAGATCAAAAGACACATGCAAGAGGAGTTCAAAATGAGTGACTTAGGTGAGCTCACATATTTCCTCGGTATGCAAGTGATTTATATAGATGAAGGGATGTATCTAACTCAGAGAAGATACATTCAATACCTACTTGTCAAGCTCAAAATGGAGAACACCAAGCTTGCAGGTACACCTTTCCAAATGAACAAAAAACTAAGTGTTTATGAAGGTGAGTGGATTGATGATCCTAAAGAATATCAAAACTTAGTTGGTAGCTTGATATATGCTACTCACACAAGACCACATATATCCTATAGTGTGGAAGTGCTTAGCCAGTTCATGCACTCATCTAGAAGACCACACATGGAGGTTGCAAAGAGAGTACTCAATTACCTCAAAGGAACACTCAATGAAGGTATCTTCTATCCATACTCTTTAGATTTGGATATCAAAAATCTATTCACATGCAGATTGGGCAGGAGCAAAGGATGATAGAAGAAGTACCTTTGGATACTAATCATTTGCATGTTCAAAATTGATTTCTTGAAGTTTCAAGAAGCAACCAATAGTTTCTTTACTTCAAGTGAAGCACAATATAGAGATCTAACTATTGCAACTCAAGAAGTAATATGGTTCAAAGAGTGTACTCTGATTTGGGACTTGTAAGTTCCAAGCCTCAAATACTTGGAGATAATGTAAGTTCCATGCATCTAGCTATAAATCCATTTTTCCATGCAAGAACAAAGAACATAGAATTCCATTACCACTTGTAAGAAAGAAGGTTTTGGCAAAGGAAATTGACTTATCTTTTGTTCCCACTGAGAAGCGAATAACAGACATGATGGCAAAGGCACTTGATGGAATAAAGCAATGTAGATTCAAATCTATGGCATGCATTCAATGGAGCGAGCCATAAAAGTTATAAGCACATCTCTCCTTCTAGATTTTCCAAATGGATTTGCTTCTAATCATGTTCTACAGGGTTGAGGAACAACCATTTGCCTCTCTCAACAAAGATTGTTTCCAATTGATTGGGTTCTGTACTTTGAGGCACTCATGCACTCCTTTCCAAACAACAAGATCATAGGGAATGACAAGAAGATATAAGCGATATCTTCTCCACACCTACGGCATCTCTGATATCATGACATAGCACTGCAAATTTGGTAGCTTTCACATTGGTCGGATCATGCGACAGAGGATTTTCCAAAGAAGGGTAGCTTTCTAATGCTTCACAAGCGGGTGCCAAAGATCTTCAAAATTAAAATCGCACCTAATCAAAGATTAGTCCATGCATCAATTATTATTGAGACCCTGATGATATTCAAGTGTTTTCTTGATTTTCAAAATGCCTTTAACTTTAGACCATTTTTCCACCTGATCCCCTTGAGGTGTGGGTCTTCTTGGTTCAGAAGAAAGCAAGATCCCCTTGAGGTGTGTGTCTTCTTGGTTGAGAAGAACGCAAGTTTTTGACTCCCATTAAGCATTGATTCTATGGCTTAAGCATTGAGGCACCAACCACCATAGTTCACTACAAAGCTCAAATTAATATCTTCGAACCTAATCGAGTTTCTTCTAGTTTGATTTCATTTGAACTAAAGTTTTGAAAGATAAATGATACACATGTAAAAGAATCTTGAACTATGGATTTCACTCGAGGCCCAAGGTGTTACCACTACATCAAGCAACTTGAGTATTACAATAATGATAAATTTCACTCGAGGCTCAAGGTGTTACCAGTACACCAAGCAGCCTTGAGTATTACAATAATGAGCAGCCTTGGGTATTACAATAATGATGTTAGAGAGTGGAAAGTATTGCAAATCTCTCTCCTCATTTTTCTATATCTCTCTCCTCGTTTTTCTATATCTTTTCTTTTTCTCTCCCTTGGTCTCTCTATTGTGCGCGCATGCAAATATGCACATTAAGGGAGACACACACAGACACAGATAGGATAGATAATTACTTGGATGATGGCTTCTCGAGGATGTAGCGCATTACAGAAACAAAAGGCATGAGCACCTCAAATCCTTCTAGACGTGCAACCTTTTGAAGAATAAGTATCCATGCACTTCTTCTTTTCTTCACCGTTCTTGTTACACGAAATCATCGCCCCACATTTGCGTTATCACTGTTCTGTTTCCCATGCACTTTCATGATGAAACCGCCATCTTCCTTCCGGAGCAAGCAATGGCCTCTTTGATGATAATGCTTTCAACGAAGTACACAGATTTTAGTGTAAAAGATGGCGAAGACCTGTGTCAGTGTTTACATGCCGTTTCCTTCGGAACAGAAAGTACTATCAGCACGAAGTTATTCTGTTGTAGCGTCAGCCCACAAGTGCTCCCAATCCAATCCAATGATAGTGCTTGGTGGTTGTGTCTCTTCAATAATGGAGTGCGCTTGCAAGCTCCCGTGCCATTCGCCTTTCGAGCACGAGAAGGTCTTCTTCACGGATGCCGCCTTTCCCATTGTACCGCTTTGCTTCCTTTGTCAGCAGTTACTTTGCGCGGCCTTATAAGAGAGGGCACTCTCCATAGCCAGCACCTCAAGTTCTTCTTCATGATTTCTGCTCCTCCTAAGGTACCGCTCTGTTTCCTTCATCATAGCCGAAATAACGGTCGTCAGGGGGTACCTTCTTCGACAATTGTTGCTGCTAAATCATGTCAGCTGTAATATGTGCTTTTCTGAATCATTGAAAATGGATGAAGATGCGAGTGCAAAGAGGGGAAAAATTGTTGAGGAAAATACGCAGGCCGATGACACTGCGCTGCATAGTTGAGTAAGAATGCGAGCGAGTTGTACTTCGTACTTCAACTCAACTCGTCCGATTTTATTTCATTTATTTCTTTATTTTGCAAATGATCCAAGTGTCCTCATAGTAGAATGACATTTCTTCTTTGCAAGATTCACAATATTGATACCAAAGATTTTCGCGAATCCACAAAAGGAAGTAAGCCCAAAGCTTTGCGGAAAGCTTCAAAATTCTCCCTACATAGAGCTTTTGTGAAAGGGTTTGCAATGTTCTCCTATGTGGGCACATATGCCAAACAAATCTCTCCATTAGAGAACCTCTCCCTGACATAATGATAGTGCACCTCAATGTGCTTAGTGCGAGCATGGAACACAAGGTTCTTCACAAATGCCAATGCACTCTGACTATGAGGAAAGATGGTGGTGGCAAAAGATTGACCAACATCCAAATCAGCCATAAGGCATCTGAGCCACTCACACTCACAAGGTTCCTCACAAATGCCAATGTACCCTAATTGTGAGGAAAGATGATGGTGGCACAAGATTGACCAACACCCAAATCAGCCATAAGGCTAAGCCACTCACACTCATAGGGTTCCTTGCAAATGCCAATGCGCTCTAACTGTGAAGAAAGATGGTGGTGGCAGAAGACTGACCAACACCTAAATCAGCCATAAAGCATCTGAGCCACTAACACTCAACAATTGCTGTGAAAGCTTCCCTATACTCAGCCTCATAACTAGAAGTGGCCACAATGGGTTGCATCTTGCTCAACCAAGATATGCATGAGCTACCAAGCATGAAGCAAAGACCAGTGGTGGACACATGAGTGTCATAGCAACCAACCTAGTCAGAGTCAAAAAAAGCATGTAAATCTATCATTAGTGATCCCCCTTGGGATAAAACAATCCAAGTAACTGGGTAGCACTCATGTAGCGAAAGATGTTCTTAACTGCTTACCAATTCTTGGCACCTGGGCAATGCATAAACCTGCTCATCTATGAGATAGAAAACTGAATATCTAGTTGAGTAATGCATAAGTAAATCAAGCATCCAACAACTTGCTAATAGAGAACAACATCAAATGCATCTCCAACGTCATGAAGACTCAATCATAAACCTGTTTCCATAGGAATCGTAATAGGTTTGCATCCTTCAAGGCTAAAACATTGCAATGATGTGTCAATATGTTTTGTTTGACACAAAGCTATTCTGCCATCAACTTGCATAAACTCAATGCCCAAATAATTATGAAAATACCCCATATCTGACATCTCAAATGAGGCATGCAAATTAGCCACAAAATTAGCAATATGTTTCTCGTTAGGACTAATGAGAAGCATGTCATCAATATAGACAACGATGATCAGAAGCACATCATTTGCATGCTTAACATATAAGGTGCTCTAAGTTGGACTATTCTTAAACCCATGTGCAATCAAGTAGGCATGTATCTTTTCATACCAAGCACGTGGCTTCAAAACATATAATGCCTTTTTCAACCTGCACACTTTGTTTTCATACCTTTTCTGCACAAAGCCACGAGGTTGAAAAACATACACTTCTTCATGCAAGTCACCATTTAGAAATGCAGTTTTAATGTCCAACTGATGTACATTCCAACCATGATGAGCTGCAAGTGCATAGATGTTACCAATAGTAGTCATTCAACATTTAGGAGAAAAGGTCTCATCAAAATCAATGCATCTTTCTTGAGCATAACCATTTGCAACAGGCCTAGCCTTATACCTATCAACTTTCCATCATATTTACGCTTCATCTTGAATACCCACTTAGTGCCAATGGCCTTCTTCCCAGGAGGTAAGCCACATAAAGACTAGGTACCATTTTTCATGATAGCATCATATTCTGAAGAAGCCATCCAATTTTTAGACTTTTTTACTTCATCAAATGAAACAAGCTCATTCTCATCACAAAGACTAGAGGCAACCATAGCATAGCAATCTGATGCAAAAGAAGCACTATGAGAGCCTGAACGAGTATGATATGATAGAGTGCACCAACCATTTAGGCATAGTTTTTGCCTCCTCTATATCAATCCCTTGATTAACAAGTGCATCACGTAAATCTGTATTAGAAGTGCAATGATCTGCATCACCATGTGGAGCCGGCAAAGATTGAGAAATTGCCTCATTTGCACTAGCACTAGATTGTCCACCTGTAAAAAGAGGCAGCAAAGTGTCATACACATCTTTGGAGCTAACTGATGTCTCCTTAGTACATAAAAGTAATGGTTGAATTGCATCTTCCACAAAAACAACATCATGGCTAAACAAGATGTGTTTAGTCTGTGGATGATACATACGATAGCCTTTGCTTTAAGAACTATATCCAACAAAAATACATTTCACTAATTTATCATACACTTTCCTGCATCATTGTTCAGGCACTAATGCATATGCTAGACAACCAAAGACATGCATATGAGCAAGAGATGGCTTTTGGCCATGCCAAGCCTCATATGGAGTGATAGACTGCAATGCTTTAGTCAGACACATGTTAAGTGTTACACTTATGTGTTCCTCGAGGAGCTTTGATGTGAACCTTTTCCCTATACATGGGAACTTTTTACTCTAGTGCTGGCTAGAGGTTTTTTCCCCATGTTACCACATACATGATTCACTCATATGTGGTGGTACTTTGTACTAAGGGATATTATTCAGCTCTTACTTTAGTTCAGGTCATCATCAATAAAGAGAGCTATTCAAGCCATCCATCTTATCCATGTGTCTTGCTGCATTTGCGCTCCTTGTGTGTGCTTTTTGTATGTCTCCGACACTTCTACACACACCCAATAGTGGTATCAGAGTAGGTTTATCTCCTTCTTAACTTTCGATTTTTCACATCAACATGTGCATGCACTTTTAACAATGCGAATCAGCTTCGAAACGTAGAATAGTGAATTTTAACAGCCAAGAAATATTTCCACCAGTCTCTCTGAGATTTTACCCCCATTTCAAAGCCATTCTCGCAGTCAAAATCACCACAAGAGTGACAGTTTATGAGCTAAAATTTCAGCATTCATTTCAGCTTTTGTCGAAGTAAAGATTTTGTGACATTCTTGTTCTTTAGTGAAATGACAGGGAGCAATGACTTGTTTGGCATGCTTCAAGCTGAAGATAAGCTTGATGGGACCAACTATTGAATGTGGTCTTACATGATGAGTATGTTCTCACAATGAACCAATGGTTTGAATAGGGAGTTGAGGAAGATTCAAGAATATGCATACTGATTTTCTCTTAAGCAATCTGATGGATTCTAGAAGGTGAGCTTTAAGTTCAAGAATAGGAGGGAAATTCCAAGGAATATGTGGAAAGGTAAAAATAATAATTGGAGAAACAATCTTAGGATCTGCACATCCTATTTGTGTAGGCTCTAAAGAAAATATTTGACCATGTTGGTGGATAATCTTCAAGAAACATTCTTTTTCTACTTTAAGAAGGACATCATTAACATCTAACTTGATTTGTTTTAATGATTTATTAGTAAATACATGTCCAATTTTTGTTGGATCTCTAAGGATTGGCTCTTGACTTACTTTCTTTAAAATTTCATCACTAACTTTATGGAGTGGTTGTGCTACTAGCTTTACCTTCTTATTCATGGTTTTGTATTTTGTTTCCACTAAAGCTTCATGTTCTTTATCAATATTGAAAATATATTCTTGAATTAAAGCATATTCATAAAGTGAAGATAGGAGAATATGGGAATTAGAATTATTTTGAGCAGATAATAAATACCCTTTATTTTTTAGGTGTTTTTCATATTTTTTTAATGAGTTTTGTAGGATTTTTCCTAAAATGCAGAACATTTAATATAGAAACATTATCTATATTCTGTACAGAAGTTTGCGAGATATTGATTAACCAAAGTCCAATGTCATCTCGCTCAATAGTGGATTTTACTCAAAATCCTAATCTAAATGTGTCAAAGAAGATTTTCTTAAGGACCTACGGTTGCAAGGATGATTAATACAGATCATCATAAATTGAACAGATTTCAAACCATCGTGAGAACGAATCCTAGCGAAAACACTACCATCATCAAGAACTTTAGTTTCCATTCTTTGTTCATAGATGAATGGCTATCCCAAAATAATTAGGTATGAGCAATCATCATGAAAAAAGAAGTTGTGCTCCTCTTTAACATCTCCAATATAAACCATTACATTTGCACATGCACCAAGTAAGTAACCAAAAGCATTATTAGCTGCCTTCATCTTCCAACCATGGTCTCTATCTATAGACCATTTTTCCTCATTGTATAACTCCCTTGAAAGAACATTTATTTCAGATCGTGAATCTCGTAAAACTATTTATGGTTTATTATTAATTCCAACTTTCACAATAGTTTCAAAGTACATCTAGCTCAATGTTTCTTAGTAAAGTGAATATTTGGGAATCCAGTTACTTTCTCTACATGTCCAATCACAAGTCCCAAATAATTCTTTCGCTCAAATGGATCATAATATTTTGATTCATTGACTTGAACGGTACTAACTTTACACTCATCATTTTCTTTTCTTTCTTCCATTTCAATATCTTTAGTTTTATGTTCAATTGGTTCTCTCTGTCTTTTTGTTGTATTCATAAAGTCTTCCTTAACATCCATGTGTGATAAAGCTAGTAGTTCTTCTAATGTCAAAGTTACTTCAAATTTCATAATCTTTTCATCCACTAATTTTTGAATGTCTATTTGCTTTTTTAATTGAGATATCAGCCAAAAACTAGGTGGTTTCTTTCTAGATTTCTCTTCTTTAACATATTCCTCTTGCATAGGTTGATTTTCATTAGTTTTATCTTGACTTTTATCTTCATTTACAGCTTTCATTTCAAGTTTTTCAACCACTTGCTTAACGTTTCCTTTGTTTGGAGTTTTCTTATCTTGCTCTTGTTTTTTAGTCTTTTGTCTAGACTTCGATTTACATGTCTCATTATTTGGTTCACTAGACTAACTCTCCTTTCTAGTCCTAGTAGTACGTTCAGAATGACCTTCATTCTCTTCATCTTGCTTTCTCTTTTCATCTATATTTATCTTGTGAGCATAGACAGAGAACATGGCAGCTGGTTCATTCCAACATGTCTTTGTACAAATATTAGACCTTATGGCATACAAAGAATCAGCTGATAGTTTTTCTCTACTATTAACATCATATACATGGTTCCAATATTCACAATTTGAATCCTCATTATCCTACATGCATATGTGTTTTGACCTGTAGAGGCCTCATAGAATCTCTTCATACTCTTCCTTCCCAAAGGTCCTTTGGTCACATAATCATAGATTTGTCGATCAATCTCAATGACCTAGTTTCTATCTTTAGCTTCCTTGAATAGATTACATGTCCAGTGTGGGTGATCAATCTCATCACACTAGAGGCATCTACAAGGTTGATAAAACACTCTCCTACCCAAAATTTGAGTCCTAGGCCCTTGCTCTAGCTCTTTTGGTCTCTCTTGTTCTCTTGGTTTAGTTTCATGCATACTTCTGAAGGATGCCATCTCGATTACTAACATCTTGATATGTTTAGCCATTGATTCTTCTTGAGTTTCCCATATGGACATTTTCGATTCATCTCTACCAAGTCCTTGCAAAGTATGGTCAATCTCTACTTTGGTTAGTGCATCTCTTTCATTTAGCCTAGGAGTTTGAATTTGATTACGTTCTTACCTTTGAGCTATCCTATGAACATCTGCTTGCACATTCTCCCAAGCTTCAATTAATCAACTGGTAGTCATTTCATCCTCAAGCATGGGTTCTAGCTCACATCAGAGAGATATGTCTAACATACTTAGGAAACTACGTAATTTGTCTAGCTCTAGGGCTATACAGTCTAATTGAGGCATTTGGTTGAAATTTACTTCAAATTCAGTTAGACATTGGGTTATGTGTTTATTAGCTTTAGTAGTATCCACCCATCTAAAGAATGTGGCCCTATTGTTTTTGCTATAGTCTGCATGTGAGAACTCAACAAGAAGTTGAGATTTAATATTTTCCCAGGTCATGTTAGGTGTAAGTACCCTAAGCTGAATCCGTTCTTTAGTAAACCCATGTGAGATACATTTGAATGTATCTTTCTTATGTTCTTTGGGTAAACTGTACTGCTCATATAGCTGGTCATAATATCTAAGATATGCCGTAACATTAGACGCATTAAATTCTCCCCGTCCATTTTTATTGAGTCTATTACCTTCCATACTCTTTGCTCTTCAAACTATGTAGACATATTGTTTATATCTGAAACTATATGTAACTCACGTAAAATTATATCTATTTCCTCCTCTCATATAGAAGCCGTGATATATGAAAAGATATTTTGAAGACATAAATTGAAGAAAAATACCTAGAAAGGCTCATAGAAGAGGTTCTTTGTAAATGTGAATGTGCAAATGTTTTACAATATTTGATTTGATAAAAAAGACTAATACATCAAATTTTTTGTGTATGAATGTGTGCAAACGTAGCTGGAGTAGATATTGATGGAAAAAGGGTGGCATGATGACGATTGCCCACTTGCCAATCTATGTGAAAATACATGTTACCAATTCATCATTGATCATAATGTTGTCTCATAATAATCTTCAAAATCCTCTTCCAAGCATATGTGAAGAGCCTCCTCCAAGCATGTGTGTAGAGCCTCC
Source organism: Ceratopteris richardii (assembly GCA_020310875.1). NCBI lineage: Eukaryota > Viridiplantae > Streptophyta > Polypodiopsida > Polypodiales > Pteridaceae > Ceratopteris > Ceratopteris richardii. The sequence continues at coordinate 94,557,188 of CM035411.1, forward strand.
TCCAGCATTATTGCTTAGGTCTTGAGGTATGGCAGGAACAAGGGAATTTTTGCATCTCTCTACAAAAGTACACAAGATAGATTTTGAAGGTATTTGACATGGAGGATTGCAACAACATTTCTACACCTATTGAGTTCAACAGAAAATTATCTATTGAAGATACTTCACCTCCAATGGATATAGAAAGATACAAGAAATTAGTTGGAGGACCAAACATCTTCTATGTTGTTGGAGTTGTAAGCAAGTTCTTCAATAAGTCTTTCCAAACTCATTAGAAGTCAAGCATGTGAATACTCAAGTATGTGTAAGGAACAATCGATTATGGTTTTTTATATGAAAAAGAATCTTTTTTGTGTTGGGATATTATGGCTCAAATTGGGAAGGAGATATTGATACCAAAAAGTTAGTTTTTGGATATTTCTTTACTTTAAGATCTGGGATTTTCTCTTGGATCAGTAAGAAGCAATTGATTGTAGCATTATCGTCTACTGAAGCTCAGTACAAAGCAGCATATGTTTCAGCATAGCATATGTTTCAGCATAGCATGTGTTTAAGCATGTGAAGCAATATGGTTGAGAAGGATCCTATGTCACATAGGAATACAGGGACATGAGGCTACATGGTTGAAGTGTGACACCAAAGTTGCATGGCCATTGCCAATAATATTTTTTTCCTTGCTCCTACCAAACACATACAAATTTAGTATCACTATGTGCATGAGTTGATCGAGGATGAGGTCGTGGAAATAAGTTATTGCCCAACTAAAGAAAATGGATCCCACATCTTCACTAAGGCTCTTGGGAGATAGCAACTTCATTGACACTTTCCAAAGATTGGCATTGGACCAAGGAGGTAATTCACAAATCACCACAAGATGGACATTGAGGGGGGGGGGGGAGGTTAAATGATCCATGGTGCTCTAAGTTGTAAGGCACCCATTATGAGGAGAAGCCATTGTGAGATCCTAGACATTTGTGGTACCCTAACTTCCAAGTTAGATGAGCTCTATGTGTAAGTATTGATGGTAATAGATGATCTTTGTGCGCCTAGCCATTAGGCTAGGTAGGGAAAACCCTTCAAGCCATTGGGTTGCCATTCAAGGTGATAATAAAGGCCTTGTGGCACCATGTAGTGTTCTCATATAACCTTGATGGGGGGAGTACAAAGGGGAGCTTGCCCCCTTTCACAGGATCTGGGGGGGTGGGCTATCACCTTAGCTCATAGGTTTGAGATGGTAGGACTTATGCTCATGGAGATATTGTTGGATTGTATATTTTCTTGACTATTTTTTATCTTTGAACTACATTTATATATACCAAATCCTCTTGTGAAATCTGTATAAGCATGACCCATGTGTAGCTTTACATAGCATTGCGCACTAGTAAGCCCTTCATCTAGAGTCTATCTAGATCACCATCTAAGCTCCACTTTGGGAGTGCATGGGTGGAGAACACAATTGTTGTAGTTGCATTACTCTTGGCAATTTGAGAATTTGAGTTCTTTATCTCTCATTCTACATCTATCTTTGTCTCCTTTTTTCTCTCAACTCATCTGTAACAAGTCTCCTAATCTTGAATCACAATCCCACACAAAATAATAAAGAAGAAAAACAGAGTATACACAGAACAAGAAGAGATAGAATCTTATTATCTGTGCAGATTTACGAGTAGTTCTGATTTGCATTACAAAATCTATCAGTTCTGATTTGCGTTACGGGTGGATGAGTAGTTTTGATTTGCGTTACGGGTGGATGAGTAGCTTCAATGTGAAGCCTCATCCACCCGACCACCCCCGAGCTGATCTCAAAAAAATTCCCAATCTCAATCAGAATCACAATCTCAATCCCAATCACAATCTCAGAGGTTGAAAATGATCATGATCAATGTACAACCATTGTCCTTCCCTATCTCTCAATCTTCGTGTTTTTGGATCTCCACCTTTTGCCAGTGCACGACCAATCACGCCTTCCTAGACATGCACTCTTAGAATCTGCATGCTCCAAGATAGTGTCATTTCGCATGTCTCATGCAAGACTTCTAGACCGCACATGCATCTACTTTTCATGTTCATCTCAAGAATTGTACTAGCAAAAATAGAGGTGATCCCTGCAACGCACTCACACACATGTCAGTCACTCGAAATAACCCATATACCCATGTGCATTTTCTAAATCCGCAAACATGAATAAGATGAATGAAGGCTTCTCTTTTTTTTTTAAGTGTTGGAAAACGGTACTTTTTCGAGCCCTATAACTCAAAAACAGTGAGGAATTAGCTTAAGCTTGTGAGACACAAAAATATTTAGTTCTTCAATCTGTACAATAGTGTTAGAGATGCCTCACATCCAAATCTGCTTCTAGATATCACTTTTAGGCCTTGTAAAATCAGAAATTCTAGAGAGAGATGAAAAAACATGAAAAATCTCTTCATTAGCCTATCTTCATGGGACTAAATGAGACATAAAACATAGGAACTACAAAAAAATCAATCAGGTAATTTTTTTCTACTAAGAGTACTCTACCTTTCTCTCATACAACACTTTTTCATATTCCTTCATCTTTATGCTCAAATTTAACACACAAATTTCATGCAAAAACTTTCTAGAGAGAGAATGTAAACAGTTATTACTACAAAATTTTGCAGACATGATGAGAATATCCTAAACATAAAATTTCATTATCAGGTACACATCTTTTTTTTGGTTGGAAAATCAATATGGCATCTTACAATTCTCCCCCTCTTTTAAGAACTCTGTCGTCATAGTTGGAAAGAAGGATAATGTTCCATAAACTCATCTAAACCAACCCATGTTGAATCTTCAATAGGATATGCAAACCACTTAACTAAAATTTCCACTATTTCATGATTCCTAAGATGTCTAATTCTCTTATCCATTATAACTTCTGGTTCAAGCTCAAAAGTGGCATCTTCCTTCAACTTAGATTTGTCCTGCAAAACATGATCATCATTAGGAACATACTTTTTAAGTAATCCAACATGGAAAACTGGATGAATTTTCAAAGTGCTAAGCAGGCCAAGTAAATATGCAAGAGAACCAACTTTCTTTAAGATTTTAAAAGGACCAGCATAACTAGAGATAATCGACGATCTTTGCCTAAAACCAGATTTGATTTAGAAGGATTCACTTTCAAAAAAATAGATCATTTGTTCTAAATTCCAAGGGTCTCTTTTTGAGATTTACTTTATTTAGCTCCAAATCCATGTTTTCAAGCATTTATTTGGATACCTCAACTTGTTTTTGTGAATTAAAAAGTGAATGAGGTAGCAAACAATTATAGCCATACATTGCTTCAAAAGGTGTCATCTTAATAGATGAATTCCATGCACTATTATATGCATACTCAACCAAAGTCAAATATTCAGTCCAATTGTTTTGCTTATCATTCACATACATACGTAACATATCCTTAGGCACCATGTTAACCCTTTCGGTCTCACCATCAGTTTGAGGATGAAATGCAGTACTCATGCGTAATTTTGTTCCTCTGGATTGAAATGTTGCTTTCCAAAAATTAGATGTAAACCTTGCATCCCTATGAGAAATTATAGTTTTAGGTATACCATGTAACCTAAATATATAGATAGATAGATAGATAGATAGATAGATAGATAGATAGATAGATAGATAGATAGATAGATAGATAGATAGATAGATAGATAGATAGATAGATAGATAGATAGATAGATAGATAGATAGATAAATAGATTGATTGATAGATAGATAGATATGTAGGTATATAGATAGGTAGTGTTGATGTATGAAACATCAACTAAAAACTTTATTTCTTCAGAAATTTCTAGTTAGTGAAATGACATATCTTCACTCTTTTGCTTATTCCTCTTAGAAAAAATACTATTTTACCAAGAACTTTTGAGAGATGAAAGTGGAAGAGAAGAGCTTTGCAACAAGCTATTATTTGCTAAAAACTTTGCACTACACACCAAGTTATGGCCTTCACAAGTTGACTATGTCTCACTGTCAAAATAGTAAATCATGCCTGTTTTGGTAAAAGTGCCTGTCTAAATATAAAAGTTTTGAAATTGGCATCGAATTGCAACAAGAATTCAATGCCATGCATCAAATTAGTGTGTTTTTGGCCACTTTTTCAGCATCTAAAATACCCCCTTGAACACAAACATGAAGAAAACCACTTTTATGTCAGAATTTGGTGTTAGGCATCAACTTTACATTGAAATTCGATGCCAGGCATCGAGTTGCTTCAGAAACCTCATGTTTTTAAGGAGATTCAACAGTAGATAAAAACTCAAAGAATGAAACAAGAACGTTTCAACACAAACTTGATGCCAGACATCGAGTTGCTTGGGGACCTTGAAGTTTTGAAATCATTACCACAATAGGCAAAGCATGGAGATGGAAGAGAGAGTCTCATACACAGAACTTTGATTAGTTCTTCTCATAGCTATGAAAAACTCAGAAGTTTACATATGATTTCTTACTCAGAGAAGCCCGACTATACTCAGTCATACAAAATCTCTCATTCTCACATTCTCTCACTCTCTCTCTCTCTCTCTCCCCGTTTGTTGATACAAACTAACTTATATAAATTTTTTCAATCTCATGACTTTTCAAAATAGAACTAAAGTTAATTCTAACTTTACAAATATAGTACATGTGTGAAATTGTCACTTCACATAGGCATGTGCTTGTCTTCTTAGACTTTGACCTTCAAATTTATGTCCAATTTGTGATTGGTTCTCCAAAAACTCCCCCTCAATCACTAATTGATATTCTCTATTTCTTCACATCTTCGTCTTTTTCTTTTTACTCCTGCCATGCTTTTGAATCTACTGATCTTCACACATCCAAGATCTTTGTCATTATATCTACTATTTGATCTTTTGTAGAAATGTACTCCACTTTAATTCTTTCTCCATTACTTTTCTCTTCTTGCATGAAATATTGGATTTGCTACAAGATAAAGTGAACTCATGTTATCTCCATGCATTGTAGGTATACCTTGATTAATGACCAAGCTTTTGAATAATGTTTGCATCCATATGACATCCTTATTTGCTTCTACAAGTACTTTGTACTTAACCTCAATTGATGATAATGCTACTGTATGTTGTTTCTTTGAACACCAACTTACAAGCTTGTCGCCAATGTATATCATGTATCCATGTGTTGATCTTCTATCATCTTGATTACCTACCCAATTAGAGTCAGTATAGGCTCTCAACTTCAAATTTGAAGTGAAAGGATAATATAATCCTTCCTTTATGGTTCCTTTGATATATCTGAGAACTCTTTGACCTGCAATCCCATGTGGATCCTTTGGACAATGCATGAATTGTGAAAAAACTCCCACTACATAACTAAGGTCAGGTCTTGTTAGTGTAGCATAAATCAAACTACCTACAAGGGATTGATACTTCCTCATAACTTTGTATTTGACACCATCATATTTATTGAGCTTGTGATTCACTTCAAGTGGAGTTGAAGCTTCTCTGCAATTTTCCATACCAAACATCTTCAACAGGTTTAGAAGATACCTTTCTTGTGATACATATATGCCATGATCTGTATAAGTGACTTTCATTCCAAGAAAATATGATAACTTTCGTAGGTCATTGATCTTGAATTCTTTTTCAAGTAATCTCTTTGCCTCCCTAATTCCCTCATCTAAAGTACTTATGAGTATAGTGTCATCTACATAAATAAAAATGTAGATTGTACCTTCCTATGTTCTTTTGATGCGTAGACTTGGTTCTCCTTTTGAACTTTGATATTCAAGATCATTGCGATACTTCAGCACTCTATAGTTCCATGCTCTTGGAGTTTGCTTCAATCCATAGAGTGCTCTTCTTAATCTGTAGCCGAATTTTGGATACCTAGAATCTATACTTGGAGCTTGCTTCAATCCATAGAGTGCTCTTCTCAATCTACCGCCAAAATTTGGATACCTAGAATCTATAAATCCTTGAGGTTGTTCCATGTATACCTCATCTGATATGTATCCATCCAAGAATGCATTATTTATATCCAGTTGACTTAGAGTCCATCCTTTTGAAGTTGCAATAGTAATGATTGTCCTTATAGTTGACATCTTAGCTACAAGACTAAATGTCTCATCATAATCTATGCCATACGTTTGAGCATAGCCTTTCACCACCAATCTAACTTTGTATTTGGCTATACTTCCATATGCAAGCTTCTTCACTTTATTAACCCATTTATTTCCAATTTCCTTCTTACCATTTGGTTTAGAAACAAGTTCCCAAGTCTTGTTCGCCTCTAGTGAATTATTGAATTCTTCCTTCATTGCTTCTTCCCATTGCTTCCTACATTTTGCTTCATCATAGTTCTGAGGTTCCTAGTTAGGTAAGAAGTATTATAAGAATACTTTTCTGATTGCCTTCTTGTCCTACTTGACCTCCTTGGTTCACGTTCTTCATATGTGTCTGGATACACCTCTTCATCAAATATAGGAGCTTCTTCATTTGTTCTTGTTAATCCACTTCTGTATGTACTTGCTTGCATATACTCTTCATCTCCATTCACCTGCACACTTGATTTTCATTTCTCACATCCTCTTACCTCTTCTTCAAATTCTTCAACTATATGACTTTGATTTGCATACCAACTGTGTACCTAAGTCACGAGGTCTTAGGGACTTGTGTCAAAGAGACTAAATCTCATTTGCCACACAAGTACGTATAGTGGTAGATTGAACCACACTTAATTATAAATCCTAAGAACCGACCTAACCAAGTGTATGAGGATGTGTGCGCACATGATGGAAAATGAAGTGCTTCAGCTAAAATGCATGAGAAAAGACCAAACTACCTCTCCAACTTACTTAGTCTCTGAAAGGGTTTGCCGCGATACCACTTATAGAAGTAAATACAAATTTGAATGTTTCTCTTAGCTCTGAACTGTAAATATGGGCAATATTGGGTTCATTTCGAAGCTCTCGACGAGACCCATCTCCTGGTGTATTTAACTTGAATCTGACAACCGCTCTTTGAGTTATGGCAAAAACAGTGAATGGTAGGAAACACCTACACTCACTCCACAACTCGTGCTTGCTTCACACACACACTACAGTAGTTTGAAAGTGATGGAGAGGGGTAGACAACAGTCCTACACACACATTCCAAGCTTCACACACACACAAAAGATCATGGAGAAGATGAAAATCTGCAGGAAAGAAGCAAATTCAAAATTTTTGAGCTCTCCTTCTTCACAATGGCAAAAAGTGTTTACAAAGAGTCACAAAGTGACTTATATACATGTGCCCTAAAAATGGTCCTTTCACACAAGTGACTGGCACTTTATTGGCTAATTTCTAATTTCCTACTATTTTACAAGAATTTATGTTACAATGAGTTGGGCTTATGCATCTAGAGGACTCCTATAGTGCACTTACATAGCTTCAAGGGAAGTTTCTAGAATTTTGAAGAAGAAATCTATGCCCATTATTTTGAAAATTTTGGGGCTCCCCTTTTGTGTCTCTTTCCTCTGTAACACTCTCCCCCTCTTTGTATCTGTCATCCCTTGAGAGGCTTTGCTTCTCGTTTGCAGCTTGTCGATGGCTCCTGAATACACACACCCAGTGGTCGAAGAAATAATAAGGACTGTCAGAAAATTTCTTACTTTATCCGAAGTTAATCTTTTGCTTCTTTAAGCCCCTTAGTATTCCTTATATCACACGTCTGTGTTGCTGTATTAAGTCGGGCTACCACACACACCATCAGTGGCTAAGAATGTGATGTTCTTAGTCACTCTCTTCAACTTTTCAGCCTCTGCCTCTTTCTAGCTTTTGTTCTTCTGATGTGTCTTTGTCTTCACACCTCTGACCCTGTTGTATTACTTGGAGCTTGTTTACTTCTTTTCTGTCGCACACCTCACTTTGCTGACCTCTAATCTCTTTTAAGTGAGTGTTACATTTTAAAGGTCCTATTCTTGAATCTTCTTTGTCATCCTCTAGGATCTGGTTCATTTCTTTCCACCGCATGCATCCAGTGGACGAGGAGGCAGCTAGGACCTTCAGACAATTGGTTATCTTATCCGATGAAGAGTCCTTCGTGTGTTGTCTCTCTTCTCTATTTGTTTCGCTTCATTGCCTACTCGTGGTGGATGAGGAAGCTGTGTACAACCTCCCATGAAATATCCTTTTAATTCCAATCCTTAGGACCTGGTTCTTTGGTGTTGTCGCCTGGTGCGTGCCCTTGCGGGGCTTTGGGCAGAGAGTTGTTCTTTTTCTTTGTAACCTTTGTTCTTTACTAAGCAGTTTTATTCTTTGATCTTCTTCTTCTTCTCTTTTTTCTCGACTCCCCTTCCACACGTCCCTCCTCCTGAACTCTGTCGTCCTCGACAGGCTTTTTGTGGTGACATGAATATGTTTATATGACTTTTTGATCTCTCTGATTAAGCGAATTGGCTTGACATAGCATTAATTCTTTCCATTGGCTTGATTTTACCCCGTCATCTGGTGCCTGTCTATGATCAGCAAAGAAACTTAATTCATAGGCCACCAGTCTGGCATTAAGATTCGAAGACATTTTTACAAAAATTTATGAATCGAATTCAAAAAATCCTGTGAAAAACACCTCTTCAAAAGTCTGTATATAAGTACTTGTCAAAAACATTAGCTGTGAGTATATGGCCATGAGCGTTAATTTGCTAGGTATAGTTGATAGATAAAAAATAAGGGCATCTGATCCCTGATTAATGCCGATGAAGTTCAAAAATGTGTACTGGGCATGCTGAAACACCCTGATAATAGTAAGTAATACTCAAGAACTTATTAGTCATTTTGATAGCTAAATCAGGTACAATTGCATATCGAGCGATCCAAAATTTGATGGTTTTGATCATGTATTCTTCGATCGGTAGATAATCACGAGGTGGACTTGGTAGTAGTGGATAGTTGAGCCATTGATTATTTATGCTTCCCTGGTGGCTGGCCTTCCCAAAATTGTGTCCAGGAGCGTCTTCTTGGTACGGGGCAAAAAGATGAATTGACTTGAAGTATGTATGGTGATGATTCCCATTGTACCCATAGCGTAGGGTTCTTCTCCAAAAAGTTTTGTCTCCATATAGGATCCGCTTTATCAAATTCCTCTTGTGTGTAGGTGAATGTTTGCATGCTAAACTGGAGGTTGCTATCTGGCTCTTTATTTGTTATGGTCTTTATGTACTGTCATGTTTGCTCTTTAAGTAAGCCATATGGTACATTGAAGGGCCTCATTACCTCTTCTAGATTTTTGCTTTCGATCTTGGCTTCCCTCATGACTTTGATTAATTGATCTTCAAAATCTTCAGTAAGTTGGGACACCAGTAGTGCCCACTCGTGCCGGCTTAGTTTTGCAATATCTTGATGATGTATTTCAGTGTGGATCTCTGTTTCCTCCCTTATCGGTGAATGATGTAAGGGGGGAGAAAGAGGACGTACCTCAGTCTCCTCAGTAGCCGTTGTGGAGTGTGGAACTACTAGTGTCCCCTCTATTACCTTCTGTGCTAACTGATCCTGCAATTGCTTTATTAATTCATCCTTTGCTTTGATTTCTTTTGTGGCTCTTTTTTCTTCAAGAGTTCTTCTCCTATGGCAGCCAGTTGACTCGCATCTTCATTGCATTGTACTAGGAACCTATTCTCTGCCAGTTTCCATTTCTTCTTGAGTGCATTAATGTCGTCCATGTATCTTTTCTCCCATTATGTGATGATGGCTTGCTCCTGCTTGAGCTGATCTTCATACTTTGTGATCTTTTCCTCCAATGGTCATGTGTCTTTCTCTGTCACTTCAGGAGCTTCTATTGGTTGATTGCACAATAATGATGTCATTAATTCTTTATTCTTGTTTCTTAAATTATCAGCCTCATCCATATACACCTTGATTTGAGATTCAAGAATTTTGCTTCTAGTACTTACACGGGTCTTTTCTGCCTCGCTATCTTCATACCTGCTTTGCAATTCTTTTATTTGTTCTTTTAGCTTCTGATTTTCCATTTCTAGTCTATGAAATTGATGCTTGGCCTCTTGGACTTCTGTCTCTTTCTCTAGTATTCTCTTTTGTGCTTGAATCAATTTGGGCATATAGATTCTCACCTATCTCTTGGAATTGACTTTTTTTCTCGCATTGCCCTGTGATAGTTAGCATCAACCTCAAGCATTAATTGTTGAGTGTTCATGGCAGTCTGTATCATCTGTTGTACCACTAGCTTGAGCTGAGCGACATCCACATTTAACCATGTTTTTGGGATGCTTGGAGCTTCCCCCGTTCTTACGTCCTTTCCTTGCTCCATGTGTATGGTCTCGTTATGCGGTTGCCTTATTTGGAGCTGTACTTCATGTTCTTTTCTTTCCTCTTTCTTATTAATGGACTTTGTGGCACTCCCTTGATATGCGACATCCATTGGAGACGGTTCTGCCACTACCCTTATTGGTGTGAAGGGTTCCGATTCTTCAACTATATTGTCAACCTTTTCTTGCTTGGGATTCTTGAAAATGACTTCTTTCACAAGCAGTGTCTCTTGGATTTGAATATTAGATGTCTCATTCAGTTTGATCACATGGACTCCTTCTTGCAATGCTTCTTGCTTTGTTGTGTCTTTGCTTGTGTTATTAGGCATCTTCTCAATATTGGTGCCTTCCACGCCAAAGTCATTGTTCACTTGCTTTAGTTCTTCCCATTGACCATCATCTCTTGAATCACTTTTAATATCCACATTTAGCATTGAGGTGTCTTGTTCTTCTTGATGGAGAGTGTTAATCTCCAAAAGAACAAGTTATCCTTGATATTATACCACCTCTAGACCAAGAATAACTTTAGACTCCACATAATTTTGGAAATCCACTAACACATTACCAAGAAGTTGAGTAACTGTGAAGAAATCACTTCTCTGAAAAGTCTGCTGCAGATTAATCACTCATTGACTAATCAATCCTGTAAAGTTTTTAATAAAACTTTGCACAATGCTTCGCCTTAAGGTTGCGCACCTTCTCTGACTTAAATCTCTGCAAATGATTCAGTATACTCTGAGAAATCATACAAACAATTTACCTATGTGTAGAACACCTTCTCTGCAGTAGCGACTTTGACACTTGTAACTTCTTAGCTATAGTTCTCCCAATGTCGAACCCGTTTGATCAAGATCTTTTAGCCACACATGGCTTATCTTTCAACTTAGATTTTGAGCCCTCACTTGTGTAAAACTTTACACTATGTACTGAGCAATGTTCATTTCTCTAAACATGAAATCTGCGCCAGTTTTGTCGACTCTCAGAACATCATCACATATGAATGTTCCTATGCGAAATTCTCATAGCCTGATTACAATTGGACTCTCAAATTCTAGCCATAGATTGATTAACTATGGACTTAGATATGTTCAGAAGGATTTCTCAAAAGATTAACTACAGAAGTAGCAGACAGCAAAACATCGGGCACAAGATTTTCTTGATTACTCAGAAAAGTTACAACTACATTGAAGAGATAACTTCAACTAACTTTCATGTGTCCAATGACACTTTCTACAACTGATTTCTCTCTTCCTATTCTCTATCTTACATGCCCCGACTTTTTTCAAAACATTTATAGGCAAATATGTACAAACTTATGACTAATCGAAAGTGTGAGTCATCTGTATATGAACTAATGTACATATGTGTACATAGCTTTGGATTTCTGAGTATGTCCTTCCTTCAAACTTCTGAATTTGTTCTCTTCTTGATTTCTTGACTTCATTTCTTCATAAACCTTCAATTGATGATTGATATGCACCAACAGCTCCCCCTCAATCATTAATTGAGGTTTTTATCTATCTTCTTAATACCTGCCATATCCTTGAATCTCTGTAGCTTTGGTCCATCTAGACTTTTTGTCATCATGTCTGCAAGTTGATCTTTTGTAGGAGTATGCATAACTTCAATTTCCTTATCAATGACCTTCTCTCTCAGGAAATGATATTGTATTTCAATATGCTTAGTTCTAGCATGAAACAAAGGATTAGCTGCCAAGTATAGAGAGCTCATATTATCTCCACAAATTATAGGAATACTCTGAACAACATCAAAACTCTTCATAAGTGTCTTTAGCCATATTACCTCCTTTGCAGCTTCCACCATACCTTTATATTCTGCTTCTGTAGATGACAAAGCAACTGTATGTTGCTTCTTAGAACACCATGAAATCAATTTGTCTCCTACATAGCACAAATATCCATGTGTTGATCTTCTATCATCCACATTACCTGCCCAATCTGCATCACTATATATCTTCACTCTTGTATCAGAAGTAAATCCATAGTACAACCCTTCTCTGAGTGTACCCTTGATGTACCTAAGTACTCTTTGTCCTGCAATCCAATGTTCCTTTCTAGGACAATGCATGAATTGTGAAAGCACACCAACTGCATATGACAAATCAGGTCTTGTTAATGTAGCATAAATCAAGCTACCAACCAAACTTTGATAAAGCTTCATGTCTCTGAATTCTTCTCCTCCAAATCTAGACAATTTATGGTTCACTTCCAATGGTGTAGGTGCAATCCTGCAATCTTCCATTTTAAATTTGGTTAGCAAATTTTTAAGATACCTTTCTTGGGTCACATATACTCCATGTTGAGTATATAAAATCTCCATTCCTAAGAAGAATGACAAGTTCCCCAAATCACTGATTTTGAACTCTTTCTCCATCTGCTTCTTGATCATTTGTATTCCTTTATCATCTGTTCCTGTAAGTATTATGTCATCAACATAAATACAAACATAAATGAATCCATCTTCACTTGCTTTGACTAGCAGGCTACTATCTGCCTTTGATGCTTGAAATCCAAGATCATTCAAGAATTTTACAAGTCTATAATTCCATGCCCTTGGGGCCTGGTTTAATCCATACAAAGCTCTCTTGAGCTTACACACATAATTTGGATTCACTTGATCTTTGAATCCATCTGGTTGCTCCATGTAAACTTCATCTGAAATGTAACCATTCAAAAAAGCATTTTTAACATCTAATTGAGATAGCTTCCAACCTTTGCAAGCAGCAATTGCTATGAGAGTTTTGATGGTTGTCATCTTTGCCACAGGACTATAAGTCTCATCATAGTCCACTCCATATGTCTGTGCATACCCTTTCACAACAAGTCTGGCTTTGTACCTAGACACACTTCCATCTGCAAATCTTTTTGTTTTGTAAACCCACTTACATCCAATAATTTTCTGGCTATTAGGCTTAGGAACCAGATCCCAAGTCTGATTCTCTATCAATGCATCATACTCCTCTTGCATGGCTTCTTCCCAATTTCTCTTGCCTTTGGCTTCATCATATGTAGATGGATCTTCATCTGCTTTTACCAAATAAGCATAATCTTTAGTAGTCAAGAATGAGGTGTCATAGCTATACCTTGTAGGTTGCCATTTGTGCCTAGATGACCTCCTAACTTCTGCACTTTTTGAAGTCTCTGGTTCATCACATTCTGGATCAAACCTTGGCCTCTCTTCAACTTCAACCTGTACTTCATTATTCTCATTTTCATCAAGTAATTGAATCTTTGCTTTACCTTTCCTTTGATCCACTACTTCTTCAACATCTGCATGTACATTATATTTACCTGCATACCAAGTACCTTGCTCATCAAATGTAACATCTTTGGATACAAGGAATTGCTTTGTGGATGGACTCCACAACCTGTATCCCATTTGCTTATCATCATAACCAATGAATACATACTTTTCTGCCTTAGGCTCCAACTTATGCCTCAATTGAGATGGCACATATGCATATGCCAAGCATCCAAATATTCTGCAATGATCCAAGGTAGGTCTTTTACCCCACCAAGCTTCATATGGTGTCATACCTTGCAAAGCTTTACAAGGCAATTTATTTACCAAATAAGTAGCTGTATTTACAGCCTCTGCCCACAAATAATTTGGACAATTCTTCTCTTTCATCATGGACCTTGCAAACTCAACAAGAGTCCTATTTCTCCTTTCTGCTACACCATTTTGTTGAGGAGAGTACCTGCAAGTAACTTCTCTCTTTATACCTGCATTCCACAAGTAATCATTGAATTCATTTGAAAAATACTCTCCCCTTCCATCTGACCTTAGTCTCTTCAATTTTTGACCTGTAATCCTTTCTGCATATGCATGATAGTGTTTAAATGTATTAAACACTTCTGATTTTTCTTTAATCACATAAATTGTGATCCATCTGGTAGCATCATCAACATATATGACATAATATCTTGAACCATTTATACTAAAGTCTTTTGAAGGACCCCACACATCTGTATGCACCAATTCAAGTCTTTCTGAATACATAAACCCATGCTTGGAATAGGATTGCTTATGAGCCTTACCTAATTGACATGCCTCACATCTGTATGTCATGTGTTGACCTGCAATGTTAGGCAACCCAAGCACTGAATCATTATTAATCATGTCTTTGATACCTCTTTCATTGAAGTGTCCAAGTCTTTTGTGCCAAAGATCCAATTCTGACACCTTCTGCTCTCCATATGTGAACATAGCATGTCCAACATTTCCTTGTACCTTCAATGTGAAGAGCCTTCCTTCTTTCTTCCCTGTAACAACCTGTTTATACCCTTGACTAGGGTCTTCAACATAGACTCCATCATTGGTGAATCTTATCTCATATCCTTTTTCCACAATTTGACCTACACTGATCAAATTCTTTGGAATTGTGGGAACATAAAGAACCTTACTCAGAAGAGTGCTCCCATCTTTAGCCTTGACTGAACCAATTGACTTTACTTTATGCTTTGTATTATCACCTGTCTGAACTGTATGGTTAATTGCATTATGATCTAGATCAGTCATCAAAGCAATATTTCCACTTAAATGATTACTACATCCTGAATCAATATAGAACACTCTCATATCCTCATGTGAGGTTTCATATGTTGCATTCATAATGAGAGTCGAATCCTCCTTCTGATCTGATGCATAGTTGTAGTAGGTGTTATTGTAGGATTGATTTTGGAAGCTTCTTCCTCCACCTCTTCCAAAAGAATTTCTACCACCTCTACCTCTAAAGTTTCATCTTTGAAATCTACCACCTCTTGCTCTTTGATTAAAGTTCTGATAATTACCATTGTTCTGATTATTGTGCCAACAATCATGAGATAGATGATTGGTCTTACCACATATCCAACAAGCTCTTGCATTATCTTTGTTGTTTCTGCCTCTTCCTCTACTTCTGCCATTTCCTTTTCCTCTTATGAAATTTGCTTGGTTTGAAGTACCTTCTTCTTCACCTGATTGTTGCTTTCCTTTGTTAGCTTTCTTCTTGTCTTTAGAGTACATTGCATGACCTGCACTCTTATCAACATCTCCTTTGATATCATTATCAAAAGTTAGCATATGACCTAACAATTGATTCAAATCAGGAGTGAAGTGATCTAATGAAAGTTCTGTAGACAAAATAAAAGGCTTCCACTTCTCATCTCCTCTTAGTCTTGTGAGAATTTGTCTTACCAATTTATCTTCTTCAATATCTTCATCCACTGCACCTAAAGAATCTGCAATGTCCTTCATCTTTGTCACATAATCAGAGATTGATTGTGAGGCCTTCTTCTTGAAAGTAGTAAATTCTGCCCATAGTGAAGCCTTCCTTGATTTGGTTGTGTTTTGGAAATGCTCTTCCAAAGCATTCCAAATGTCACTTGCACTTTCAAGTCCTCTAATGTGAGGAAGCAAATAGTCATTGACTGCCATGTAGATTATGCTCCTTGCTTGAGCATCCTTCTTCATCCAATTCTTTAGATCTGACAATTCTTCCCTAGTTGGAACACTAGGATCTCTGAACTGAGGCTTCTCTTCTTCACCTGTAATGTATGCTATCAAATCTTTGCTCATCAGATGAGCTTCCATTCTCATAGACCAAGCTGGATAGTTCTCTCTATCCAACTTTTCAATTTGGAGACTATCTCCCATCCTTGCTTCACCTGTAGTCTCAAAACTTTAGCCTTTACAAGAAATGAATGTACCTTAACTTCGAGTATTGCTTCTTCTGATCCTTTTGATAATCTTTGCGTGTCTCCCTTCAATCTTTCTTCAACACTTTATCCTTCTGAACCTTTGAGATGTAGAATTTGTATATCTGCAGCAGTCGGAGTCTTCCTTTCCTTAATTTTGACACAACGTGCTCTGATACCACTGATGGAGAGTGTTAATCTCCAAAAGAACAAGGTATCCTTGATATTAGACCACCTCTAGACCAAGAATAACTTTAGACTCCACATAATTTTGGAAATCCACTAACACATTACCAAGAAGTTGACTAACTGTGAAGAAATCACTTCTCTGAAAAGTCTGCTGCAGATTAATCACTCATTGACTAATCAATCCTGTAAAGTTTTTAATAAAACTTTGCACAATGCTTCGCCTTAAGGTTGCGCACCTTCTCTGACTTAAATCTCTGCAAATGATTCAGTATACTCTGAGAAATCATACAAACAATTTACCTATGTGTAGAACACCTTCTCTGCAGTAGCGACTTTGACACCTGTAACTTCTTAGCTATAGTTCTCCCAATGTCGAACCCGTTTGATCAAGATCTTTTAGCCACACATGGCTTATCTTTCAACTTAGATTTTGATCCCTCACTTGTGTAAAACTTTACACTATGTACTAAGCAATGTTCATTTCTCTGAACATGAAATCTGCGCCAGTTTTGTCGACTCTCAGAACATCATCACATATGAATGTTCCTATGCAAAATTCTCATAGCCTGATTACAATTGGACTCTCAAATTCTAGCCATAGATTGATTAACTATGGACTTAGATATGTTCAGAAGGATTTCTCAAAAGATTAACTACAGAAGTAGCAGACAGCAAAACATCGGGCGCAAGATTTTCTTGATTACTTAGAAAAGTTACAACTACATTGAAGAGATAACTTCAACTAACTTTCATGTGTCCAATGACACTTTCTACAACTGATTTCTCTCTTCCTATTCTCTATCTTACATGCCCCGACTTTTTTCAAAACATTTATAGGCAAATATGTACAAACTTATGACTAATCAAAAGTGTGAGTCATCTGTATATGAACTAATGTACATATGTGTACATAGCTTTGGATTTCTGAGTATGTCCTTCCTTCAAACTTCTGAATTTGTTCTCTTCTTGATTTCTTGACTTCATTTCTTCATAAACCTTCAATTGATTATTGATATGCACCAACACTTCTTGTGTATCTGATGATGAGCTTGAGTTCATTAATCCCAATTCCCTGTATCTGTCATGGACGAAGGAAACCATCCTGAACCTAAGATTCCATGTGAACCCTGTATCTCATGATTGGTTCAGAATTAGGAGAAACCAATGCTTCCATTGCGTCCGGAATGTGCCAAAACCCCAAGATCAACTGTCTATTCGCTGAATTCTGACATTGGGAGGTCTTGTTACAAATCGATGACATCATGATGACATCATCAGTTCGCAACCGCCTTGGGAACCGCCCTTGAAAACCTATATAAGGAGGGGTTGGCCACATTCATAATCAGTCTTGCCAATGCCAGTCTTGGGAGCTCAAGGAGTCGTGACCTCCAAGTAAGTACATTCAAGTTCCAGTTCAAGTTCTAGTCTTGTTTCTAGCTCTAGTCTTGTCTAGTCTTGTATTGTGGACATCCTTTCTTGTCCTATTGTAATCTCGTAGTACGAGATCCTTTCTAGTTATTTCTTGTATCCAGTTCATATCCCTGAGGGGATTTCTTGTAATCGAGATATCTTGTTTCCTACCTACGATCCCGGGTTGTGGGATCTCCTGTATCATCTCTAGTCGAGTTTTCCATACCTATTGGTCCCGGGTTGTGGGACATCTTGTATCGATCGTATATTCTTGTAGCATTTTCCCTTCGTGGGTATTCTTGTAATCAGAACTGTGTTTCCGAAATCTTGTCTTGTGTAGTCAGAGAGCACAATCTTAGACCTAGTCCTTCACCACCTATTGAGATTGATGATCATGAAGAATTTGAAGTCGAGCATGTCCTAGATTCCAGAATATCCCGGGGAAGATTGGAATACCTTATTCATTGGAAAGGGTATGACATCAGTGATCGTACTTGGGAACCTGCAGAAAACCTTCAGAGAGCACCAATCAAGGTTCGAGAATTCCATAAGAAAAATCCAACGAAGCCGAGACCAGATAACATGACCGCTCCTCGTGGAACTCGTCGCTTGAGGGGGAGGTGATGTCATGGACGAAGGAAACCATCCTGAACCTAAGATTCCATGTGAACCCTGTATCTCATGATTGGTTCAGAATTAGGAGAAACCAATGCTTCCATTGCGTCCGGAATGTGCCAAAACCCCAAGATCAACTGTCTATTCGCTGAATTCTGACATTGGGAGGTCTTGTTACAAATCGATGACATCATGATGACATCATCAGTTCGCAACCGCCTTGGGAACCGCCCTTGAAAACCTATATAAGGAGGGGTTGGCCACATTCATAATCAGTCTTGCCAATGCCAGTCTTGGGAGCTCAAGGAGTCGTGACCTCCAAGTAAGTACATTCAAGTTCCAGTTCAAGTTCTAGTCTTGTTTCGAGGAGCTTACAACCTTGTCAGGATCAGAGAAGGAGACGAATGGAAGACAGCATTTCGAACAAGGTATGGGCATTTTGAATATGTAGTTATGCCCTTCGGTCTTACAAATGCTCCAGCTGTCTTCCAACATATGATGAATGATATTTTTCGAGAATATTTAGATGATTTTGTTGTAATATACCTTGATGATATCTTGATATTTTCAAAAAATCTAGAGGATCATGAAGATCATGTAAAGATAGTCCTAGAGAAACTAAGAGAAAAAGGATTGTATGCGAAATTGGAGAAGTGTTCTTTTCATAAGACAGAAGTGGAATTTTTAGGGTACATAGTATCAGATAAAGGAATTTTTATGGACCCTAAGAAGATTGAGACAATCCTTGATTGGCAACCACCTTCATGTGTTCGAGATGTACAATGTTTTTTGGGGTTTGCCAATTTCTATAGGATATTCATCAGAGATTACTCCAAGATAGTGACACCTCTTACCAAGCTTACAGGGAACTCCAAATTCTCATGGACCGAAGAAGCAGAGAAGGCCTTTCAGACCTTGAAATCAGCATTCACTACTGCTCCAATCCTAGTTCATCCTGATTCTAGTAAGCCCTTCTTCCTTGAGACAGATGCATCGGACTTTGCTCTAGGGGCCATTCTTTCCCAATATGGAGATGATGGACAACTACATCCAGTTGCATATCATTCAAGGAAGTTTTCCCCTCCAGAAATTAATTATGAAATTCATGATAAAGAACTCCTTGCCATAGTAGACGCGTTTGATACCTGGCGTCACCATCTAGAAGGAGCAGCTCATAAAGTCATTGTATATTCAGATCACAAGAACCTAGAGTATTTTATGACCACCCGGATCCTCAATAGAAGGCAATCTCGATGGAGTAACTTTTTATCCAGATTCGACTTTGTCATCACATACCGTCCAGGACGTCATCAATGTCAGTCAGATGCCCTATCCAGAAGATCTTACCTTGCACCAAAGAAGGGTGAAGAGGCCTTTGATCAACAAGAGAGTGTATTACTCAAGCCCGAGCATCTCCAGTTAGCAGCTATCTCTTCAAGCCATCATGAAGATTCAGCCTTGAATCAGTTGATCCGTGAGAATCTACCACAGGATGAATTGTTTTGTAACGTTAAGCAGAAAGCTCAAGAAGGAAAATTCCAAGAAGTAAACGAATTTCAGGAAAAGGATGGTTTACTACTCTATAAGAACCTATTGTATGTCCCTCCAGGAAAGCCCAGGATCCAAGTACTTCAACAACGCCATGACAACCTTGCAGCAGGACATTTTGGAGTAAATAAAACAATAGAACTCATATCAAGGGACTTTTGGTGGCCTCAGATGTGGAAGGAAGTCAAAGAATACATTCGAACCTGTGATACTTGCAATAGATCTAAGGTACCCCGACATAAACCTCATGGCCTCTTGCAACCTCTACCTATTCCAGAAAGGCCATGGGCTTCATTGTCGATGGATTTCATCACAGATCTACCAAAGTCAGATAAGTATGATGCCATTCTTGTTATTGTGGATAGATTTACAAAGATGGCACACTTCATTCCAACTACCAAGGCAATCACAGGTGCAGCCACTGCCAGACTTTTTCTTAGGTACATATTTAGGCTTCATGGATTGCCTGATGACATTGTCAGTGATCGAGGTCCACAGTTCATATCCAGCTTTTGGAACAGTCTTTGCAAGCTCCTTGGTGTTCAAGTTAAACTATCTACAGCAAATCATCCACAGACTGATGGACAAACAGAACGAGTGAATCAAGTCCTGGAGCAATATCTCCGTTGCACTAGCAACTATCACCAAAATGACTGGTTTGAGTTGTTACCCTTTGCAGAGTTTGCCTATAACAATAGTGTTCATGCATCTACTAAGCAAACTCCCTTCTTTGCAAACTATGGACAACATCCAAGGATGGATATACAACTCTCAAATCATGTCAAGAACCCAGCTGCCAGAGACAAGGCCCAGTACCTGATGGACATTCACAAAGAACTGAAGGAAGAGATCCATAAAGCTCAACAACAATATAAGTACTATGCAGATCAACATCGTGTCCAGAATCCATCGTATCAAATTGGGGATAAAGTATGGTTACTCCGAAACAATTTACAAACTTCAAGGCCTTGTGCAAAGTTAGATCATCAAAAGTTTGGACCATTTACCATCTTGGCCAAGATTAATCCAGTCACCTTCAAACTCCAGTTACCGAGTACCATGAGAATACATCCAGTTTTCCATGTATCCATGTTGGAACCATATCAGATTTCACCATTGAGGGGGGAGAGACCTAGTCCTTCACCACCTATTGAGATTGATGATCATGAAGAATTTGAAGTCGAGCATGTCCTAGATTCCAGAATATCCCGGGGAAGATTGGAATACCTTATTCATTGGAAAGGGTATGACATCAGTGATCGTACTTGGGAACCTGCAGAAAACCTTCAGAGAGCACCAATCAAGGTTCGAGAATTCCATAAGAAAAATCCAACGAAGCCGAGACCAGATAACATGACCGCTCCTCGTGGAACTCGTCGCTTGAGGGGGAGGTGATGTCATGGACGAAGGAAACCATCCTGAACCTAAGATTCCATGTGAACCCTGTATCTCATGATTGGTTCAGAATTAGGAGAAACCAATGCTTCCATTGCGTCCGGAATGTGCCAAAACCCCAAGATCAACTGTCTATTCGCTGAATTCTGACATTGGGAGGTCTTGTTACAAATCGATGACATCATGATGACATCATCAGTTCGCAACCGCCTTGGGAACCGCCCTTGAAAACCTATATAAGGAGGGGTTGGCCACATTCATAATCAGTCTTGCCAATGCCAGTCTTGGGAGCTCAAGGAGTCGTGACCTCCAAGTAAGTACATTCAAGTTCCAGTTCAAGTTCTAGTCTTGTTTCTAGCTCTAGTCTTGTCTAGTCTTGTATTGTGGACATCCTTTCTTGTCCTATTGTAATCTCGTAGTACGAGATCCTTTCTAGTTATTTCTTGTATCCAGTTCATATCCCTGAGGGGATTTCTTGTAATCGAGATATCTTGTTTCCTACCTACGATCCCGGGTTGTGGGATCTCCTGTATCATCTCTAGTCGAGTTTTCCATACCTATTGGTCCCGGGTTGTGGGACATCTTGTATCGATCGTATATTCTTGTAGCATTTTCCCTTCGTGGGTATTCTTGTAATCAGAACTGTGTTTCCGAAATCTTGTCTTGTGTAGTCAGAGAGCACAATCTAGTGCTCCCCTGACAGTATCTGTGGACTTTGGTCAGCCTCTTTCTTTGTTCCGAGTCTTGGTGTGCTTGTTGGTAGTGGTGCCCTTGTACTGATAGATTGACCTGTCCTTCGGTATACTGATGGGTAGCTTCCATTGCTCTTGTCAATTCTTCGTGCTTTGGATGACTGCATTTCTTTCAAATGTTGTCTAATGCCCAAGGCATGATATATCAATATCATCAAGGCAACACTTCCATTTAGAAACTTCTTGTGATTCCACTGCTTCTTTGCCTCGAATAGCCGTTCTTGAATGTATGGAGTCATATTGACTTGAATTCCAATTTGTTTTATAGCTTTGACAACATTTGTACAATGATCTTTTGTGGAGCAGTGTACCTGTGCATGTTGGGAAAGCAAAAGTGCTGATGGATGAGTCTCACTTCCTCTTCAATATTGATGCGATTAATGTCAGTGAAAGTTTGGGTCTTTGCTCCTCAACTTTCCTCTTCGAATATCGTATTCCCATCCTTCTCCCATCCAAAAGCTTCCTTGATTAGGTCATGTGTGAATTGTATGATGACCCATTCGCCGACTACATCCAAGACTCTAGCCGATTGCATCCAAGACTCTAGCCTCCAGTACCAATGAATCATGCAATGCACGCTGTAAGGTGTTCATGACTTGAGTGCAACACTGGAAATCCGGTTTTTATATAGGTAGTTCAAAGTACTTGTGAATTCCAACTTTTTTCATAATGTCCATGGTCGATGGTAGTTCATGCACTACCTTGAAGTCTTGGGACATGATGGGGAATTGATGGTCTGTGTCCATGATTTTAATTGTCACTAGGAACAAGTAATCCCCTGTTGATGCATCTTCTCTAAACCAATGACCTTTTGCTTTAGTCACACTCTGCAGAGGGAATTCCAGCACCTCCTCTTGAATTGTAGCTTCAGAATCTTTGGAAGCCATCTGCACTCGTAATGAAAAGAGCATTAGCTTTCATTGAAAGCAAGTCTTTAGTGATGTGTGTTGCAGGGATTTACATGCTGCTGATCTCCTTTTTTCGTAGAAGACTTTAGGAGCATTCTCCTCCTCGGTTCCCTTTGTTTCATCATTCATGTTGGATGAATCCACTTTCACCACTAGTGCATTGGGGTTTTTAGTCATTTCCTTTGTGGTCCCTTCTTCTGGTTTACTTTGGATGGAGTCCTTTGCTATGTCCTCGTCTACGATTTGTTTCTCACTCTTGAGGATGTCTTGTCTATGAGAGGTTTTCTCTTTTAATAGACTAAGGATTTCCTTGTGCCCTATTTTGACTGAGATGTACCTTTGGGCTAGGTGAATGCTTACTTCATTCTCAATGATCCAGTCTTGCCCTAGGATCAGATGTTCTATTAGATCCTCGTCTTTAAACACTAGAACTCGTTGTTCCATAGCGGAATTTCCTAGGTGGAGGGATACTGTAGTTTCTCCAATGCATTCTATAACTTGATCTCCCACACCCATCATGTGTGCTTTAGTAGGTGTCATGGTCATTTGAAGATGCATGATGACTTTTCTTCGTATGCGACTCAGTGCTTCTCCCGAGTCTATTAAGGCATCTATTAGCTGGTACTCTATTGTTCCAATCCCTAGGTTTAGGTATGGTTGGGACTTGCTAATAGTGTTCGCATTGGACTTATGAACTTGATAGTAGGTCATGGGAATAGGCTCTTCTCCTTGTAGATACCATTCATCCCGTTGTCTTATCCACTCTTTTCATTTCTTGATACGCTCTAGGGCCTCTTGCCTCGCCTCCTCTCTAATCCTCTCTTCATCTCTTTTCTTATTTTGTGCACCTATGAGTCTTGCTAACATTTGGTCTGTCAATGGCTCCATGTAACGTTTTACTCAACAACCACTTATGTAATTAGGGAGTATATCTCCATCCAGAGTAGCTAGGTTAACCGCTCCAGTCGTTGAAATCCTATCGATTATCACAGGTCCGTAACCGCACTTTTGTAGCTTCTTGGCATGTTGTTTCAAAGTATATACCAAAACTAAATCTCCTTCTTTTAGTCCTTTGTCTTTGATGTGCGTATCGTAATATGCCTTCTGTCTTCTCTTTGCCGCATAAATTCCTACAAAAGCTTGTATCCTAGTCTCATGTACCTTCTGAATTTGGTCTAGTTGTTTGGATAATTCATGCCCTGTCCATTCATACTGTTGGGCTATTCTTAAGGTAGGTACTAAAAAATTGATTGGCAATATTGCGTTTTGTCCATATACTAGATTTAATGGAGTAGTTCCAATGGCAGTCTTGTAAGTGACATGAAAGGCCCAAATTGCATGATGCAATTGTTTGTCCCAATCTGACCTTCCACTATTGACTATCTTTGTCAATACGGCGCATAACACCTTATTGGAACTTTCCGCTTGACCGTTGGCTTGAGGATGATACAGGGCTGATCTTTTATGGATCACTAAGAACTCATTCATTAAGGATTCTATCACTTCATTAATGAAATGCATCCCTCTATCACTTATGATCTCGATAGGTAATCCAAAGCGAGTAAAGATATGCTCAAAAAGGAACTTAGTTGTTATCTGAGCATCATTTTTTGTAGTAGCCTTTGCCGCTACCCATTTAGTCAGGTAATCCGTTGCTACTATGATGTATTCTGCATGTGATCCTTTGGCTGGTGGATTAATGGGTCCTATGAAATCAATACCCCATTTGGAGAATGCTCTAGCGCACACCATGGGTCTTAATGGCATGTCATCTCGTCCAACTAGATATTTGGCTCTTTGGCATGTCTCGCAACTTTGTACGTAGGTGTCGGCATCCATATGTATAGTTGGCCACCACAGGCCTGCAAAGAGAATCATTTTTATAGTCCTTTCGGCTGAGAAATGTCCTCCTGCGGCACCTGAGTGTGCCATCTCTAATATGGGTAGGTACTCTCCTTCATGTACACATAGCTATAGTTGATTATCTTTCCCTCTCTTGAATAATTGTCTTCCCATGATGACGTACTCTTTACTCATTTCCTCTAGAGATCGTTTCCTTCCTAAACTGATTCCTTCCTCATGTTCTTGTGTCTTTAGGAATTTTACCAATGTCTTACTCTAGTTGGGTGCTATTGTCGAGAAAGTTAAAGATGTCTGATCATCTGGAGTGGTTTCTTGACATTCCATGCAATCACTGACATATTAATGGACATCCTTAGGCATATCTGGCTAGTATACTCCTAGCCGTTTCAATTCTCTTAGAGTTCCATGAGTTCCTTTGTGCATTCTCCACTTGTTTATGTGAGCTTGTTCAATTAGGTTCTTTTCCTCATCTTCTTCTATGTATCTTGACAGTACACCATTGGATTCTTTATAATACACACTCCCTGCTATTATGTGTAAGTTGCACGATTGTAGGATTTTCTTTTTACTCTCCTTATTAATTGAATGTTGTGGTCCATGAGTGAGTATTGGAATGAGCTTTTCTGCCCACTTAGGACACACTTCCAAATTGAACAAGTAAGTATCTGGTAAATCGTCGGATACTCCGCTCGGTTGTTCTCCATGTGTTGACCTAGAGAGATGATCTGCTCTCATGTGGGTATTCCCTTTTTTCACAATTACCTCAAAATTGAATTCCATTAATAACAGAAACCATCTCACAAGTCTTCTCGTGTTGCAAGGCTTATTGACTAGGTATAATAAAGCTTGATGATCTATGAAGAACTTGAACTTATTGGCTAAGAGGTAGTGTCTGAATTTCTTTATAGCGTACACCATCCCTAATCCCTCACGTTCCATAGTTGTATAGTTCCTCTCAGCTTGATTCAGTTGTCTACTTGCATAGGCAATTGGATGGTCCAATTTTCCTTCATCTGTCGGTTGAGCTAAGATGCATCCTATTGCGTAATTGGAAGCATCCACATGAATGTGAAAAGGCTTGTTCTAATTGGGTGTTTTCAAAATTGGGGCTATGCTAAGCTGCTTTTTTAACTCATTAAATGCCTTCTCGCATCCGTCCGTCCACATGAATTGAGTCAGCAATCCATACAAAGGCTTGGCAATTATCGCGTACATGTGGATAAATCGGCGATAGTATCCACAATGACCCATAAATGCTTGCACTTCTTTTGCATTCTTTGGTCTAGGAAGTTCTAGAATTACCTTTTTCTTGTCCTCATCTGGAGATATTCCATTCCTTGACACGATGTGTCCTAAAATCTTCCCTTGTATTACCATGAAGATGCACTTCTCGGGATTTAGACAGACTCTATATTGTTGGCATTTATCAAATATTTTTCGCAATTCAGGAATGTGTTCTTGCCTTTGATTTGAATATGTACATAGGTTGTCTACATACAATTCCATACTCTTCTTCAAGAAGTCTTTGAAAACGTGACACATCAATCTTTGGAAAGTAGCAGGTGCATTAGTGAGTCCAAAAGGCATCACTCTGAAAGCATAGACCCCCCATTCAGTCGTGAATGCGGTCTTATGTTGATCCTCCATAACAATAGCTACTTGGTTGTATCCAAAGAATCCATCTAAGAAGGTATAGAATTCTTTTCCTGCAACTCTTTCCAAAAGGTGATCGGTGATAGGTAATGGGTAACTATCATGAATCGTGGCTGCATTGACTTTCTTTACATTAATGCACACTCTTAGTTTTCCGTTCTTTTACAACCACTAATGGTGACACCCATTCGGTATGTTCTATCTCAACCGCTAATAGTTTGTCTATTTCTTCTTTTATTTTTGCAGCATAGACCTTGTTATATGTGTAAGGGTGTTGTTTTGATGGTTTTGCTTCCGATGTCATTGGTATTCTATGGGAACAAATGGAGGGTTCCACCCCCTTGAGATCCTTGTAGGTCCACAAAAATACATCTCGATATTCTCGGATCAATCATATCAAATCTTCTTCCTCCTCTGTTGACACATCCTCTCCTATTATGTACATCTTTCTTCTCACGGTTATGATGATTTTTTTCATTTGTTCCTTGTTGTCATACGCCTCTCCTTCTCTTGCCTCTCTCTTAGGCATCTGTATGGCTATTTTCCTTTCTTCTACTTCATATCTTTTGAAATGATTCGGTACTTCAAAAAGATCAGGGGTTAGTTCGATCTTACTCACACTTTCCTCTTGTTTTGGTACTATAGGGGCTGCTTCTTTTGCAAATACTTTGGTTATTCCGTACTTCTCTTCAGCTTGAATGGCTTCCAGATAATGATCCTCTGAATCAAATCTTGGTTCCATTTCTATGCTCTCGTATTCTTCTTCTATCCATTCCTTTTCTACTATTTCTCCTACTTCTACCTCCTGCAGGACTACCATGTACAAGTTTACACCGTAGCCTTCTTTGTCCACGCATTCATTCATGGTGAGGACTTCTTCATTCACACATACATCCAAGGTTGCTAGGATCTCCATCCAACCGTTGTCGGAGAGAAATTGTTACTCTTAAAATATTACAAAAATTAAAAGATTAATTGATTGATATAAGTTTGGTTAAATTATGGAATTTTGACTAATGTTTGACTTTACTTTTGCAGGAAAAGAAGTTTGCTGACCAAAATCAAGATGGGAAGTATTCATTTAAGTTTATTCAAGGGTATTATAGATGTTAAATTAAGGGTTACTTAAGGGGTAAACTAAGTTTTGGATGAAAATATAAAGATAATTAAGGGTTAATTATAGGTTTTGATCATACTCTAGCTAAATTACAAGGGTAATTAAGGGTTAAATGTATGTTTTGAGCATGGATTATAGGGTTCAAGTTAAGCTTTAAGGTTAATTATGGGTTAATTATTCATCCTAGTGGGTTATGGAAGGTTAGAAAATAGATTTATGGGTTAGTTGGAGCTAATTGATGTGGTTTAAAGTTAGTTGTAGGGTAAACCTAAGGATAAATAATTAAATAAGTGGGTTGTAGTCCATAAATGAATTATTCAATAGGTTAATTATATCATTTGGAACTTTAGCAAAATAATAGATAAATATATTATTTATTTATTTCCACTAAGCCTAAGGTAATAATTAAAATGGGTTAAATTAAATTTTAGTCTAAGCTATAGTATTTATTCTAAAAGTTTAGTATTCAATTAAATAAAAAAGGAGAAGTGAAAGGTTATTTAAATTCTAAAGTATATGGTCCATAGAATATTTAAATAGTTGGATGAAATTCACATAAAGGAAAATCCCACGCCTTTTTTCTTGTTGAGTGTTGTTGGAGTGATGTGGAGTCAATTTAGGTAATTGGTTGAGTTATCTAAAGAGAATTGTAGGCTATGGTGGGCTACTCACATCTATTTAAGAAGGGAGTACGTGCTCACAAGTTCATGTGTTTTTTTTCAGATTTGATTTATGAAGAATTGCAGCCTCTTGGTGAACTGAAGGCCTGTTGCCCTCTTTCATATATGTATTTTTTTTCAGCTATTGGCGAACTGGAGATACACATGTAACCTGAAGTTTGAAAAGCAGAGATTGTCCTTAGTTTGAAACTTTTATTAGCTTGTATAGGCTATCTTTTAGACTGTCATTTATAAATATCATCCTTGAGGTTGTATAGGACTTTGGTTATTAATTTAGTATCATCTTTTATGTCTAAAGAAAATTCTTCTAGTAACACCTTTCTACCTTCATCAACTTTTGAATTGTTGTTTCCAAAACCAATAGAAGATAAAGAATCAATAAAAGAAGTAATAGTAGAAGAATCTTTGCACGATCCTAAAACAACTATAACTTTACTTTCTACTGTTCCTCCTAGTGTTAGTGAAGAAAATTTTCCTCCAACTATAGATAGAAACGTAGAAAATATCCAAGAAGAAACAAACGAAACTATAAAAGATCAAATAGTTAGTGAAAAGATTATCCTACCTTCTTATTTTGATGCAGTTGAACTTTATAGGAATGCTTCACCTTACGGACCTTAGGAAAAATTATACTTGTACCTGTCCTGCATAGTCACCCTGCGTGCGCCGTTAGCGAGGCGACTGAATTGATCCGCCAGTCGTCAGAAATCGCGCCCACACCGTGTGGTTCAAATGCTTCATTAGGAAAAACGTGAGGCATGTACATTGGGTCCCCTATGGGCCGATAATTTTGATGTCCTATGGGCCATAACTACAGTTTGTTATCCTCTTTCTTGGCTTCTTTACACATCCACAATTGGGAATCCTCATGCATCCATGATTGATCGCTTGATCCAACACTATGGATAGACATATCATCTTCTTCCTTATGTATGGGATTCCATTGTAGTGGAGGTACATCTCGGTACGTGAATGTATGCAAGTTTATCTTGGCAGTGTTTCCTTGATGTTGGAGGTATAAAGAGTCTCGTCCCCCATCTTGAACTACGTGTAGTTGTCTCATGAAGGGTCGTCCTAATATCATTTCATAATTATTTGCCTTTCCAAATTGATAGATAGCTAACATATGCTCAAATTCAACTCCACAGGTGGTTAATTTTATCTTTTCTAATATTCCCAATGGTTTCTCAACATGGCCATCTGCTAATTGAAGCTTCATATGAGTTGGTCATAGGGCAGCCTTTCCCCGTTTCTCCCAAATTTCTTTGGTAGTGATACCTACTCCTGCTCCTGTGTCTAGTATGGCCTTGGTCATGTATCCATTGTACGTGACAGGTAGACATGTGTTGCCCTCATCTCCTTCGCTAAATTCTCCAACCTTATCCACTGGGATTTGTGCATTAGATGGGTTTTCATTTTCCTTGCTTCCTTTTTTGTTCTTCTCTTGCTCTAACTCCAATTGTCCCGCTAATTGCTTCCATAATTGAGGTTTAACACGAAGTAATTCTTCCACAGTCAACTGGCATTGAACTTTGGTCTTTTTGAGTTCTGTTAGATTGTGTGAGTTCTTATCTGCAGTTCCCTTTTCTTTTCGTCGTACTGTGGGAGCACGGAAGATCATGGATTCCTTCTCATATTCTCCCATGTAGTTTGGTAGAGTAGTAATGCTCTGAGCCTCCTCCCTATTTCGGTCTAGTCTAGAAACTTCTTCATATATTTCTTCCATGTTTGGTGTTGGTTGATAATCTTCCACATCTAACTCCGCAAAAGGAGGTTCTGCAACTCCATTCTTTTTCCATTGATCTTCTCAAATCCGCGTCCACAACTCTTTTGGCCAATGAGCTTCTAAATCCGAGACTATGGACTTAGATTTATCCGGAATGTTTAGTAGTTCTGTGAAGAGAGATGGTGGATGCAATCCAAAGATGAGTAGGTGCTGCTACAACCAGCTTCACACCAGCCAACTGAGACTTCAGAGTTGATTAGTAGACCCTTTAAGCTTCCTAAATCCACCAAAATATCAGCCAAGTACTTTGAAACATGTATCCCAAAAGTTTAAGTCAAGACAGACTATTTGCGAAATGACTAGCTCCCAAAACTTGCTATTTTTGGACATACACCTGCTGGAAAAAATGAACAGTGCTCTCAACCTGGAAGGAATTAGAAAAATTCCTTTTGGGCATAGCAAACAGACTTAGCAAGCTTCCCAATCCAAGTTAAAACACTTCAAATGATGTACTGAGCACTGAGAACAAGTTTCAACAATTTCTGGAACCTCCCCACAATTCTCGAGGCTCTGTAGAGATAGACCAGTAAGCAGTAAAATGCAGATATCTCCAAAATTATAAATTCAATGACCTTGAAAATTTATATCGGAAAGTAGACAGTAAGAGATATCCAACGCACTTTAAAACACTGAAAATGGATCAGTAGAACTCGAGATATGACCTTCTGAAGGTACTGCTCTAAGTGAGTATAGCAGAGAACAAAACAGAGAAGTAGATGATAATAAATGTATAGATTCACATATGATTACAACCACATTGGCAATGAATCTTTGCACAATGGGAGTAGAATGATAGAGCTATGGAGTAAGCTCTTCAATCTCTACAAAATGACATCAAGTGGGCACGTACAAGGCTTGCTAATCACCTCTTCCTTCTTGCTCCTTTTATAGCTATTCTTGGAGGGAGTTTTGAATTCGAATTCGAATGGCTCCACCTAAAAGTGATCCCCAAAGTTAGGAGATATTCCCTCAGCTCAAAAAGTCGTGGGTTTTGGTAGTTAGAACCACGAAATTGCTTTTACATCATGCATGAGGTAAGCCATCCTTTTCCTTTTTCTTTTTTCAATTACAAGAGATAAAAATGAACTCTTTTACAAGAGGTGTTCACATGACTACTCATGTGACTTACAAATGAGGATGATATCAAATATATCAAGCATGTAGGCTTGGGTAAAATGCACCAACAGCTCCCCCTCAAGCCTAACATGCTTGGCCTTCAAATAAGTCTTCAATTGTCCTTGATTTCCTGCAAGCCAATCATCAACTTGAATCTACTTAATTTTGTACCATCAAGAGCTTTAGTCAACGTGTCGGCACATTGCATATCTGTAGAGACATAGGATAGTTGAATATCCTTGCTCATTAGCTTCTCCCTTACGTTAGTGGACTTCAATATGCTTGGTTCTAGCATGGTATACCGGATTAGCTGCTAGATGTAGTGAGCTTGTGTTGTCACAAAAAATGTGAGGTGTTGAAGAATGAAGTCCAAGATCTGTGTACAAAGACTTTAACCACATGATTTCTTGAGTTGCATTAGCCAAACCTCTATATTCAGCTTCGGTAGAAGATAATGCCACGGTTGGTTGCTTCTTCGATGACCAAGAAATGATTTTTGAACCTGCAAATGATATATACCCTGATGTGCTTCTTCTATCATCTTTAGATCCGGCCCAATCTGCATCTGAGTAGACCTTTAGCTCAATATCTGAAGTATTCATGGTCCCCTTTAGGTACTTGAGGACTCGCTTGGCCGCTTCCATATGTGGTCTTCTCGGCTTATGCATAAACTGACTCAATATGCTAACACTAGCATATATCCACCCTTGTGAGTGTTGCATAGTTCAAACTTCCAACCAAGCTTTGATAGCTTGTGATGTCTTCAATTGGCTCTCCTTCATAAGCACTAAGCTTATGATTTTGCTCCATAGGTGTACCTGCACACTTGGTATTTTCCATCTTGAACTTGACGAGCATGTCATGGACATACTTCCTTTGTGTGATGTATATACCTGAATCTGTGTAGATAAACTCCAATCCAAGAAAATAAGTGAGTGGTCCGAGGTCACTTATTTTGAACTCCTCCTTCATTTGACTCTTTACCTGTTTGATTCCTTCAAGATCATTGCCTGTGATAATAATATCATCAACATACACACATAAATAGATCACTTCAGATCCATTCCTCTTTATGAACAAAGAGGTATCCGCCTTGCTAGCTTTGAATCCTTGGTCCTGCAAATAAGTCACCAATCTGAAATTCCAAGCTCTTGGAGCTTGCTTCAATCCATACAAAG
Source organism: Ceratopteris richardii (assembly GCA_020310875.1). Lineage (NCBI taxonomy): Eukaryota > Viridiplantae > Streptophyta > Polypodiopsida > Polypodiales > Pteridaceae > Ceratopteris > Ceratopteris richardii. The sequence goes on from CM035411.1 coordinate 94,589,384, forward strand.
CTTTCTTTAGTTTGCATACATAGTTAGGATGATGTGCATCCTCATATCCAGGAGGTTGTGCCATATACACTTCCTCAGAAATCCATCCATTCAAGAAAGCATTCTTTACATCAAGTTGATAAAGATTCCAATTTCTAGATGCAGCAAGACTAATGAGAACCCTAATTGTAGGCATTTTTGCAACAGGAGAGAAAGTCTCCTCATAATCAATACCATGGGTTTGAGCAAACCCTTTAGCAACTAACCTTGCTTTGTGTCTATTTATACTTCCATCTGGATTCCTCTTGATTTTGTATATCCATCGAGATCCGATTATCTTCATAGATGGCTTGTTAGGTACAAGCTCCCAAGTGTCATTCTCCTTCAAGGCTTCCATTTCTTCATCCATTGCATTTCTCCAAGCTTTCTTGCTTTGTGCTTCTTCGAATGTGGTAGGTTCTTCATTGGTTGAATCCTTTGCAATGTAGATTGAGTGCTTGGTGACCAAAGAAGTATCATAACCAAACCTCTCTGGTTTCTTCTTCTCCCTTGAAGACCTTCTAAGTGGTTGATGTGAGCTCTCCGGTCCATATGTAGCATCCTGCATCTTTGCTTTACCTTTGTTCTTCCATAGCTTTAGTCTTTCCAAGTCTTCTAGGTCAATCTCCGAATCACTTTCTTCAATCTGCTTTGGCTCCTTTGGTTGAAGTGATGGAAAGTCTTCATCCAAGTCATACGGTAGCTTCACTTTCCTGCCATCATCAAACCATGATTTGTTTTCATCAAAAATTACATCTCTACTCACAAAAAATCCTTTATTGGTTGGATTGTACAATCTATATCCTTTTTGGTTTTGATCATAACCAATGAATACACACTTCTCTGCCTTGGGATCCAATTTCCCTCTTACTTGAGAAGGAATGTGAGCATAGGCTAAGCATCCAAAGATTTTACAATGCTCTAGACTAGGTCTTCTTCCGTTCCACACTTCATATGGAGTGGTTCCATCTAGTGACTTAGATGGAAGTCTATTTATGAGATATGTGGCTGTAGACATAGCCTCTGCCCATAGGTAGTTTGGCAATCCCTTTTCGTTGAGCATGGACCTTGCAGCTTCTACAATAGCTCTGTTCCTCCTATCTGCTACACCATTGAGTTCGGGTGTATACCTTGTAGTGACTTCCCTTTTAATGCCTCTTTCATGCAAGAAGGCATCAAATTCAGAAGAGAAGTATTCTCCTCCACCATCTGATCTGAGTCTTTTTAAAGTCCTACATGTTTGGTTTTCAACAAGAGCAATATACTTCTTAAAGCAATTAAACACTTCATCCTTGTGCTTCATGAAAAACAGAATGGTCCACCTGCTACAATCATCTATGAAAGACACATAATATCTTGAGCCTGATATAGATGGCTCCTTACTTGGACCCCACACATCTGTGTGCACTAGATCCAAAGGATTTTGATACATATATCCTTTCTTATTGAAAGGTTGTCTATGAGCCTTGCGGAGTTGACAAGCTTCACACTTATAAATCATGTGTTGCCTTGTGATATTAGGCAAACCAAGTACACTTTGGTCCCTGCAAATCTGTTTGAGTGTCCTCTCACCAATGTGAGCAAGCCTTTTGTGCCATATCTCCAACTCTGTTAGAGTTTGAGATCCATAGCTAAACAAAGCTATGTTCTTTGTATCTTCCACTTCAAAAGTGAAAAGCCTTCTTGTCTTTTCTCCTTTGGCAATCCTTCGAAAGCCTTGCCTTGGGTCTTCAACATATGCTCCAAATCGATTGAATCTAACCTGCAATCCTTTTTCAACAATCTGTCCAACACTTATTAAATTTTTGGTAATTGTAGGGACATACAAGACTTTGCTTAAGAGGTTCATATTCCCATCTGATGTCTTCACATTACCTATCTTCTCCACTGAGTGCTTTGTATCATCTCCTGTCTGCACTTCATGCTTGTTATGAGGATCTTTCAAATCAGAAAGTAAAGCCACATTTCCTACTACATGGTTCGAGCATCCCGAATCAATGTAAAATATGTGATCATCATCCTTACCCTTCTTCGCTGATAGATTCATAATCAATAATGAATCTTCTTGACTTTGGTCCTCTGCATAGTTATTGTAATCTCTTCTTCCTCTATGGCCACTTTGATAGTTGTTGTTGTTGTTGTAATTGTTGTTGTAGTAGTTGTTGTTGTAGCCTCCATTGTATCTACCTCTATTTGATCCATAGCCACCTCTATTGAATCCTCTTCCTCTTGAGTTCCTTGGATTCCTGAAACATTCTTCAGTAGTATGGTTAGATAAGCCACATATGTTGCAAGGTTGAGATGATTGGAATCTCCCCCTGCCTTGCTTTCCACCTCTGCCTCTTCCTCTAGCTCTTCCTCTACCTGCAAAGTTTGCTTGGAAAGAGCTTCCTTCATCTTCATTCTTCCTATTCTTTGACTTGTCCTTGACCTTAGCTTTATCAGAATATAAGGCAGAATTTTGATTACCTCTTGAGGACTCACCACCTTTTCTAATCTTTGCTTCATAAGTGAAGAGTTGGCCCATGAGTGTGTTGAGGTCGGGTACATGCATATCCATGTATAAATCCATGGCTGTTGTGAATGACTCTGTTGGAAGCAGCCAGAGGCACAGACGCCACGGAAGCATGTAACGACGGAGCAGGGAGCCAGTCGGATCAATTTCTCAAACAAATATGTTTTTTATCACTTTTCGAAACATTCAACAGTGATTTTTATCACTAATTGTAACATATGTAACATAGAAAACCCCATTTTGTAATCCATAGCTCCATTTTGTGCAAGCCGAGGAGTCATCGAGCTTGAGGAGCTTAGGTAGAACAAGCGTATCAATTTTTGTTATTTTTAGATACCGTTTACCCTTCCAAATAGCATCTAGGACCTAATTTTTAACTATGCCGGTCACTAGATGTGAAACCGGTCAAAACTAGTCTAGAAACTATAAAAAGAGCTAGAGAGCTCATTTTTGAGGTTAGCTTGTTGGAGGTTAGAGTTCTTTTGAGCTTGTAATAGTGATCTTGAGTAATAAAGTTGATTTCTCACCTTCCATTGTGTCTTGCTTGTCTCTTCGTAGTGTGTGTGTATGTGTGTGTGCATTTCTATGCTTCTCACCTTCACTCTCACTTCATCTCACATTCACGATCTTCATATCACTCCTATCTCTTCCGCGGATTGACATTAAGGAGGTGGAGCTTCTTAACGTGGTTCTCACCATTGTGCTAGAGCAACACCAAATTTGGCGCCGTTGCCGGGGATCGAGTATAGGACGAATGTGTGATGGTAAGAGTATAGCAAGAAGTGGCGTTGGAAGGTAAAAAGTTCAGTTTTTGTTGGTGTTTTTACTTAGTTTTTAGTGTTTTTCACCTCCCCCACACTCCATCTTCATCACCGCATCATCATCTTCATCTCCAAAAAAATCAGAAAATTCACCATATCCACCCATTCTCCTCATTTCCCCTCATTTGTGCATGCGAGAGAGTGAGAGAGAGCTTTTGTGCTTGTGTGTGCTTTGGCTTTCTTGAGTTTTCTTGCAGGTACAGAGCTCCAGTGCATCAGGAAGGCTGCAAAAAGGTAAAAACTTCAGTTTTTGTCAGAAATTTCCGTCTGTGTCAGACCATTGCGATGGTCTGCAAAGTTCGGAATTTGGAGAAGGCGACCACACCAGCGTAAAGAGCACACCTGCGCCTACAGGAATCCATAGCTGCATCCCAAAAATTCATAGTTTGGTGGACCATCGCGACGGTCTCTGACCATCGCGATTGTGTCACGCCATCGCGATTGGCTCACGCCATCGCGCCGACGGTGCCACGTGGCAATCTAGACCATCGCGACGGTGCACTTCAGACCATCGCGACGACACCCTCACACCATCGCGACACTTCAAAAATTCAGACCATCGCGATTGGCTCACGCCATCGCGCTCAGACCATCGCGACGGTGCACTTTCAGACCATCGCGATTGTGCACTTTCACGCCATCGCGATTGTGCAATTTCACGCCATCGCGACGGTGCACACTCACGCCATCGCGATTGTGCACGTTGACCGTTGACTGACGCCATCGCGACGGTGCACTTTCACGCCATCGCGATTGTCCAGGTTCATGCCATCGCGACGGTGCACTTTCACGCCATCGCGATTGTGCAATTTCACGCCATCGCGACGGTGCACACTCACGCCATCGCGATTGTGCACTATTGACCGTTGACTGACGCCATCGCGACGGTGCACTTACACGCCATCGCGATTGTCCACTCACGCCATCGCGATTGTGCAAATCCAGGCCATCGCGACGGTGCACCCTCACGCCATCGCGACGGTCCCAGACCATCGCGATTGTCTCAGACCATCGCGATTGTGCACCCCCATCGCAAATTTTAGGGTTTCATTTTTTGGCCAATTTTGGGGCTATTTTTGGGTGATTAGACTCATAGGAGACCCCTTAGCTCATATTTGGAGAAAAACCTGTTTGTCAGTTTTTACCCCCCAGGGCCTGAACGGTCATAACTTTTTCATCCGAAGTCCGTTTTTTGAGCTTAATAGCTTGTTAGAAAGCTCTCTACGAGTACTACGTGACCTCAACTGTTTTTTTCTTAAAGGATACATCTATTTTTAGACAAGCTATTTTGAGGTTGACCTAGTTTGGGACTAGAAAGCCAGGGGGCAAACATTGAAAAGTTGGGCAAAAGGGAAGGGACTTAAAAGGTGTATATACTTAAGTGCTTGATCATCCAACTGTGAATTGGTCTAATATTGGATTTGTCCAGGTCTAGCAAGGGCAATCGAAGGCAACCAAGGCAAGGCAGTGAAGGGCATAAAGCTTGGGAAGCGTGGCTTCTTGGGCATCAGAGCAACCAGAAAAGCGGACTCGAGGTTGGAAGATTACTCAACCCCCTCAGTCAATTCTTAGCTTAAGATAAACGGTAGTGTTGTGGATTAAGACGATAGGAACGCCTCAAGTTCAAGAGAGTTAAATTTGTCAAGTTCAAGACTAAAGTAAAGGTGTGTGACACGAAAACCTAAAGGAAAGAACATAAGTCTGACGGAACGAGAACTCAAAATTATAACGGAAAGTCGAATTCCTGACGCATACATTAAGACAAGAATCTAAAGAAAATTTAAAAAGAATCAAGAAAGTAATAACAAAGAATCATTGAAGATCTGAGTGTGTACTGAGTGTGCAAGGAAGAAAATTAATGAACCTTAGATCGGGCAAACATATAGGCAAGTCAGACCGGAGAAGCCTTAGATCATCAGAGGCAAGTGTAAGAACTACTGCTCGATCGTGGGCTCAGCAATTGAATAGTAATTATCCCTACGAGAGCTCAGACACTAGCGAATCAGAGATGGCATTTAGCACAGAAAGACCAGAAGGAGGGTCAAATGTAGCACACTTAGAAAAACCAAAAGGACCCTATAGGACTCAACTAGAGTTTCTCCGAACCAACCGATTAGGTGCTTGCATCTATGAGGATGGTTTGCGAAGGCAAGTGGTGCAAATGCACAACCCCGATCAACCCATTGGATTAGAGCGTCCAGTGGTGAAATTTGAGAGAGACGCGTACATAGACAAGGAAGGAACGATGTACATCTTAAGTACGCAGCCAAACAATACCAACGAGTTTGGCGTGATTCAACCAGAGACAGAAACAAAATCTCAAGGAAAAGAACCATTAGAAGAGCCTAGAACGCCTAGAGGAAAATCTGTACTGACAGGAGTACTAACCCCGGATTGGATCCCTCAAGACAACAGAAGCATAGAGTTGTTTGTAAATAAAGAAACTGATGAAGCCTTTTGGAGATACAAGACCGAAATACTTAGTGAGGTAGGTATCATCACTATATAAGAGTTCAAGGACCCGGATACACTTGGAAAGGTTGTATACCTGGATGAGACTTCAGAAAGAGTCTTTGTGGTGCCTGACCGCGCTAAAAACACATACACATGGAGAGGTGAATTGGTATTCCCTCCATCTAGAACAAACATGAATACAAGTCAACAAGGGGCAGGAACATCCTAAGCCCATGGAAATCAAAGAGAGGGAAATAAAGAGAGACCGGAAGTAAGCTTTAATCACCCCATAGGGAGAGATAGAACAACCACGGACACTAATAGAGCGGAAAGACAAAGAGATCATGGAATACTAGGTGGTAGAGATGATTTTCCTCTACCCAGACCACGTGAACACACAAGAATATTGAGACCCACTCAATTAGTGAAATCCATGAAGAATTACTTTGATGGGACAGGAGATCCCTATGACCACGTCGCAGAATTCAAGCAAGTACTAAGAGCCGAACAAGTTGAAGACATGTTCACGCAATAAAATGCATTTGGACTAACGTTAAAGAACACCGCTTTAACTTGGTTCCAACCTTTGCAACAAAGGCAATTCAGAGACATCCATCACTTTTTAGAGTCATTCATCACCGAATTCTCTAAAAGTGGGATCAGACATGACACGTCTTCGTTGATTCATAGCTTTAAACAGACCCCTCAGGAAACCGTAAGACTGGCAGGACGTAGGTTTAGACAATATGTTGAATGATGTCCAATGCAAGAGCTACCCTCACAAGCTAAGCAAGTGTCATTGTTTCTAGATGGCTTGTTGAGCTCTAAACTACGCTCCTACGTGTACCTAAAAGAACCCAGAATGCTAGAGCAATGTGTAAGAATTTGTATAGACATTGAGGACAACTTAGGAGACAAGTTGGAACTCTCAAAGGTCTATAAGGACTCAGACTGTTCATCTCTAGCATCCACAAAATTGTCTAGCTCAATAGAAGACCTAGCAAAAAAAGTGGCTCAGAAACTAGGAGTTTCTAGTAAACCTAGGGTACTAATGAACAAGCGTTGTTACACCTGTGGTGGTGATCATATGGCAAATGTGTGTCCCAATGCACCACAACCACAAGCCAACCCTAGTGGCCAATACTGTACGATTGAGAGAAGATACACGAATCATACGGCTCAGGACTGCCCATACAACAAACAGACCGTGAGACAGAACTACCCGCAAGCATACCCGCAGCCAGGTAGGTATCAAGGCCAATACAATGCTCAGACTTATTACTATAGGCCTCCTCAGAACTACCCATACCAGGCTCAACAGAGACCTCAACCCGTCTTAGCTCAGCAGCCACCCCCACCAGCAAATGTCATCTCAGTGAAATACGCTGCTGCAGAAGAGAATCTAAGTAGGGCCTTAGTGCCTTCTTCACCTTTGATCACAGAGAGTGACCCACACTCAAATAGTTTTGACTCTATGCATGTAGATAGTCCACCCGCTTATTACACAAAGTCACCAGAACACGTAGAGACATATCATTATGATAGTCCACCAATGGAACCTAGTTGGGAGCCGGACTATGCTAATGTGATGTACACAAACCCAAATCCATGGCCCCAAATAAGACAACAAAGACCACAGGGCCCTAGAGGACCATGCTTTAGGTGCCAAGGAGATCATTTCATAAAGGACTGTCCACATCCCCCGATAGCAGGACAATCACAGTACTATAACATCCAAGGCTTTTGTGCTGATTGTGGCAAAGAGCACATAATCAAAGATTGTCCTAAGAACCCTGTTAATGCTTCGAATGTGACACCGATCAATGTGATAGGTATTGTAAATAACGCAGATGGATCCAACCCTACATACGTGCCTATCCAAGCTATAACAAGAGCCCAGGCGCTCTTACAGAACCAACAGCTTAATCAGGAGAGAGTAGTCGGAAGTAGTGAAGTTGCACAATCTAGCAGTAAAAAGACAAAATCTTGGAAAGATTCTAGAGAAAGAATTAAGAGAAAATGGAGTAAAAAGATAAGTGAGTTGGAAGGAAGTTTGAAGGAATCTAGAGCCAAAATCCAAGAATTGACTTCACAGGAATTGAGTCAAGAGAATCCAGCTCAGAAATCAGGATCAGTTTTAGCGGAACCCATACCAGAAAATCTAGACATGATGTTTCGTGCATATCAGGCTAGATTAAAAGAGGGACCTCAGGTAGCTGAAATGAGCAAAAACTACCCTCGAGCTGATCTAGAAATTGAGAGAACTAAACTTTGCATGAAGATGGTAGAACTAGCACAAGCTTTGTTCGACGCCTCTAGATATCTTACTTGGAATAACATGGCAAAACCAGAATTACACTTTCAAGGACTAATGGAGAGGCTAGAATACTTGATTGACAGCAAAGAGAAAAAGGATCAGCCTAGGAACCCTATTGTCCTAGAGACACAGGAAAGGAATGCACCATCCCTGTCTCAAGTACCCAACTCAGAAAGTCAAGACAATTTGTCTTCCATACATAGGTACTCACATGAATTTTTGAGAGAAATCCAAGAAGAGAAATGGAGAAAAGAACAAGGAACTCATCCTCCTATTCAAGAAATAGATGACTTGCAAGAGCAATTTCCCCAAGACATCCCCTCTATTTACGATGAGGTAGAGGAGGAGAAACTGAGTGAACACACAGCTTTTGAATCTAATTCTTTACAAGAATTACCTCAGTTCACAGGACCTTGGGAAGCAAAGTCTATTAGTATGAGAGCACCCACGATAATAGTGAGGAATGAAGAATCAGTAATCCCTAGAAACACGAAAGTGATCAAGAATACTAAAGTACAATGTAATCTCACTCTAGAGGAGTTATTGAAGGTAAAACTAGAATTGTGGAAACATGTAGCAAATCAATTCCCCGAGCTTGCCACTACTCCCTCACAAATAGGATCACAAAATAAGGTACCAGAGATACCCGTAGAAAAGATTGGAGATGTAAGCGAAGGAGAGGAAGGTAACACTTATCTTCCGATAACCCATCAGGGCTACACCACGAAAGCCATCTTAGATTCAGGAGCCGGAGTAGCCATAGCTACCACCGCTTTATGGAAACGTTGGGGTAAGCCAGCATTGAGACCCACCAGAATGAAGCTACAAATGGCTGATGGACATATAGAAAAACCATTAGGCTTACTAGAAGGCATATCTCTCACCACTTGTGGTGTAGAATTTGAGCATACCTTTGCCATTTGTGACTTTGCAAAAAATCATGCTTATGAGATGATATTGGGACGACCATTCATGCGTCAGTTGCAAATTGTACAAGATTGGGGAACTAATTCTTTGTACTTGCAACATTTAGGAGTGACTACCAAAGTCAATCTTAAAGACTATTCACATCGAGATGTACCCCCAATACAATGGAATACCATCCATAAGACACCAGTAGAAACAGAATCCGTGCACTCATTAGAATCAGATCCTTCTTGGTTGCATGAGGATACTCATTTATGGATGTGTAAAGTAGCCAAACAAGAGGAAGAAAGGTTAGAAGCCAGGACCTTAGGTGCAGAACAACATCCAAGAACCCTTCAGGATCCAACTTATGCACCTGTAGTATTTCCAGACGAAGAGTTTGAACCCCATGGTTGGGCAGAAATCCTAGCAACCATGGATGTTGCCATCAATGAAGAACAATGGACACCCCATTGTGACGAGGATGGCTATGACATTTCAGTTTTCACGATAGAGCCAATCATGTGCGATGCAATTTTAGAAGAGTGTGAACCTAACACTGATGCATTTGAGGATGCGAGCGATTTTGATTTAGAATCAATTATCATGGATTCTCCCTTCGCATCAGAGGAGGAATATTTTTTCGAGGTAGAGACTCACACTCAGAGACACGAGGAAATTATGAATGACGCGAGGTTAGCCACTCAAGTGACTACTAAGAGTGAAGGCAAGAAAAGAAAGAAGAAAGAAACCATGTCCGAAAAAGAAGAGTCTTTGTTTGAAGTACCCGAGAACTTCAAGAAATATGAAATCGAAGATAGAAGGATCTTGGTACGAATGCCTAATAGAAAGGCGAATGACGGAGAAGTATATGATAACCGAGAGAAAACCAAGAAAGTAATAGTAGCCATAGAAGGAGAAGAAGAGAAATGTACATACATAGGGCATGATTTGACGAAGGAAGAAGAAGAAGAGCTAGTTGCCCTATTGCGCGAATATAGAGATGTTTTTGCTTGGAGTTACAAAGATTTGAAAGGAGTAGATCCAGATATATGTTCTCATAGAATCCCTATGACTCCAGATGCAAAACCGACAAAACAGAAACCGTACACGTACAATGATAACTACGCTGCGAAGATTAAAGAGGAGATAGATCGCTTGATAGAAGCAGGATTCATTTACGAAATTGAGCATACCGAATGGGTATCCCCCATTGTGGTTGTGCCCAAGAAGAATGGAAAACTACGTGTGTGTATTAACCTTAAAAAAGTTAATGCCACCACAATTAGAGACAGTTATCCTCTTCCTATCACGGAACATCTATTGGAAAGAGTTGCGGGCAAGGAAGTTTACAGCTTTCTTGATGGTTTTTCAGGCTATAATCAAGTAGCCATTGCTCCAGAAGATCAACACAAGACGGCTTTTTCCACTGAATGGGGCATATTTGCATTTCGTGTGATGCCATTTGGCTTAACAAATGCACCCGCCACTTTCCAGCGACTCATGTGTCATGTTTTTAAGGAATTCTTACGCAAGAGTTTGGAAGTTTATGTCGATGACTTATGTGCATATTCAAATGTAAGACAAACACATATTCCAGAGTTAAGGCAAATATTCGACAAATGTCGAGAATATCAGGTTTGTTTGAACCCAGAAAAATGTGTTTTCATGGTCAGACAAGGCAAAATTCTAGGACACATTGTGTCAAAAAATGGAATCTCTACGGATGAAGAAAAGGTGAAGGTAATTGCAGAATTACCTAGACCAACTAATGTGAAAGAGGTACAAGCATTTATGGGCCATTGCGGATATTATAGGAGATTCATACACACGTATGCAATCATAGCCAAGCCTTTGTACTCTCTTTTAACCAATTTTGAATGGACGGATGAATGTGAAAATTCATTCAATGAACTTAAACGACGCTTGTGCTCAGCACCTATATTGACTACCCCAGATTGGAGTAAGCCATTCCATGTACATGTGGATGCATCCAATTACGCCATAGGATGTGTGTTAGCACAACCCACGAATGAAGGTAACATAGATCTCCCCATAGCTTACGCGAGTAGACAATTGAACGCAGCAGAAAGAAATTACACCACAACGGAACGAGAAGGATTAGGGATGATCTACGCAGTAAAGAAGTTTAGGCACTACTTGTTGGCCAACAAATTCAAGTTCTTTACAGATCATCAAGCCCTATTGTACTTAGTCAACAAACCATGTAACATAGGACGATTGATACGTTGGTTTCTATTACTCATGGAGTATGATTTTGAAGTAGTAGTCAGGAAAGGAAAGACACATCTTAGAGCTGACCACCTTTCAAGATTAACCTCAGGAGAAGCTCCTCAAGGAGTAGCGGATGATCTACCAGATGCATACTTGTTTAATCTTGAGATAGCACCAGAATGGGCTAAGCCTATAGTCCCTATTCTCACATATGGACCCAAGAATCCTAGGATAAAGATCAAAGAAGGAGAGATTACCAAATCTCAGAGATATCAAATCATGGCAGGAAGCATATATAAACAGGATAATCAAAAGATTCTTGCTTGTTGTGTAGATGAATCAGAACATGTGAATTGGTTGCAATTAGCAAATGTAGGTGCACTAAAGCAACATCATTCAAAACATCGAACATTTTAGACTCTGCATAGACTAGGAGTATATTGGCCTACGATGGAAGCAGATGTCTACAGGTTGTGTAAAGAATGCCAAGTTTGTTGTGAAAGACCACCAGTAGAGCATGCTACATTGTATCATGTGTCTCTCACACCAGACTGGAGTGAACAATTAGTGACATACTTGAGGACGAAGACATTCCCTCAAGGAATGACTTTAGCACGACAACGCAGTCTAGAGCAGGAAGCTCAAGATTATTCACTTATTGGCGATAACCTATACAAAAGAGGACGAGATGGATATCTAAGACAATGTGTTCATGAGAGCGATTATCTGAGCATACTAGAGACTGCACACCAAGGTGTTGCAGGAGGTCATTTTGGACCCGATAGGATAATCAAAGCCATCCTCTTTGCATGATTATGGTGGCCCACTCTTCACATGGATGCTCATACCTATGTAAAGAGATGTGATGTGTGCCAAAGAACTCAGTTTCCTACTCGCAGAGATGAAATGCCATTGAAACCCATGATGGGCGGACGTGCATTTTCAAAGTGGGGTATAGACTTTGTAGGACCCATTAATCCCCCTGCAAAAGGTACACATGCGGAATACATTATTGTTGCCACAGATTATCTTACGAAATGGGTAGAGGCAAAAGCCACGAAAAAGAATGATGCACACACAACTGCAAAATTCTTATTTGAAAATGTCTTTACAAGATATGGATTGCCTATAGAGTTAGTGAGCGATCGAGGCACTCACTTTCTAAACCAAGTCATTGAATATTTGTTACAAGATTTTATGGTGATTCACAAGAAATCTGCACCATATCATCCTCAGGCCAATGGTCAGGCTGAAAGCACTAATAAGATCCTTTGTAACGTACTGACGAAACTCGTGAACAACAAACGTTCAGATTGGGACAAACAGTTACACCACGCTGTTTGGGCATATCGAGTGGCCTACAAGACCGTACTCAATGCAACTCCCTTTCAGATGGTTTTTGGTCAGAATGCAGTGCTTCCTTTGGACTTCTTGATACCGACCCTTAAGGTTGCACAAGAACATCAGTGGACCGGCCACGAATTATCAGCGAGAATAATGGACTTGGAACGATTAGAAGAAACCAGGCTAAAGGCGGCAGCAGGAATATATGCAGCGAAGAAGCGACAGAAAGCATATTTTGATGCACATGTGAAAGATAAAGGCCTAAAAGAAGGAGATTTAGTTCTTGTATACATGCTAAAGCAACACGCACGTAAGTTAGAAAAGCGAGGTTATGGACCTATGATCATTAACAGACTCTCAACAAGTGGAGCAGTACAATTAGCCACTTTAGAAGGAGATATAATGCCTAATTATATTAGTGGCTGTAGAGTCAAGCTATATCAGGAACCTCTTACTGAGGATATGCTTAGACGACTCACGTTGGCAAAAAAGCGTAAGGAGGAAGAAAATAGAATACGAGCGGAAGCTCAGGCAGAAGCAATAGAACGCATTAAACGCATGAAGTTAAGAAGACAAGGACTAGGGAGAGAACATTATGACCATCTGGAAACTACACCCAGATACCCCATGGCCATGTGTCAAGTAAAGTCAACCACTCATCCTAGTATAGTGGACAGGAGACCATTCATTACAGTTAGGCTAGAGCACGGCAACCCTTGCCAAGAGCTCAGGGCTTTAATTGACTCAGGTGCTGCGACCAGTGCGATTAGATGGTCCCACTAAGGATTCAGGAATAGAAATGCGGCCAATTGAGGCATACCTCATAGGCCTAGGAGGCATGGAAACCCCTTGCATGGGTGAGGTGGACCTTCCTATCCTCGTTAAGGATGTGACCATGACAGCGAAGCTACTAGTGTGCCATGATGACGACCTGATAGAACCCCTAATCCTTGGCCAAGATTGGCTATACGATCACTCAGTGGACCTAAATCTTAGACAAGGCTCCTTACAGATTGGAACCTTAGAACAGAAGCGAGTGATACCGCTTGACTTCCCTAACGGCATTCCGATTGAGGTTTGTAACCCTCGACCCTATGAAACGCATGCGACGGAAGACCGGAAGATCTTGGGTCAGACCAGTCACGTTACGTCTACACCAACCCACTCGGGCTTGGCTAGGGACAATTGTCAATCAGAAGGACGACAGGAGATCTCCCCTGGGGCTTCCTGCAAACTAGAAGGGGCAGCTACCCAACCGCTAGGGCAGATGAACACAATCAGCGGTCAGATGGGTTGCATCAGCGGCCGAATGAGCACAACACCCTGCGGTGCTCATCCTTCCAAACTTGCTGCGGACTGGCCTAGATTAAAGATAAAGAACGAATCACTTCCTAATGGGCAGGTCATGCAAGTGTTGGATCTCCCTTCTTTTCCAAAGCAGAGCGTCCAATGGACCTCTCAAACCCAACCACGAATGAGTCAACCACAACAGAGGAACCCAGACCGACGACACCACCAGATAAAGCAAGGAAAGCAGCAGTATCAACATCACAGAACAAGTGGCACGAAACAAATATGGGTGCGAAAAGGACAGCAACCACAGGCTATTGGCAACACTGCAGACGAGAACAGGATAAAGTTGCAACAGAAGCAGAGTTCGCATCCAAAGTCCCCTCGATCTTCTTCTACACGTATCAGTACTCGACAGATTTGGATCGCCAAGAAATATCTTATCCATAGACCCACACCCATGCAGATTTGGGTACCCAAACAATGTATTATATCCCAACCCTCTAGCCATGTAATATATACCCCTCAGAAATTGTTCCATCCTTCGATACCACCAAACCCGATACCACTTTTTGTCCCTCAGAAGAAACACACCATCCACTCAAAGACTCTTAGGAAATGGATACCGAAACGTATCCAAACGTCTTCTTGTAACCCATTATCTAACAATTTTCCCACCCCGTTTAAACTCCACTCTTGTACTAATTCACCCTCAACCAAACCTTGTATAAATTCATACACCCAAACCCCACATCATGCATAATAACGGCTCATCAAGAAATGTATGCATAATCTGACCATGTAGGTGTCTAAAGACCTGCATTAGTTTTGCAAATAATCATTGCATTAATCACTTCACGACACTTGGCTACACGGGTTACACATCGGTTATGGAAAGGGATTGCGGTCTCACCTTAATGGGATCATAATTAATTTCCATACTAATGTGTTAATCTTTTGTAGCAGATCTTTTCCATTAGCTCATCAGTCATCATGCAAACCGAAGCAGGACCATCGGAAGCAGGCCCCAACGTGGCTGCGGTGCCCCTCAATGTTTTACGCGCAGAATCCCACCCGACCGCTCCACCGCCAGAGTTCCAAGGATTTCCGGGACCCATGCCAATCGATAACCCACCTATGGGATACACAGAGAAGATACACCGTAACTCTCACTGGTTCCAAGGCCTAGCAGGACCATTAGCTGATGCTGACTTCATTTTTGAAGCAAATATGACATTTGATGACCGCACATGGGGCAAGTATCAATTCTTCTCAAGAGAATTCGAAGGCCTACAGAACACCCAGGACTTAACTCATGTTTGGGCTAGAGCCGGCTTCACGGAGTATTTCAGTGATCCTCTGCCCAAACCTGACTTTTATAGGTGTTATTACTTAATCACCACTTTGCTGGCCTCAGAGAATAAGGACATCCCAGGAACCTTTATTTTGCCTTCTTTAGTGGATGATCCACCTTACAAAAGATTTTATCTTTCGAAGGATTTAATCAGAGCGGCCATCAAGATTCATGGAACACACACTCCAACGGAGAAAGAACGGCTAGTCCCAGAGCAGATGAAGCGTGGTGACGTAACTAAATGGGAGGATATTTCTGCTATAACACCTGAGCTCTTTAAGCCATTACGGATATGCATGCAGCACTTTGCTTTCCCAGCTCAGGATCGTTTTACCATGCCCCACAAGAGAATCTGGTTTGGATTATACTTAGCATGTACTGGACCGCAAACGGTTGATCTAGCCAGCTGGATCATTGATCAGCTCTATTTGGCACAACATAGATGGGAGCGAAAGAAGGTAATCAATGGGTGCTGCACCCTCACCATGATCATATACATGTGCTTGGCGTATGATTTACCCATTGAGCGTGCCATGACCGGTGAGGAACTGAAAGCATTCAAAGGGACCACTAGGAAGGCTAGAAAGTCTAGCAAAGGCAGAGCCGGAAAGCGGATGAGAGGTACTATCCCGTGCCTACAAGTCCCAGAATCACCCTCGCCGCAACCATCTCTAGAGCAGTCACCAACAGCAGCCACTCCCACAGTACAACCTATTCGCATAAGGTTATCTAGACCAGTGGTAACGGAGGGCACCACCAGTACTGTCGCACCCCAAGCAGCCACAACCACAGAACCTATCACCACAGCAGCTGAACTTCCCACCACTATTGGTGCGGAAGCTTTCTCTTTTCCAATACCGCATTTAGAACCAGGACAAGCAGAGCCACTGGACCAAACGTTTGATTTTGAGATGCCCGATGCATTCTCCAATGAGTTCCAGTTTTCAGAAGGACAAATGTTTTCTCAAGAATTTGAAAGGCCTAGCTACCCTACCACACCCAGGGATCAACCACAAGGACAGGTCGTGTCCAGCTCTGATGACGAAAGGACAGCAACTGATGACGACGGAGACAACGAAGCTAGCCAGGGAACACATGAATCCCAAGAGCAGGAGCAGACAGATGGCCAAGGCCAACAAACCGACACACATGGCGATACAAGTACCCATGAAGATGAAACTTACGAGGCAGCAGCTTACACTCTAGCTATCAAGAAGCTGTATAGAACTATGGAAAAAGTTTGGGCACGCAAGAAGCTGACAGAGGAAGAGAGCCAAAAAATAATAGAACAAGAACTTGTCACAGGCGGATTCGAAGACGCATATATCAAAGGATTCAAAGAATTAGTCCAATCAGTAGGCTCCAACGAGGCACTCAGGTACTTGCAACGAAAGCCACTGCCATAGTTTGACCCCCGCAGAGTACGACTACTTTCAAAGCCCGGTGAATACATTCGTGTACCAACCGGAGCACAATCTTCAGAACAAGCCAGGGAGGCACGCCTCGTCCCCGAACGTTCATTGGCTGTAGAAACCATCATTGCAGATTCCCCACCCCGCGCTACAATTGTACCTACCTCAATAGTCACTGAAGTACCGACCACCCCAACCGCTCCTCTCTCACCACCCGTCCATCCAGCCTCCCCTCTTCACCCTCCTTCCCCCAGACCCACATCTTCATTCGCCGGTGGTGTTGCAGAAACCGTCTTTACGACCACTCACCCCACAATTCCCGCGCCCATTAGCCCTAATCTACCCCTTCCCACACCCACCTTTCTATCCAACCCATTCCTTCATCAATCTTTTCCATCTTTCCCCACAACTCCAAGACCCCTTTTCCCATTCCCCCCGCCATTAACCTTCTCCCCCCTTCTCACCGCCCCGACCCACTGTAACCCCTCTTTCCCCTTTCCACCAAGCTGCTCCAGCCAGCCCCTCTGTAAATTACCCCTCAACCTTTGTAAATCCCGTATTTACACCAGCACGAGCACCCACGATCACACCCATATTCACGGTCACTGCACTAGATACGTCCACTGACATGGACATCTCACCACCCACAGCACCATCACTCACTTCACTCACGGCACAAACATTTTTAGGCACATCCCAATTTTCAACAATCACTACATCATCCACCTTCCCATCCCCATTCCCCATTCCCGTTGCATCTACACCAACTGCATCTTCATTTAGCACCCCTTTAATACTATCACCCACTGTAGATAATGCATTTCGACAGATGTTCATGTGTATGACGCAAGTAAGAGATGAGTTCACATCTCTTGGAGATAATTATCAGCAGCTGTAGAGGACAACCAATGACTTACAGTCGCAGCTTAATTTATTGTCTATTGAGAATGCCTCTCTAAACACCCGATACCAGGAATTACGCGAGGCTTATCACAAATTGGAACTAGAAAGCAAAGAGAAGACCAAGGAAGCCACTGCTGACCTGGATAACTTATTAAGAGCCCAGACAGTCCGCAATGCAATGCTCACACGAAACATGGGCTTACTACGAAGACACCTAGCAGCCGCCAAGGAAGAAAACCAGCGCTTACAGGATCAGAACCGAGAAAACTTAGAAGCAGCGCTCGACCACCCAGACCAACCACTCAGCCCTAGCAGGTTCAAAGCCATTCCTTCAGACTCGATGAGGATGCTGCTAGATGATCATGTAAGATTACTAGATGAATACGACCGCATGAACGAGGAGTTACAGAAACTCAAAGAAGATCACAAATTACTCCAGTTACGAGAACCGGCACACCAAGACATACCAGCACCTATGGACCCCTCTCCTGATCTCCTAGAGGAACTCAACTCATTACGGGCCCAGGTATCGACCCTTGAATCAAGGATTGCAGTATATGAAGCGCCACCAAGGCCAGATTCCCCACCTAAGCTACCAGCTGAAGAAGAAACGATCACCATCCCGGTGGAGGAAACATTTGAAGAAGCGTACGAGCCACAACCCATCCCAGGCGGACGCGTCACGGCCGAAGGCCAGATGACGTACGAACTTCCGACCCCCCCGTGGATGAAAACTATTGAGGAAATTGGAACAACGCACTCAGCTAGAGTAGAGGCACAATTACACGCCATGGCGATGATAGAAGAACGAATATTACAGTCTCCATTCTTTGCTCATTTGGCCCCGCGACGATATATATCTGGGCACGAGCTACAGTATAAACCGTATTTCATGTTAATGACCGAATACCAGTTAGCCATTGAGAAAGAGACAGGTAAGAAACCATCGCATGCAACTCAATTTGAGGCGGCTAATTTGCCACTAGATGCGCAGCAAGGAGAGATCTATCAACCAGAGTGGCACAAAGATTTACTACAGAAGTATCCAGAAATGATGAGTACATGGGTAAAGGCACCTTTGCACTTGAAGTATAACCCGTGTTGGGGACCAATGCCACGACGCCGCTCCTGGACTGCCTTTGCTATTAAGGTACAAAACAATAAGCAGTGCCAAGACTGGTTGAATTACCCCTATTTTAAGCCACCCATTGAGTTACCAACTGTTGGCTACATGATGGCTACAATTCGCCACTGGCTCCCTAGATTAAAGCATATGGATGATATAGCAGCGCATATGACTGTCAAAATCTTTGACATGATGCAAATGATTTTTAAAGTCTTCCGACGCGTCAAGGCACCACATGTCAACACCCCGGGCTTTGAGCATGGCAATTTCGATCTGGTATATGATATGAGTACTACGCCATCGCTACGGGTTTGTTATGCCTGGCACTACAGAATAAAGTACCTACTGGCGTGCTACAAGCAGACGTTTGAAGAGATGTTCACAACCGGATTCTGGGAATACCATTCAGAGGTATTCATAAGCAGGCCTACACATTTATTACAATTATTTGCCTGTGAACGAATGGTATATTCCTCACACTATCAGCTCCCGCCACCGGAAGAACCGCAGCCTATCGACTGGGAGAAACTCGAGGCAGACCTGGCCCGAGGCATCCGTATCTCCGAGCACACCCTCGCTCAAGACCTCATACAGAACTATATCCGGCAGACCTCACAGCAAGGTTCTGTCAGAGACGACAGAAGCGAGAGAGAGGGGGGTGTTGGAAGCAGCCAGAGGCACAGACGCCACGGAAGCATGTAACGACGGAGCAGGGAGCCAGTCGGATCAATTTCTCAAACAAATATGTTTTTTATCACTTTTCAAAACATTCAACAGTGATTTTTATCACTAATTGTAACATATGTAACATAGAAAACCCCATTTTGTAATCCATAGCTCCATTTTGTGCAAGCCGAGGAGTCCTCAAGCTTGAGGAGCTTAGGTAGAACAAGCGTATCAATTTTCGTTATTTTTAGATACCGTTTACCCTTCCAAATAGCATCTAGGACCTAATTTTTAACTATGCCGGTCACTAGATGTGAAACCGGTCAAAACTAGTCTAGAAACTATAAAAAGAGCTAGAGAGCTCATTTTTGAGGTTAGCTTGTTGGAGGTTAGAGTTCTTTTGAGCTTGTAATAGTGATCTTGAGTAATAAAGTTGATTTCTCACCTTCCATTGTGTCTTGCTTGTCTCTTCGTAGTGTGTGTGTATGTGTGTGTGCATTTCTATGCTTCTCACCTTCACTCTCACTTCATCTCACATTCACGATCTTCATATCACTCCTATCTCTTCCGCGGATTGACATTAAGGAGGTGGAGCTTCTTAACGTGGTTCTCACCATTGTGCTAGAGCAACAGACTCCCACTTGTCATCTGTTTTGATTCCATTCATGATTTGTCTTATGATTTGCTCCTCTTCAATTACCTCTCCAATGCTTCCAAGTTGGTCGGAAATCTCCTTCATCTTTGTGACATAATCAGTCACATTTTGCTTCGGGCTTTTCTTCATTGTTGTGAACTCCATCCACAATTGGTTCTTCCTTGCGAGTGTTGGAAGAGAAGAAAGAAGCAAGTGCATTCCAGGTCTCTCTTGATGTCTTGCATCCCTTGACATGAGGTAAAAGAAAATCAGAGATTGAGTTTAGAATATAGGACCTTGCAAGTGCATCCTTCGAACACCAATTCGAAAGTCCTTCCACTTCTTCATGTGATGGTTGCCCTTTGTTCCTCATGGTTGGCATTGCTTCATCTCCGGATATGAATCCATATAGATTCCTCCCTTGAAGGTAAGCCTCCATCCTTAGAGACCATGCCGGTTAGTTGTTTCGATCCAATTTGTCAATTGTTGATGGAAATCCATCTCCCATGTTGCTTGACTATGCTCTGATACCACTATGAAGAGAGATGGTGGATGCAATCCAAAGATGAGTAGGTGCTGCTACAACCACCTTCACACAAGCCAACTGAGACTTCAGAGTTGATTAGTAGACCCTTTAAGCTTCCTAAATCCACCAAAATATCAGCCAAGTACTTTGGAACATGTATCCCAAAAGTTTAAGTCAAGACAGACTATTTGCGAAATGATTAGCTCCCAAAACTTGCTATTTTTGGACATACACCTGCTGGAAAAAATGAACAGTGCTCTCAACCTGGAAGGAATTAGAAAAATTCCTTTTGGGTATAGCAAACAGACTTAGCAAGCTTCCCAATCCAAGTTAAAACACTTCAAATGATGGACTGAGCACTGAGAACAAGTTTCAACAATTTCTGGAACCTCCCCACAATTCTCGGGGCTCTGTAGAGATAGACCAGTAAGCAGTAAAATGCAGATATCTCCAAAATTATTAATTCAATGACCTTGAAAATTTATATGGGGAAAGTAGACAGTAAGAGATATCCAACGCACTTTCAAACACTGAAAATGGATAATTAGAACTCGAGATATGACCTTCTGAAGGTACTGCTCTGAGTGAGTATAGCAGAGAACAAAACAGAGAAGTAGATGATAATAAATGTATAGATTCACATATGATTACAACCACATTGGCAATGAATCTTTGCACAATGGGAGTAGAATGATAGAGCTATGGAGTAAGCTCTTCAATCTCTACAAAATGACATCAAGTGGGCACGTACAAGGCTTGCTAATCGCCTCTTCCTTCTTGCTCCTTTTATAGCTATTCTTGGAGGGAGTTTTGAATTCGAATTCGAATGGCTCCACCTAAAAGTGATCCCCAAAGTTAGGAGATATTCCCTCAGCTCAAAAAGTCGTGGGTTTTGGTAGTTAGAGCCACGAAATTGCTTTTACATCATGCATGAGGTAAGCCATCCTTTTCCTTTTTCGTTTTTCAATTACAAGAGATAAAAATGAACTCTTTTACAAGAGGTGTTCACATGACTACTCATGTGACTTACAAATGAGGATGATATCAAATATATCAAGCATGTAGGCTTGGGTAAAATGCACCAACAAGTTCTTGTTTATTATCCTTCTTTTTTGGTTTCTGATCCATTGTTTTAATACGATCATTGTATTGCTCATCCGATATTCATGTTTCGGGGAGGGCTAGTATAGTCTTCTCTAGGGTGGCCTGAGCTACCTCTATGAGTTTTCTGCATATCACTAGCCTTTCCTTTTCTAACTCCCCTTGTGGGTAAAGCTTTTCATACTGCTATACATTAGGTCCATTCTTGATTCTAACTTGGTAATCCCTCAGCCACATGTCTAAATCGTCAGTTTTTGGGTCTGCTAGAATCGATCCTAGCTTTTCTGGCTCTAGTATCTGCGGTGTAATGGGAACTTCTTCCTGAACTTCAAGTTCTTTAAGTTTCTTATTGCCTCACGTGTGCTTCTTGTCTTCCTTGTTTCTATTTTTCATCCATTTTTCCTTAAGTTTTTCTCTCCTATCCTTCCACTTTTGGCTTTTTGTTGTTTGGGTACTCTCGCGTGGGTCTTCTGAATCTTCCACTATTTTTATTCTGGTTTCTATGGTTTTACTCTTTTCTTGCTCAGGGTTTGCTTGTTTTCTTTCTTGTTCTTTTGTTCATGCTCGTGTAATGGCCTTTAATGGCACAATGTATTCCTTGTCACTTCTTGTTGACTCAATTACTTCGATCACATTAATAGGTGTAGTGTCATGTGCCTTATTGGGATTTTTTGGGCAATCTCTAAATACATGTTCCTTTCCACAATCACTCCAATATCCTTCACATGTCCTAGGGGATGGTGGGTTGTATGGCCAAGTGCATTCTCTGATAAAGTGATCTCCTCTGCATCTATAACACGATCCTTTTGGTATAGGCGGTCTAATGGTTGGTCTCATGGGTGTTGGTGCTTTCGGTGCTGTGTACATTAGTGTTGCCTCCTGATTCCATAGGCATTGTCATATCCCTCATATCCATAGTATTGCAGGTCATATGCTTGCTCATACTCCATTATACTGGCATCATAGGAATAGTAATTGTTGGAAGTGAGGTAGGCCCTTAGGCTCATGTCACAGGTCCATGGTTCCATAGTTCCAGTCATGTACAACATTAATTCCAGCAATCTTCCATATTGACAAAACATGAACATACCACAACTTAATCATACAAATGATGAGATAAAGATAGAGAAAGAATAGACGTCATGTGTAAGGTGTTACGTAAGCCATCGCTTACTCATAGTATCATATATACCAATGTTCAATGTACAATGTGGGAGCATATCTCTCAACCACTCTATGTGATGAGAAATGGATGAATGAGTAAATGTACAATGTAACAAACATATTCAGATGTGTGGGCAGTACTCTGAATATACATGAGATGTGTGACCTTATAGGTTATAGAAGAGTGAATATGAGTGACTGAAAGAGGAAGGATCAGTGTGAATGGAAATCCTCAAACTCATGTGAACACACCTTCTTAAACACCTCATAAAAATATGCATAAAGCATATAAGTACCGATTCTCTTGTACCTATGCCGAATAGGACTCCTCCTGATATGAATGCCAAGGCCTCCATAAACTTCAAGTAGTACCTGTGTGCATAAAGAGAATATGTACCTGAATACTTAACATAAGATGTGAATCTTATGTTAAACTCCATCCAATGTCTTTGAAGTAGCTAGACATCTTCTTGTAGAAGACAATCTTCAACCTAACATCTTCGTGTAGAAGATGATCTTCAAATACATCCTGTAGATGGGCGATCCTCACCATCAAGCTGCTAATGACCAAGTCTTCTTGCCATGAACAAGAGATAACCTCCTCTCCATGAGCTAGAGTGTGAGCACACCCTTCATCTTCTCCAAGAAGAATCACTAAGAAGAACTCCATAGCTGCTCCTCAACATGCTTCAAGTTAGCACCATGGCTGCCCCATGTGCTAGAAGAAACACCACCTCTACTGAGGTCCAAGCTCCAGAAAGCTTGTGTTGATCCTAGGTGAAGGATGATTACAATGAGCCCAAGGTGCTTCTTATATAGTAGTTTGTGTACTTGAAAAGCACCCCTCCAAAAGCCAAAATAAAGCTACGATCTTACGATCTCCGATAAAGCATGATCGCTACACAAATAGTCTTCCGCTGCGCTATTCGTTTTGCTTTTATTGAGTTGAAAAGCATGATATCAAAAGGATTGTATATCTCCGTGTTACGGTCGCGGGATTTGAACCCAGGCGGGTGGGATAAGAGGACGATGCCTTATCCACTGCGCCCGTCGATATTTGATGTAGGAGGGAGTAGTATCACAGCTATACATTCTTTGTCCGCCCGTCGGTTCCTCAAGAAAACTTGAGTAAAATGGACCAAGAGGATATCTTTAGAGATTTTATACTTGTTGTATTCTTTGAGCAAGAATGACAAGCTTTGACCACTTTCCAACCAATGAGACATTGTTTTCCAACAATCCCCCCTGCAATGTCATATTGGTACAATCTGAATTGAATCTGCAAACTTTATAATCTGCAAATTATCACAAGCTTCAAGCTTGTACTTCCGATACTTCTAAAAAAGTCTTCTTCATAACTGAAATTGTCTTTCCTTCAAAAAACTTGAACTTGCTGAATATGAACCATAATACTTGAGAAAATATGCAAACTAGATATCCAATAGTGTTCTCATCAAGCAATCATTCCTTGACAACAAATATAGCATGAACTGTCTCCGAACTTGCTATCTCTTGTCTTCAAAAACCTGAAAACATACACTAGGATCCACATATTTGCATTTACCTTCCAAAAAAAGGTTTCTCAACGTACTTCTGCTGTGTCATGTAAATACACTAAACAAAATCAGGAACTAAATCCTGGAACCTGTGACTGTCAACTCACAACTTAGTGCATTATGAACATTGCTGGTTCATCTCTGACTGTACTCAAGTCAAGTCAACTCAACTCAATTGAAATCAACTGAAATATGAGTCAACGAATCTATGATATCATCATGTCTTCATCCTTTAAATCCTTCATACCTCTTTCCTTCAGAACTTGGTATAAACATATATGTGCGCACTTCTGAAATATACCTTTCTGAAATATCAAGCTTCTCTTCAAATAGAACTCTGGAACCTTCTCTTGAATAGGAACTTTCTCCAAACATTCTTCTTCTTCCTTCTTCTTTCAAAGCTTGAACATAAAGAGAACCTGACAAAGGAAATATAGGAATACCTGAAATAGGAATACCTGTAGGTATGACTCTGCATTCTTTCACATATGGCTGAAAATAAGTCTTCATGTTTCATCACCCCCTGGATGACTTAACACTAGTATCCAGTATTCTTCAAATATATCAGACTTTGTGAAATGTGGAACGTCTTCCTTCATAAATCTGATGTTCAGTTATCAATACCTGTATCTGAAACAAAATCTCTGAACCCTTTTTATTAGCATTGATCAGATGCTAATAGCTTTCCATGTCATTCCTCAGCTTTCCAAAATCTAGAATAAGGTTAGCTGATCCTAACAAAACCTTGCTGAAAGCTTTATAGGATTCATAACCTTCTGTAACATAACAAGTATCTTCTATCTCTCTGCAACACAAATTTGATAGAATATGAATCTTTGACTGACTTCTTCCAATGTTAAGAATCTTTATAAACAAAGGATAGACAACCGACTCATAAATGCTCAAGATCATACAAGATCAATGATCTCTCCTGTGTAGAATCTGCTGTCATCAAACCTTCATGACTGAATGTTTGATTTACTTTCTGAATGTCTCCAAGTGTCCATGCTTCTCAAAAAGTTGTAAAACTTTTCTTCAAACAAATCCTTTCCAAGAATCTGCAATTCTTACTTGAAATTTAAGTGGAAAAACTTCTCACCTTGAGAACTCCAAAAGCTGCAAGTTGATACTTCATAACTTTCATATTTTACCCGGGTGAAATGTGATAGTACCTGCTAGATTTTCTTTTGGCTAACTCCACTTCTCACTCAAGTGATAGGATATGATGGATCACCTTTTTGAATACAAGCATGTATCCAAAAAACTCGACAATCATAAAAAGTAGATTCTTCAACTGACTGGTACATCAACAAGATTCTGAATTTTCTGAAGTTTTCTGAAAATACTGAGTATGAGGTAACCTTTTCCAAACATAAAACCTCAACCCAAGTCTTCAACATCTGCTACAAAAAACTCTTTTACCTCAAGAGTTAGATAAAGAAGAAATATACTTCTCTGCAACTTGTCATATACCAAGTAGCTCTGTATTGACACTCCAAGAATTCTTTGAGGGAACATATAAGCTGCCTGTTGCTTCAACTAAAACATAACTCATACATATATGAGTTAAAACATATATCTGCTGCTTTTTTCTCTCAATGCAATTCTTTGTCAAATCTACTAAATCATGACCAAGTGTAATGCAAAACAAGAAACTGCTTCTTCTTTAAACAAGATGTTCTCGTAGACTTGTCTTTGGGTGTAGAGGATAAAATAGGAAAAGTATATGGAAAATATATGAGAAAAGGAAGCCTTACTTTTCTTTTGGAAATGATGGACTTTCTTTTTCTGCATCTTTCTTCCACCTGATGATGTCAACATCTTCAAACTTCTCTTCCATACCTTTTGTTCTCTTCATCTTGAAGTAGCAAACACTCTTGACTTCTTCAACTGAATTTTTCTCTTTCTCTAATGCTAAGAGTAAGAGATAAAACAAACATGGTATATAAATGGAAGTGAATATAGAAACATGTTTTATCATCTCCTCATATCAAAATTCTGCTTCAAATGTCTGAAACGACTAAATTCACCAATCGTTGTCTAAATGATGAATTGCCCTTCTAGAGTTACCTTCTCTAGATACATTTGTACCTTGATATCCAACCAACTTACAACAAAAAATTGGCTGAAAAAACTCATCTCATCTCTGCACTTGTCTTCTTAGATGAACTTTCTTGCCATGAAAGAGATCTTCTCAAAACTCTCTAGAAAAACCTCTAGATACCTGTTTTGATGTAGCTAATGCTTTAACTTTCAAATGATGAAAGTGTATAAAATCAATCCTTGAATTTCTTCAAATCTCTTCATAACTGCTCTTCTAAGATATGACCTGCAAATGATAATCTGATAGTAGAAACTGATACCTGTGATTTGATGTTGATCTGATTTCTTCATCTTCTCTAAACCATTGTTCTTCCTTGAATTTGAAGTAGTCTTCTCTTCATCAATTCTGGGTCTTCAAACAATACTTTTGTAAAGTATTTGCATACTCTTCCAAAAATATTCGGCTGCTAACAGATCATCAACTTCATACTCCACACTGATGAATACACATGTAATTGAATTGTCTAATTCTCAAATCTCTACTCATCTAGATTAAGTGTGTATGTCAAATGTCAAATATTAGAAGATGCTTTCAAATCATATGTTGTAAAACTGGAATTCTAGGAACCTGAGATATGAATGAGCCTTAATGCATTGATGCCAAAGATCTAAAGTTCTGAAACCAAAACCTTAGTGCTCTGATACCAAATGTTGGAAGTGAGGTAGGCCCTTAGGCTCATGTCACAGGTCCATGGTTCCATAGTTCCAGTCATGTACAACATTAATTCCAGCAATCTTCCATATTGACAAAACATGAACATACCACAACTTAATCATACAAATGATGAGATAAAGATAGAGAAAGAATAGACGTCATGTGTAAGGTGTTACGTAAGCCATCGCTTACTCATAGTATCATATATACCAATGTTCAATGTACAATGTGGGAGCATATCTCTCAACCACTCTATGTGATGAGAAATGGATGAATGAGTAAATGTACAATGTAACAAACATATTCAGATGTGTGGGCAGTACTCTGAATATACATGAGATGTGTGACCTTATAGGTTATAGAAGAGTGAATATGAGTGACTGAAAGAGGAAGGATCAGTGTGAATGGAAATCCTCAAACTCATGTGAACACACCTTCTTAAACACCTCATAAAAATATGCATAAAGCATATAAGTACCGATTCTCTTGTACCTATGCCGAATAGGACTCCTCCTGATATGAATGCCAAGGCCTCCATAAACTTCAAGTAGTACCTGTGTGCATAAAGAGAATATGTACCTGAATACTTAACATAAGATGTGAATCTTATGTTAAACTCCATCCAATGTCTTTGAAGTAGCTAGACATCTTCTTGTAGAAGACAATCTTCAACCTAACATCTTCGTGTAGAAGATGATCTTCAAATACATCCTGTAGATGGGCGATCCTCACCATCAAGCTGCTAATGACCAAGTCTTCTTGCCATGAACAAGAGATAACCTCCTCTCCATGAGCTAGAGTGTGAGCACACCCTTCATCTTCTCCAAGAAGAATCACTAAGAAGAACTCCATAGCTGCTCCTCAACATGCTTCAAGTTAGCACCATGGCTGCCCCATGTGCTAGAAGAAACACCACCTCTACTGAGGTCCAAGCTCCAGAAAGCTTGTGTTGATCCTAGGTGAAGGATGATTACAATGAGCCCAAGGTGCTTCTTATATAGTAGTTTGTGTACTTGAAAAGCACCCCTCCAAAAGCCAAAATAAAGCTACGATCTTACGATCTCCGATAAAGCATGATCGCTACACAAATAGTCTTCCGCTGCGCTATTCGTTTTGCTTTTATTGAGTTGAAAAGCATGATATCAAAAGGATTGTATATCTCCGTGTTACGGTCGCGGGATTTGAACCCAGGCGGGTGGGATAAGAGGACGATGCCTTATCCACTGCGCCCGTCGATATTTGATGTAGGAGGGAGTAGTATCACAGCTATACATTCTTTGTCCGCCCGTCGGTTCCTCAAGAAAACTTGAGTAAAATGGACCAAGAGGATATCTTTAGAGATTTTATACTTGTTGTATTCTTTGAGCAAGAATGACAAGCTTTGACCACTTTCCAACCAATGAGACATTGTTTTCCAACAGTAATCTCCTTGAGTTTGCTCGTATCCTGGGTTTGTTTATTGTGCACTGGCTATTGGTGATGCTGGCACTATGGCTCTTTCTAAGTTTTCCTCTCGTTGAGCATATTTGACAGGTACCACATGTTGAGGAAGTGGCAGTTGTGGTCCTAACACCGGCTGAGGGTTTCCAAGTTGTACTTGCTCATATGGTCTAGGCACTCGTGGTGGTCTTGGGTAGGGATTATACTCGGGAATCTCCCTACCTGGCTCTCTAGGTGGGTATCCATATGGACGATACTGAGGTCGGTTTAAGGTCATGTCTGCCTGTTGAATGGGAAATTCTCAGTGGTTTAGTTGGTGTATTTTTGTTCTATGTGGCAATACAAAGTGGTTCCTTGATGTGGCTGCCTATTATAAGGGTAAGCTTGAGGCACACCTGTTCCTCCTCATGCACACATGTGAGTGGGGTGATCACCTCCACATAGGCTACATCTTCGTAACATGGGTATTCTTAGTGATGGATGCGGGTAGTTCTTCTGTCCGTGAACTCCTAACTTCTTCACCACCAGCTCTGCCAACTCTTCTACGTTACTAGGGTTGGATGTTATTGTGCTTCGAGTGTCTTCTGATTTAGTAGGACTGGTTGTACTTTCGAGATCATCTGCTAGGTTGTCCTCTAGGTCAAATTTTTTGCTGCGTAGGTCTTTCTGCTACTGGGCATCTATCAACATACTCATTGAATCTTCGGGCAGTTGTTTTCATAGTTTCATTTGGGTTCTATTTAAAGCTATGGATTAAAGATGAAGAGTTGTGCTTAATTCCTCTCCTAGTGAATTCCCCTATGAATTCCTAAAAGAATTGCTCAATATCTCCGAATTGATTGGGATCTAGTGGCTGGAACCATGTCAGAGCCATTCTTGTGAGAGTGAGTCCAGAGGACTCATACTGCACAAATAAATCATCCACTTATTCAGCTCTTAGAACTTGTTTAAATTCAGCTATGTGATCGTAAGGTTCTCTCATACCATCATAATGATTCCTCATACATTTAGCCACTTGAATTCGTCTTAATCTTCTCATGGGCTCTGGTGGTCTAGGCTTTACAGCGGCTGCTGGTCTGATTGAAGGCATTCCAGGCTGTACTGCTAGTGGTGGTCTTGGTCTCACTGGTGGCCGGTATTGGTTGCCTATTCCAAGGTGTGTTTGATTGTGTGCTTACATTCCGGGCATTGTCATGGGTTCGTTTCGGAACACTCCAATGGCTTGTTTGTCTTGACATTGTATGTTCCGACTCTTGCTGTGTCTCGAAGGGATTCTGAGAGGTAGTTGTCTGCTCTCACTGAGGGAATATGGGCAACCCCATATACTTCAATCGAGCCCTATCTATGGCATCCACAAGCCAGTATCTTCTTTGGTTCCTGTCTAGGTATGTGACCCTAGACTCATCTTCTAGATCTTTTAACTCATAGAAGATAATTGGACTTTCCTCATGTCCGCCTGCAGGTGAGTCAGTTTGTAACAGTCAGTCCGATCCACGGATCAAGTAGACCTCCAGTAAGTAATCATCTTGAGGTATCAAATCCCCTCTCAAGACTCGAGTCACTATTGATTTACCTCTAGGAGTGGTTACCAACTCTTCAGGGTCCGGTCTTCTTGAATTTTCTTGCCCTTCTAATCCTCCTCTCTCATTAATCAGATCTGGGTGTTCTGTCAGTACGTAGATGTGATCCAACTTATCCATGTATGCTCCTCCTTCATACTTGACCGCTGGTGTGGGCACAATTGTGGAGTTGGTGGAAGTTACCATCCTGGCTACTGATCTATTTAAACCATCTAGGTAGATGGGAATCTCCTGGGCATTAGTAGACACATATTGCAGAGAGGTACGGTATTCCCCCTCTACCGTGGACATGAAGTTTCTCCTAGGGATAGGACCTTGCATGTCTTCTAAATCCATGGGTGTCTCCTCCTCTGAATCACTAGAGGTGTCGGAATAGATAGAGCAGTGGCTGGCCTAAGTTGCACTTCCTACTGATGAAATAACACTTCTTTGGCTACTTAGCACCCGTCCTAACCTCAAGTTCATCCAGCCTCCTATGGCTATCTTGGTCTCTAACTCTCTCCCTTATTGGCTCCTCAAATGCCTCAAATTTTGCCCTCAAAATTGTTCAAAATGTTCTAGATGATACCACTCTGGCGATACTGCACTAGGCGATACCAGTTTGTCAACGATATGATACCAGGGTTTCCAATGATACGATACCTCTGAAGGTAACGATACGATACTACTGCGTTGCATGATACGATACTAGGAATCCTCGCGATACGATACTGGTGCAAAGTCGTGATACGATACCGCAACAATGCGCGATACGATATTGGAGCTTTGAATGGTACGATACTAAAATTCTTCACTATATGATACCAGAAGGTTCACGATATGATACTAGGTACACGATACAATACCAATGTCATGCGCGATATGATACCGCTCGGTCGACGATACGATAACGTGATCGGGATGATACGATACCAAGTGGACCGCGATACGATACCACTGGCAGATCGCGATCGCAATACTAACTTGACGATACGATACCAAAAAATGGTATCGCGATACTTCAAGTGGTATGCGACAATACGATACCCCGACGAGTATCGTGATACTAGGGAATTTTGGTATCGCGATACCAAAACTCAACCGATCGTGATACCACAGCCAAAATCGCTTCAAACATAAAAAATTTTGCACCCCTATGTTTCTCTCTCACTCCTCTTCACTCCTCACCCTCTGTCTCATTCAAAGAACCTCTTAAATCTCTCTGTCCCACCCCGCGATAGTGAAAACATCTTTAATCACATGTAATTACATTTTTAAAGTGCTTCTAATGTTAAAATCTTAATGTAGCTTTCCTTGGGGATATCTTGTTTAAGTCTAGAGCTCACTAGGTAGCTTTGAGGGCTTGTATTGCACGATATTGCTCAGGTGATACCGGTCGCTATCTGCAGGTGATACCACTTTCTGAGCAAGTGTCAAATGAACTATTTTTTTTGGTTTTTATAGTTTCTGATGACTGAAGCCTATTCTACACTAACTTGGCAATTTTTTTGAAATTTTCTTGATGATTTTAAATCACTCCTACTCCACTTCTCTCCTTGACCTAACTGTAACTCCTTCTTCTCTCCTTCACTCCTAACCATAAACCTAAAAACTCATTACACACACATCCGGGATGTGAAGTAACAAGTGCAGAAGTGTTTGACTACTTGCCACTGAATGAATTCACTCCTACAAGTACGATTCCCTCACTCTAGAACTATAACCATCACGAAGGCACCTTGGTTGAGTGTGTCCCTGGCAATGGCACCAAAAACGTGTGTACCTAATTCACAAGGTTTTAGGGACTTGTGTCAAAGAGACTAAATCTCATTTGCCACACAAGTACATATAGTGGTGGATTGACACACGCTTAATTATCAATCCGAAGAACTGACCTAACCAAGTGTATGAGGACGTGTGCACGCATGATGGAAAATGAAGTGGTTTAGTTAAAATGCATGAGAAAAGGCCAAACTACCTCTCCAACTCACTTAGTCTCTGAAAGTGTCTGTCGGATACCACTTACAACAATAAATACAAATTCAAATGTTTCTCTCAGCTTCGAACTCCGAATATGGGTAGTAGTGCATTCATTTCGAAGATTTCGATGAGACACATCTTTTGGTGCTATTCTCACTTGAATCTGACAACCGCTCTTTGAGTTATGGCCAAAATAGTGAATGGTAGGAAACACCTACACTCACTCCACAACTCGTGCTTGCTCTTACACACACTATAGTAGTTCGAAAATGATGGGGAGAGGTAGACAACAATCCTACACACACATTCCAAGCTTACACATACAAAAGATCATGGAGAAGATGAAAATCTGCAAGAAAGAAGCAAATTCAAAATTTTTGAGCTTTCCTTCTTCACAATGGCAAAAAGTATTTACAAAGACTCACAAAGTGACTTATATACATGTGCCCTAAAAATGGTCCTTTCACACAAGTGACCGGCACTTTATTGGCTAATTTCTAATTTCCTACTATTTTACAAGAATTTATGTTACAATGAGTTGGGCTTATGCATCTAGAGGACTCCTCTAGTGCATTTACATAGCTTCAAGGGAATTTTCTAGAATTTTGAAGAAGAAATCTATGCCCATTATTTTGAAAATTTTGGGGCTCCCCTTTTGTGTCTCTTTCCTCTGCAACACCAACTTTTCTGTTCATCAAATGTAACATATCTAGAAACAAGAAATTGTTTGGTTAGAGGATTCCACAACCTGTAACCCATCTGCTTTTCATCACAACCAATGAACACATATTTTTCTACCTTTGGTTCAAGTTTATGTCTAAGTTATGATGGCACATAAGCATATGCAATTGATCCAAACACTTTATAATGATCTAATGTTGGTTTTTTACCCCACCAAGCTTCATATGGAGTCATTCCATTTAGAGCTATACATGGTAATCTATTCACAAGACGTAGTTGTATTTACAGCCCCAGCCCAAAGATAATTTGGACAATTCTTCTCCTTCAGCATAGCTCTAGCAAACTCAATCAAAGTCCTGTTTCTTCTTTCTGTTACACCATTTTGTTGTGGTGTATACCTGCAGGTTATTTCTCTCTCAATACCTGCATTCCAAAAATAATCATTGAAATCTTGGGAGAAGTGTCCTCCCCCTCCATCAAACCTCAGTCTCTTAAGCTTTTGACCTGTGACTCTCTTTGCATATGCATGAAAATGCTTGAAAGCTCAAAACACTTCTTATCTTTCCTTCAAAACATCCAGTTATCCGTCTTGTAGCATCATCAATGAAAAGAACATAATACCTTGAGCCACTGATAGATCCTTCTTTTGTTGGTCCCCATACATCTGTATGAATAAGCTCTAGTACTCCATATCCTTTCTTATGAAATGGTAACCTGTGTGCTTTTCCCATCTAACATGCTTCACATTTATAAATCATATGTTGACTCTGCACATTTGGTAATCCTAGTACAAACTAATTTGCAACCATAGCTTTAATTCCTCTTTCATTGAAATGACCTAATCTCATATGCTAGAGATCAATTTCTATAATCACTCCTTCACCATGTGTGAGCAAACCTTGACTAATGTTCCCTTCACTCTTAAAGTAAAGAGTCTACCTTCTTTCTTACCACAAACAATCTGATTATATCCATTCTCTAGATCTTCAACAAATAATCCTTCATTTGTAAACCTGACTTAAAAACTTTCTTCAACTATTTGTCCCACACTAATCAAGTTTTTAGGTATTGTGGGAACATACAAAACATTGTTTAGTAAATCTGCTCCACTCTTGCATTTTTTACTTTTCCAATTGATGTACACAATGTTTTGTATTATCACCTGTTTTGAACTGTATGACTAGAAATGCCTTTTTCAATTCTAACATCAATGATGTATGACTTTCATTCTATGTGTCATTTGCATAATTATAGTAGGTGGTGTTGTAGGATTGATTCTGTA